>OY390716.1:52381614-52981614 GCA_959613365.1 Balanococcus diminutus
ATGAAAAACGCCTTGGTTTTTTATAAAACTTCACCTTGTGCTGTGACTGGAGACAATATGAATGACGTTTTGAGAATATGTTCACTGCAAAATCCTCCTTTACGTAGCTTTTATAGTGTTTTACAAAACGTTTATATTCCGGCGTTATTTCAGGTAGGTACAAGTTTGTTTAACAGGTGGATAATTGTTCTTTGAAGCTATAAATACGTAAATCACTCATTTTATCAATTTTTAGAATGAACAAGACGTCAAAGATAAGAAACTTCGAATGTTATTCGAAAACTTACACACCGGTTTGAAAAGTGCAGTCGTAGAAAATGGAATCAACGATTCAAAATCATCTTTATCCGGGGTGTTGACTTTAAAAGACGAATGTGATTACTGGAATTATGTCGTTTACTCGAAACAAACGCAGAAAGATAAATCACAAGCCAAACGAATTTTTCAAATTTTAAGTTCACTGGATACCAAGTTAGCACTTTTTATATTACCCAAATTTCATTTAAATGAATTTTACATGCAAAAATTATTTTTGCAGATTTTTTCAAGCTACCAAACTGATGAATTTGGAGGATTTGTTAGAAGATGCTTACAACGCATTGGATGATGTTTGGAAATTGGATGATTATAGTTTTCCGCAGGATAGAATGGATAATTTATTCGATATAATCGGTAGGTGCCTACCAATTGAGCAGATATTCTTCCTCTGTAGGTATTTATTTCGAATTTAAAGGGAGCCATATTATGTAAAATTTTTCATTAGGAAACTCGATTTGTCAAATTATTCAAGAGAATTTGAAAAATAAAAACGTTTGGAACGAATCATTTCACGAAATGAACGAGCTTCTTTTGAACGTAAGTGATTGATAACAAAATTTCACCATTTTTATCAATTCCATCAGTGACATTTTTTTTTTTTTTGGTAAATCGAAAATTGTTTAATTTTTTTTCAATTTTTTGGTTAATCAAAAATTGTTTCAATTTTTTTCTAGTGCATTGAAATCTGTAATAAATGGATGACCACTTGTGATCAATTAACCAAAATAATTTGGCCAAATGATGCACTTCATAAATGGATCGGAGATCCACACAGTCCAAATTACATCAAACATTTTTCAAATAGACTCAGTCAAGTAAGGCAGTAATTCATGAAACAAGAATTTGCTGTATTTTTTAATTCTAATTTTTATTTATTTATTTTTTCAATTTAATTTTAGATCATCGAAGTGAGAAACGTTCACCAGAATATTTGTCAAATTTTAAGCAAGAAAGAACAACAAGAACTCAACGTTTCGGAAGCTTTTAGCATATTTTCTGGTACAAAAAATTATTTCGAATTCAAATTAAATGAAAATTTCACACCATCCATTTTGAAGACCTACTACTTTTTATTTCTTTGCAGATATCAATCCAATTCAATACAATCCTTACACAGATCACATGTGGAAATCAGCTTTGGTATTTTTCGACGAAAATTTAAAACCTTTGGAAGAACACGTGGGTAATAAAATAAAAAAGAAATTGTCGCTTTGCGGAGGTCAAGTATTCCAGGTAACCTACCTCTTTCCTTACTAACAAGAGAACCTCGTCAACTCGTCACCTCCGATTGAGCTGAAATTTAGCTCACTGAAAGAGCATGCCATCCAGACATCACAACCAAATTTTTAGCTGCCGAAGTTGATTTTTCGATTTTTGGCGAATTTTTGAAAATGGCTAAAACCGGCTCTAAAAAATCATTTTTGGGGAAAAAATTGTAAATTTCAAGATAGAATCCTGAAAATTGGTTTGTACACCGAAGTCGATCTCCCGAGTCGATTGGCACCATTTTCGAAGCGATCTGGAGCCTCCAGAAAAAGTTGACTTTTCTCCAGCGCACTGGAATAGCTCCAGACGGCGCTGTAATTAACTTCGACAGCTGAAAATTTAATTCTAGCGTTAGTATGATGCCGTCTATCGATTGACGTAGTTGAATCCAAAATCCGAGGAGAAGAGTTCGCACGTGTTTTTTTTGACAACTTGAAAATTCTGTACCTATTTTTAAAAAATTTCCAAAAATCAATTTCTTCAGCATATCATCCGAAACTTCGTCTACCCCCTAAAGTCGACCTCTTGAGTCGATTGGCACCATTTTCAAAGCGATCTGGAGCCTCCAGAAAATATTGACTTTCGCTGCCTGGAGAGATTCCAGTGTGCTGGAGAAAATTAAACTTTTCCTGAAGGCTCCAGATCGTTTCGAAAATGGTGCCAATCGACTCGGGAGGTTGACTTAAGTGTACAAACCGATTTTCAGGATTCTATCTTGAAATTTACAAAAAAAAAATCGAAAAATGTTTTTTTGGAGGCGTTTTTAGCCATTTTCAAAAATTCGCCAAAAATCGAAAGATCAACTTCGGCAGCTAAAAATCTGGTTGTGAGGTTTGGGTGGCACGCTCTTTCAGTGAGTAAAATTTCAGCTCAATCGGAGGTGACGAGTTGGCGAGGTTCCCTTGTTAGTACTTAGGCTCATTTTATGCTATTTTCAGCTTCTAGAATGTTTCATTCGATACCAAAACCTAATCCAACGAAATGAGATCCGAAATATGATCAAATCAGAACGACAAAAATTACTCGTGCTGCTGCAAGACTACATTAACGAGATAACATCTACCGATCTTTTCTCCAACGAAGCATTCGCCAAGAAATTCCCAGTCGAGTACATAGATTTACCAGAATTAATCCTAAAAATAATGTGGATCAAGGAAACCATTAAAAAGGTACCCAACCTACCTTCCTATACCTACTTGAAACTTGAACCAAGAATTTTGAAATTTCCATGATTTTATTATAGGTTAAAGACATGGAAATGGCAGGTCAATGTGTGCTGCAAGATTTAACGAATTATACCAAATTGAAAGAATCCTTATCATCATTTATCAAAGAATTACAAGCCAGTGATTCGAACGTGTTTAAAGAATGGTCATCTCAGACACGTCGAGCGATTGAAAATGCCAATTTAAGGTATTTTTAAATCCATAATTAGAAAAAAAAAATAGCCAACAAACCAGTATATTATACTTTGAAAAATTGTATTTTCAGTTTAAGAACAGAAGACCCGGTCGTACACTTCGAACAAGGAAAACTAATGAAGGTTAATTACAATCCAAAACTAGTAAAATTAATCAAAGAAGTACACCAGCTTCAATTACTCGGCTACAAAATACCATCTAAGATCACAGAAGTAACCGAGAAAGCTAAATTATTCATGCAACGAGCCAAAGCTCTAGAACAAGTAGGCACCTTCTTTGGCAGATAATAGACCAAACTTTCCTAGCAAATGAAACACATCGTATGCATTATGATTCAGGTGGCGAATTTCCATAACACCATTGGCGATCGTATGATACCTTCTCAGCGTCCTATGATGTTGTCATCGGCGATGGATTTATCGAAATTGGTCAAATCGGAGAACTCCGTCACCTGGTCCGATAGCTCAGCTGTTGATCAATACATATCGCGTCTTCAAACCGTAGTCGAACGTTTGGCAACTGAAAACAACGAATTATATTTTCATCACACTCAAATCGCTCAAAAAGTAAATGTACAAATTAAAATCGAACCTAGATTCGTATAATTGTACGTTGCTTAATTAACAATATTTTACGTTTCCAAAGGTTTCCAGTTTGGCAGATACCGATTTATTGCAAGAAAAATATAAATGGAGAGACACGTTACGCGAGATACGTAACGTCATAGCCGAAGTCAATCGTAAAGTAAGCTTTTACCAGTGGTATTTTCTCACTTTTGGCTTGAAGCCCTCGAAGCATTTTCAAAACTTGGGGCTCCAGCTTTTTTTTTGTCGTCAACGAACTTTTCGTTGGAAGGAGTAATGTTTTTCATACTGAAAATAAAAACGTAATTTTGGCAGGGGAAGTTACCTCTCCCCAGTAAGTGTACTTCGGTCCTAGCCCTTCTATTGATCAGTTTTTATTTGAAAAATTTTCTCAATTTTTTTCTTTCAATTTTTGAGAATAATTTTTTTAATGGAGTAAAATCCTTTCAATTTTTATGCAGAAAAAATTAATGTTTTTTATGAGAAGTGAATTTTCATTTTTAGAGAAAATAATAATCTTAACTTTTTGACTATTTTTTTCCCCCCCATTTTTCAATATTTTCGAGGGAAAAAATCTTTTGTCAGAGCAAAAATATTTTTCAGCAAATTTCAGGCGAAAAAATCTCTCCATTCTTTTGGAGAGCAATAAATCGAAATATTCTTGCCATACGATAAGTGAAAAAATTCTTCGTAGTAATTTCCTTATTTTTCTTTTCGGAGAAAAAAGGTCATATTATTTTTTTAATTCATGCAAAAATTCTGATTTTTTGGCAATTGTATCAATAATACTAGATTACGTTACCTACTCAAGTTGAGTAAATTTTTATTCCATTTTTTCTTAGAAAAAAAAAGTCAATTTTTTTGAAGGAAAAAATGTTACGCTTATTTGGAGTAAAAAATTGTTAGGTATTTTCTTGGAACCCAAATATTTCAGAAGTGGGAAGGTTCACAATTTTTTGCGGAAAAAATTTCTAAATTTTCTTGGTGCAAAAAACTAACTTTTTTACGAGTAGATGAACGTAAAAAAAATTTTGTAGTAAAAAAATAAAAGAGATTAAATCTTTTCAATTTTTCAAGAGCAGTGAAAAATCTTCCATTTTTTTGAAATCATTTTTTTTCAATTTTTCAAAAAGATCATTTTTTTCCTCAATTTTTAAATTTTCAAATTTTTACAAAATTAATAATCTTATAAATTTTTAAAAATTCACCCAAGGAGGATTTTGCATTGATTCTTTGGGTAGCTTTTTGCATTGGTTAAATGCAATTTGGAATTTTCCCTAATTTTTCGAATTTTCCAATTTTTACAAATATAATTTTTATGGGCACTTATAAGCATACGGAAAATTCTCAATATCTTCAGGGTAAACTTCGATTTCTCTTAGAGGAAATAATCTTGTAATTTTTTCAGATTAGAAAAAGTTCTCGATTTTAGGAATAATTTATTTTTTAAAACAAAATCTTTTAAATTTTTTGCAGAGAAAAAATTGTGCTTTTTCTGAAACAGGAAAATATAAATTATTTTCTAAATTTTTTGTAGTAAAAAAATGGTCAATTTCAGCAAAACTCTTTCAATTTTTATGCAGAAAATTAAATTTCATGTTCAAATCAATCCATTAATATTTTGAAATGCCAATTTAGACCTTCTTTTGACTTCAGTATTCGAACACGAAGACCTGGCTCATCCACTGGGATCATCAGATCTATAAAGTATTACAATATCGATACCAAGTTGGTCTATTGAACTTGAATCAGCATTTACCAGAGATTAAAATCGAACTAGTGTACAGGTCTGTTGGTAACAAAGGCCACAAATTCAATTCTGATGAAAAATTCGTCCTCAGCTCATTCACAATGATCAAAAATTAATTTTTTCAACAGACAACAAAGATTACAATTTAATCCACCTTTGGAAGAGATAAAAAAGAAATACTACAATCAACTGAAAAAATTCATAACTCTCCCCTTGACTTTTCAAGGAGTCTCCGAAGTCTCCAGTTCCATATTCCCAGTCATGGTCAGCAGGTAAATATACAATGATCCAGCGTACTTGAGACCAAGCCCGTCGAGAGCCAAAGCGGGTCCGGGAAAAAATTATTTTGGGCCCTCTTCCAAGACCATTTTTGACTGAAAATTATGTGATTTTTTAACTTAAGCTGATAAAATTCAATTTGGGCTCCCTAGAAAAACTCCAGGGCCCGGGGCAAAATGCCCCCTTTGCCCCCCTTCTCGGCGGGACTGCTTGAGACTACCATTCTCTAATGAATACCTACCTCAAACACTAAATACCTACACTTTGCAGAAACGCAGATCAATTCCAACAAGTTTACACCAACGCTGAAAACCTCTTCGAAAAGTTACTTGCTTTACAAGACGAATGGATCGATAGAGTATCTTTAGGTGCTATTGATTTGGAAAGCACTGCTCGAGAGTGTATCAAGACAGCTGACGAATGGGATATGAACTTCAGAACATCAAAAGCTTGGGGTCAAGAAATAGCCAAAATAGTCAAGTAAAAAATTGCGCTTACATTTTATTTTAAGGAAGTTATTGGATTTCTTCCCAAAGGAGTCTGGATGACATTTTTCAAATGTTGACTGTGAGAGTGGTTCACGATTTTATTCTTTTTAAAAAAAGAGAAATTGCCAGCCTTAGCCTTACACATCAAAAAAATTGAAAAATTTTCGCTTTCAAAAAAATTGGAAGTTTTAAGCTTTTTTTTTCAGAAAAATTAAAAAAAATTGATTTTTGATATTATTTTTTCACAACAAAATTAAGAAATTTCTTCTAAAAAAATTGAGTTTTCCTCAAAAAAAAAAAAAAAAAAAAAAAAAGTAAGTTGAATGATTTTTTTTTACAAAAATTTAAGAAATATTTTTACTTCAGAAAAATTAAATTACTTAGATACCGGAACAATTTTTTCTACAAAAAAATTCATTTTTTTTTTAAATTACCTACTTGAAAGATTGAAAAAATTGAGATTGTTTTTTCTAAAAATGGCCTTCAAAAAAATTGTAAGTTTTCTTTTCAGAACAAGTTAGTCAAAAATTTCTCCCAAAAAATGAGTTTTTTTTTCTGAAAAAAGGGTATTTCAACTTTATAAAAATTCGATTTTTTCTCATTTAAAATTTCTTTGTTTAACAATAAAATAAAATATGAAAAATATTTACTATTTTATGACTCAGCTGCGAACATAAAGTGGAATGTTTTACGGTAACCACGGCTCCGGTACGTTCGGAAATCGAGCTCCATAACAACAGATATTGGGATGTGCTCTCTATAACTCTATACGCGTCCATAATGATCGACGTAAACACCATCGAAGAATTTATCTCCGATTCGAAGAAAAAACTCGAGTACCAGCCTCAGTCTTTGGACGAGATCGGCGATGCTAGCGAAGCTTATAGGCAAATTGTCGATAAATCGAAACAAGTAGGTAATTCATGAAAGAGAAAACAAGTTATTTGATGGTTTTTTTATAATTTTTTTCACCATCTTGACTCTTAGATGCTCGATATGATAGAAGAAATGGACAAGAAAAATAAAGTTCTGTCATCTTGGACTAAAGAAAGAGTAGGACAAGTTGCGACTGCTAAACAAGCCTGGAATAATTTCCACACTGTTTTGGATAATCAACAATTCCAAATGAATAGACAGGTACGTAGATTTACCTACATTTACCTACTTATTCAATTTTTTGAAAAATCCTGATCTATGATTTTTCTTTTAGGTTGAAACTATCAAATCTAAACTCATAAATGAAGCTGAAAATCTCGCCTTGGAACTAGAAAAATTCGTCATAAGGTGGAAACGAGTCCGTCCAAAGGAAACTGACCTCGTAGATGGGAATAATTCGGTCATAGAGAATAATTTACAAGTTTTAAAGGAAAAACGCGAAGAATGGAACAAGCTTTATGAAAATATATCCAAAATAAGGTATTTTTATACTTTCTCGAGTCTCTAAAATGAACCATAAATACGATTATTTTTCAATTCCAGACGAGATTACGAAAAATTTGGCATTCAAGTACCAGAATTTTCAGAATGTACCGAATTTGAAAAAGAATTAAAAGAGAGCGAAGATATCTGGGGACTTTACGAGCAATTCACCCAAGGTAAGAATTCTCAACTCTGTCGATATAGGAATAAATTTTACAAAATTTGAATTAATTCGTGATTTTTTCGACAGGTATTGGCGAATTGAGCACCGAAGAATGGCTAGTTTTTCGAGGTAAAAGTGTAAACAAATTTGAATCGTTTCTTTTACAATGGGAAGAGAAACTAAACAACACCACTATGACTCCGCTGACTGCTCGATTAGTATCGGATTTACAAAATTATAAAGTAAATCGTATTTCGTTCTTATTTTTTTGATTAAATGAAAAATTCGTGTCTGACGATGACATAATTTTTTTCAGAATTTTATTTCGCATATAAAATATCTTCGTGGCGAAGCTTTCAGCGATAAACACTGGTCCGAATTATGCGCCTTGTTAAATATCCCATCGAAATCGATCGATCAGTTGACATTTGGAGATTTTCTCAAAGCTCAAGATGCAGTTGGAAACAACTTGGACGCCATACAAGTCTGTACTGTGATATTTTTTTACAAACTTAGACAGACCTTCATTTTTTATACATATTTTCCACGTTATTTGGTAGGAATTAAATAACAGAGCAGCCAGCGAAATCGTCATTAGGCAAGCTTTGGCTGAATTGGACGTATGGGAAGTCGAATCGAAGTTTTCTTTCATGCCACATGTGGACAGTGGAGGAAACGATATCAATCTAATAAAAGATTACAAGAATATCCTATCAAAAGTATGCATGCGAATCTGAGACCTACCTACCATGGCCGGTGTTGGCCCAGTTGCTCTCCTGCTCAAGCACCACACGAAATTTCTCACGTGGTGCGGATTGCGGAGCACCACGTGAAAAATCCCGAACTGCGCAAGAAATTTGAATTTAATGTATAAAAAATTTCACTCGATAAAAAACTATAATTTTTTGGAGATTTGGGACCCTTTTCAAATTTTTTACAATTTTTTTAGAACAATTTTTTTCTAAAATTTTTTATAATTATGAAAAATTTTTGCAATTTTTTTAGAACGATTTTTTACAACTTTTCAAAATTCATTTTTTAGAATGAAAATTTTTTACAATTTTTCAGAATGAAATTTTTTACAATTTTATAGAATGAAATAAGATTTTTCAATGTTTTAGGATGAAAAAGTTCTAATTTTTTGGAATAAAATTTTTCAAGTTCCTCATTTTTTTAAAAATGAATTCCGGACTACCAAATTTCTTATTTAAAAAAAAAAATTTTCCACATTTTCAAAATAATTATTACTTTTTTTAAATAAAAAAATAATTTCTCAAATTTTTTCAGAAAATTTGAAACACCAATATGAGGTGGGTCGTAGGGCAATATTGAAGAGAAATTGTGTAATAAAAAATTAATCGATTTTTGGGCATGGGATAATCGAGGTTCTACTTCATGTATTTAGGTATGAAGTCTTTTTTTGTGAAAAAATTTAGAACATTTCCACCCCCCCCCCCTACCCACAATGTGAGCACCACTTGAGAAAATAATGATCTGCCGGCTATGTACCTACTTAATAATACAAGATAAGTACCTTCTAATCAGATACCTTTATTCAGATCGGAGATAACCAATGCTTATTGCAATCCATGGTAGGATCCTCCAACTACGAACAGTTTCGAGACCATACCTCGCTTTGGGAAACCAAACTCATAGACTTGGACTACTATTTGAGAAACTTGAACGAAGTTCAACGAAAGTAAGCCCCTCTAGAATTATTTCCTCGAGCCATTTACTAAATAAAACGCTTCCAGGTGGTTATATCTCGAGCCGATCTTCAAAAGCGAAACGATGAAAATAGAAAAATCTCGATTCGAACGCATCGATAAAGATTTTCGCTACATTATGGGCCTTATCAATACAGGAGATCAACGAGTGATCAGCCTGTGCCGAATACCCAACTTACGTTACACCTTGGATACCCTAATTCAACAGCTGAACATTTGTCAAAAGAGTCTAAACGAATATTTAGAGGTAAAAATCAGATCTACAATGAGGCGAGAATTTCTATTATTTTTGAACGAAAAATTTTACAGGAAAAACGACTTAAATTTCCAAGATTCTATTTCCTAAGCGACGACGACCTCTTGGAAATTTTAGGCCAGGCCAATAAACCAGAAGTTGTCCAGTCCCATTTGAAAAAACTGTTCGCCGGAATCAATAGCGTCGTTTTCGATCGAAATAATATCATAGCTGTGAAATCTCTCGAAGGGGAGACAGTATCTTTGAACAATCCTGTCACCATTTCACTCGACGTTGAGGTGAGCTCATGCAGAACTCGAGCTTAAACCACAGACCGTACGATTTCCAAAATTATGATAATTTTTCAGAACTGGTTAAGTAGTCTGAGCATCGAAATGCGCGAAACCTTGAAGAAATCGTTGGTAAAATGCTTAAAAGGAGCCGATCCATTGGTATACCCTTCTCAAATATTATGCTTGGCTGAAAGTATCTCGTTTACGTCGCGTTGCGAAGAAGCCATTAAGCAAAGAAAGTTGAAAGTTTTGCTGAAATCTCTCGAGGTATATTATGAAACTAAATACGATTTAATTTTTGAAAGCACCTTTCAATGTAGATAAATTTATCCTATAGGAACAATTAGGAGCTTATACGAGATTAGATTTGGAAATGGAAAATAATAAAGAGACCTTGGTATTGGAATTGAAACTCAAGGCGTTAATATTTGACACAATTTATCATATCAGTGTGATAAATGATCTCATCAACGACTTGGTTGACGATATAGACGAGTGGAGTTGGCAGAAACGTATCAGGTATTTTGAAATTACTCTCTATTTACTTCAATGCTAAAAAAAATTTTAAATCTTGTTCCCTTAATTTACAGGTTTTACCTCAAAGATGGTGACATAATAATTAAGATGGTCGACGCAGAATTTCAGTATTCATTCGAATACCAAGGAAATGCTCCCAAATTGGTCCACACACCTCTGACAGATCGTTGTTACTTGACTCTGACCCAGGTAATTATTTTTTTAACACCAGTGACGATTTTTTTCCTCCCACTATATGGTCATTTTCAACAGGCTATGAGTATGGGACTGGGAGGAAATCCATATGGACCTGCTGGTACTGGAAAAACAGAATCAGTCAAAGCATTAGGAAGATTATTTGGAAGACAAGTCCTCGTATTCAATTGTGACGAAGTAAGCTTTCTTCAAATAGCACCCAAAAAACATGATCGATAACTAAAAATTTTCCAAGGCAATTTTTTCCTTGATATGTGATGGGTTAAAATTTTTTTTAAATATTGAATATGAAAATTATTTGAATTTTTTTCCTCCAAAAAATTGAGAAATAAATATGCATTTAAAAAAAATCAGGCTGGCTCAAAATTTTTTTTTTGTTATTTCAAGTAAATTCAATCTTTTTTTTATAAAAAAAAAAAATTTTTTACCTAAAACATTTAAAAAAAAATTTTTACTCAGAAAATTGAGATTTTTTCTTTTTAAAAATTCAGAAAGAAAAATAATGAAGATTTTTTTTTTCCTCTCCACAAAAAAATAGGCATGAAACATTTTTTTTTTCATGAAATTGAGATTTTTTCTGAAAAAAGAGATTTATTTATTTAATTTTTTTCCAATGAAAAAATCAATTCCATAAACCATACAGTTATCAAAGAAATTGAGTTTTTTTCAAAAAACTAAAAATATTTTCTGAAAAAAAAAAAAATAAAAAAAAATATTTTTTTGGCAAAAATTAAAAAGTTAAAAGGCTTTTTCTTAGAAAATTGGACGATTTTTTTTCTAAGAGAAAGCCTTTCAAATTTCGCATAGAAAAAAAAAATTCTTTTTTTTTTTTCAAGAAATTGAGATTTTTTTTGAAAAAAGAGATTTATTTCTTTAATTTTTTTCCAATGAAATAATCAATTCCATAAACCATAAAGTTATCAAAGAAATTGAGTTTTTTTCAAAAAACAAAAGATATTTTCTATAAAGAAAAGAAAAGAAAAGAAAGCGAAAGAAAGAAACAGAAATTTTTTCTGTGCAAAAATTAAAAGTTTAAAAGGATTTTTCTTAGAAAATTCCTTAATATTTTGAAGAGAAAAAAATCGCAAATTTTCTAAGAGAAAGCCTTTCAATTTTCGCAAAAATTTCTATTTTTTTTTTCATAAAATTGAGATTTTTCTGAAAAAAGATATTAATTTCTTTAATTTTTTTCCAATGAAAAAAGCAATTGCATAAACCATAAAGTTATCAAAGAAATTAATTTTTTTTTTCAAAAAACAAAAGATATTTTCTAAAAAAAAAACAGAAATTTTTTCTATGCGAAAATTAAAAGGTTAAAAGGCTTTTTCTTAGAAAATTGGACGATATTTTTTTTCTAAGAGAAAGCCTTTCAATTTTCGCATAGAAAAAAATTTCTGTTTTTTTTTATAAAATATTTTTTGTTTTTTGAAAAAAAGATTTTTGATAACTTGATGAAATTGATTTTTTCATTGGAAAAAAATTGAAGAATAAGAGAAGATAATTATTAGAGTATCTTTTTACCCCTAAAAAATTAACCTTGAAAATGAATGATTGGTTTCTTTATATTTTTTTTTCAAGAAAATTCAGACTTTTGGAGCCTTTTTTTTAAATGAAAAAATTAGATGATTTTTTTTTTCAAAAAAAAATATGAAGATATCGCATCATCATATTTACGGCAAACTGGGTATGCAAATTAACAAACATCATATCACTGTATTTACGGCAAACTGAGTAGGCAACTTATTGAACATACACACTTTTTTTTCAAGATTCAGACGTAATAGGTACATTTCGTAACTTCTTTTTTTTTTTTTTTTTTTTTTTGAAAAATATAATTATAAAAATAGAAAATTTGTAAGAATAAAAAAAGAAAATCGAGAAATTTTTTACATACTTGAAGAAAAATAAATTAAACTAAACCATTTTTCTTCCATGTTTTTATTCCAAAAAATTGATATTGAAAGTATGTACCTATTTTTCACCCAGCAATTTTTTTTCCTCAAAGAATTGAGTTTTTTTTTTGTTTTTTTTTTTCAAAAAAAATTACCTTTTTTTCTCCCTCCAAAAATTAGTAAATTTTTATTTCTAGATAAATTGGGATTTTTTTTTCTCCAAAAAATTGAAATTTCTATCATTCAACTTTTAAAAATTCATGTGTAGCTCGAGTACCCAACCCACTACTAAGTCGCCAGCTATGATCAAAAGTCATCTATTTACTATAATACTTCATCTTCACAGGGTCTCGATATCCAATCATTGACCAGAATATTGATAGGATTGGTGAAATGTGGCGCTTGGGGCTGTTTCGATGAATTTAATCGACTAGAAGAAGCCACATTGTCTGCTGTATCGACTCATATTCATATTATTCAAGAAGCTTTGAGAAGTAACCAAAGAAATATCGTTTTAATGAATAGACAGGTAAATGATACCACCTAAAATGACCTTTGAAAAATTATTTTTAATTTTCATCGATTCTCCAATTAGATCGAATTAAACCCAGACACTGGAATATTCGTAACGATGAATCCAGCCAGTAGAGGATACGGTGGTCGACAAAAGTTACCTGATAATTTGAAACAACTCTTCAGACCTATCGCCATGTCTCAGCCTGATAACTTATTAATCGCTGAAGTGATTTTATTCAGCGAAGGTTTCAAAAATGCCAAATTAATCGCCAGGAAGTTGGTGCAAATTTTCGATATCGCCAAGTAATTATCAATTTCAACTAATTTACAGGAATTACAGAACAATTAGACACCCTGTGTTATAAATTATTCGTCTTGTGAAATTTTTTTCAAAACAGGAAAGTGCTATCTCAGCAGAAACACTACGACTGGGGCCTGAGAGCTTTGAAAACCGTAATAGGTGGTTGTAAAACGGCCCTAAAGGCAAACAAGTCATCATCCGATATCGACGAACTCGCGTTGGTGGTTCAAGCAGTTAGATTGAATACTTTATCCAAACTGACCTTCGCCGATGCCCAACAATTCGACATGCTTTTGAAAGACATGTTCCAGGGTGTCCAATTCCACACCATAGACGACCAAGATATCATTACAGCGATCGACGAAAGCTTCAAAGATCTCAAGTTGCAACCTAATCCTCGACAAGTAAGTTACTCTCATCGTCTAGGTGTAAAAAAACTCGTATGTAATCTATTTTCTATTCGTATAGGTAAGAAAATGTCTGGAACTTTACGAACAACTGGAGCAGAGAATGGGTGTGGTGATTGTTGGACCTTCGGGGTCTGGAAAATCGACCATTTGCAGACTTTTGAAACATGTACGACTTCTTAGAATATTTTAAAAGAGGAAGTCATCGTCGTACTCATCATAAATTTCTTCTTCAGGCTTTGGTGAAACTTTCCCGAACAATTAATCAGTACACAGTGAATCCAAAAGCCATGCCTCGTACTCAACTGCTCGGTCAAATTGATGCAGACACGAGGCAATGGATCGATGGCGTCTTGAGTACCGTGGCTCAGCGTGTCTATGCAGAACCTCCAGGTAAACTGAGTCATCTACAATCTTCCCAAGAAACCAGAGACATTTCACGGTTATTTTTACAGGAATTCAATCGTGGATATTATTCGACGGAGACATCGATCCCGAATGGATCGAATCGTTGAATTCAGTCTTAGATGATAATCGACTTTTAACATTACCTTCTGGATGGAGAATACAATTCGAGTCGAATGTTAATTTTCTATTTGAAACTCACAGTTTGCAACATGCGTCTCCAGCTACGGTTTCTAGAATGGGCATTATTCTGATGAGGTTTAATTTTGAATTTTTACGTTAATTAAAAATTTGGATTTGACAGATTTTTTGAAATATTTCATATTTTCTATAATTTTTTAGAATTCCTGATTTTTAGTAATTTTCTAAATTTGAGTTTTCTATAACTTTTTAAAAATTTTAATTTTTTCAATTTTTCAATTTTATTTTGATTTTCTACAATTTTAAAAAAAAATCATAGTTTTTAAAAAATCAAATTTTCCGCAAATTTTCAGAATTTCAAATTTTAATAATTTTTTTAGCTTTCAATTTATTTTACTTTCTTGATTCTCTGAACATTTTGTTTTCCTGCTTTAAGTTTTGTATTTTCTGCATTATTTTAAATTACCTACCTATATTTTTTGATTTTTTATGATTTCTAAAAATTTTGATTTTTTCTGATTTTTCAAAATTTTGGTTTGTTACGATTTTCAATAAACTAGATTTTTTAAAAAATATTCTTAAATCAATTATTTTCTACAATTTCTTGAAATTTTTGATTTTTTACGTTTATTTAAAATTATAATTTTACAGATTTTTTGAAACATTTTAAGTATATTTTCTGTAATTTTTTAGAATTCCTGATTTTTAGTAATTTTTTAAACTTGTGTTTTCCTTAACTTTTTAAAAATTTTAATTTTTTAATTTTTTCAAATTTTTGATTGTCTACAATTTAAAAATTTTTTAAAAAATCAAATTTTCCACAATTTTTCAGAATTTCAAATTTTAATCATTTTTTTTTAGTTTTCAATTTTTTCCACTTTTTTGGATTTTGTATTTTCTACACTTCTATTTAAATTATGAATTTTTTGTAATTTTAAAAAATTCAATTTTTTATAATTTCTAAAAGTTTTGATTTTTTTGGATTTTTTAAAATTTTGCTTCGTTACTATTTTTAATTAATTAGATTATTTTATTTTTTAGAATCCCTGATTTTTAGTAATTTTTTTAATTTGTGTTTTCCATAACCTTTTTAAAAATTTGAATTTTTTCAATTCGGTTCAAATGTACTCACGAATTCTATTTTTAGTGAACAAGATTTGGATGTGAAATATTTGGTGGAAAGTTGGCTCCAAAGGAGAAGTCCTGAACAAACTTTCGAGTTGGGTCCTCACATCGAGAAATATTTTTATAAAAGTAACTCCTCAAAACTATCCATCTGACCTCTTCAAAAAAGAGAAAAAATTGAAATAATTTTGAAATCTTTAGGTCTCGAATGGATTCAAACCAAAGGAGAAACATTAACAAACATGTCCACCGTATCATTGGTTCATTCCTGTTTATCTCTCATGACATATGTTACCAGTAAATCTGAATTTAGCGTTTGCCTGATGCATGGTCTAGGATCAGTTCTAACAATTGCAAACAAAGAAGCATTTTTCAAACAAGTAATATTCGCAGTTCTTCGAATACATCTTATGGGTTTACTTTAAAACCATATTTCACCATTTCAGGTTTTAGAATGGACCGAAGAATTCATACCAGAACAGTCGAAAATATTATTCAGTTATTTCAACAGTTCTCGAAACTGCATCGATTGTTACAGCAGCGATAACACCATAGACACTTCTGGAATGGTAAAAACTGCCCAATTCAAATCTTGCATTGATACAATAAAGACGTGGATGACAAATGGGAACTCGTTTATTCTCATGGGACCTCAGGGGTCTGGTAAAAGGTAAATTGATTTGAGTTTATTATCCTAAAATCTCTGGAGAACGTTGGCACATGATTCTGTGACCTTTTTTACAGTGTACTATTGGACTACTGTGTGCAAGAAATCAGAGGCATCGAGATGGTGACGATTTGCTGCAGCCCTCAAATCACTCCTGGTCACGTTTTGCAAAAATTAACCCAAGTATGAGATTTCTTGATTTGATTTTCAATTAAATAAATATTCTGATTATTGTATACGTGATTTTTCAGGTTTGCATGTTCGTCAACAGCAATCATGGTTTGGTATTTAGACCGAAAAGTTCGGAGAGACTCGTGTTACATTTGAAAGATCTCAATCTGGTTCAAATGGATAAATGGGATTCCAATATACTCGTTTCCTTTTTGCAACAAGTAAAATAAACATCCAATAGTTTTTATTTGTTAAATAAAAGAACTTCTCACAAATTATTTTTCTTTAATTTTTTTTTCACAAGATTTTGAGTTATAAAGGATTTTACGATCCTACTCATATGGAATGGGTCAATATGGAACAGATCCAATTGGTGTGTTCGTTGCTGTCTTGCGATAACCTGAATCCCAGATTTATCAATTCCAATTATTTGATTTCCATTTGGTAATTAATATTTTTGATTTTCTATCGTTTAAAAAAAATATTTCATTTTCTACAATTTCTTGAAATTTTGAATTTTTTTACGTTTATTAAAAATTATGATTTTACAGATTTTTCGAAATATTTTATATTTTGTATAATTTTTTGAAACTCCCTGATTTTTAGCATTTTTTTTAATTTGTGTTTTCCTTAACTTTTTAAAATTTTTAATTTTTTCAATTTTTCAAATTTTTGAATTCCTACGATTTTTAAAAAAAACATAGTTTTTGAAAAATCAGATTTTACACAATTTTTCAGAATTTCAAATTTTAATAAAAATTTTTAGTTTTCAATTTTTTTAATTTTTTTAGTTCTCTAAAAATTTTGATTTCCTACGATTTTGTAAAATTTTGATTTTCTATTTTTTTTTCTTCAAAAAGTTTTTTAATTAAAAACTCTCGAAATTTTGATTTTGTACGATTTAAAAAAAATCATAATTTTTAGAAAATCTAATTTTCCACAATTTCAAATTTCAACAATTTTTTTCACTTGTTGGGTCTCTGACAATTTTGGTTTCCTACGACTTTTCAAATTTTATATTTTCTACATTTTTTTTAATTGTGAACTTTTTGTAATTTTAAAAAATTTCTACTTTCTATGATTTCTAAAAATTTTGATTTTTTCTGATTTTTTAAAATTTTTGTCTCGTTACGATTTTTAATTAATCAGATTTTTTAAATACTTATTCCTATGTGAATCAATTTCATTTTCTATATTTAATTTCTTGAAATTTTCATTTTTTTCGTTTATTAAACATAATTATGATTTTACAGATTTTTTGAAATACGAGTATTTTCCATTTTCTGTAATTTTTTAGAATCCCTGATTTTCAGTATTTTTTAAAATTTTTGTTTTCCATAACTTTTTAAAATTTTTAATCTTTTCAATTTTTATTTAAAATTTTGATTTTCTATTTTTTTTAAAAAGTTTTTTCGTTAAAATTTCTCAGAATTTTGATTTTCTACGATTTAAAAAAAAATTAACGGTTTTTAAGAAATCAAATTTTGCACAATTTCAAATTTCAACTATTTTTTTTAGAGTTTTCCATTTTCTTACTTTTTGGGTTCTCTGAAAATTTTAGTTTCCTACGATTTTTCTAAATTTTGTATTTTCTACATTTTTTAAAATTAAGTAGATATGATTTTTTTTGTAATTTTAAAAAGTTTTGATTTTTCCGGTTTTTTAAAATTTTGTTTCGTTACGATTTTTAATTAATTAGATTTTTTTTATATTCTTAAATCAATTTCATTTTCTACAATTTCTTGAAATTTTTAATTTTTCACGTTTATTAAAAATTATGATTTTACAGATTTTTTAAAATATTTCATATTTTCTATAATTTTTTAGAATCCGCAATTCTTAATAATTTTTTGAACTTGTGTTTTCCATAACTTTTTAAAAATTTAAATTTTTTCAAATTTTGAATTTCTATTTATTTTTTTCAAAAAGTTTTTTAATTAAAATTTCTCAAAATTTTGATTTAAAAATCAAATTTTCCACAGTTTCAAATTTCAACAATTTTTTTAGAGTTTTCAAATTTTTTCTTTTTATGGATTCTCTGAAAATTTTTGTCTCATCCTACGATTTTTTTAAATTTTATATTTTCTACATTTTTTTCAATTATGAATTTATTGTAATTTTTAAAAAATTCGATTTTTTATTATTTCTAAAATTTTTTAATTTCTATTAGGTTTTTAAAAAATTGAATTTTCCACAATTTTTTAAGATTTCCAATTTTTTGGAATTTTATATTTTTTTTACAATTTTTAAAAATTTTATTCATGAATGATTGGCAGTTCCTTCAAAAAAATATATATTCAATTTTTTTTCAAAAACTTATCTCAAAAACTGCCTACTTTTTATATTGAAAAATCCAGTTCTATGTATTGATTTTCACTGATCGTTTTGTTAACAGGCCACCTGATCAAGCAGACCTGCAAACTATATGTTTATCGTATCTAAGACCGTTAAATTTGGCAGAAAAATTAGTAACGCTCATCTCTGTCATCATCATAGGAATCTACATAAAGGTATCTTCGATAGTGATTTTTTTTTAAATTAAAAAGCATAAACTTACTATTAAATGATGTGTAAAGGCGAAGGATCACTTCTCCAGTCAATCACACTCCCATTACAAGTTGAATTTACGTGACATTTGCAACTGGTGCGTTGCTTTGAGAAGATACAACACGACAAATAATCAAGAAGTTATTCAGGTCTGATTTTTATATTATCGCTGCATTAATCGAATGAAAATTTTACTGAATTTTTGAACGTTGATGGGCAGGCGTTACTCTATGAAGGATGCAGACTTTTTCAAGATCGATTGGTTAACGATCAGGATAAATCGCAATTTTATGGCATCGTTAGAAACGTTGTGGATTCAGAACTAGGGCAGGTATCTTCATTAGAGGAAATCAATAGTAAGTTTCTCACAAATCATAAATTAAGTTATTTAAGCGATAAAAAAATAATAATAAAATTTGTATTCCAGGAATGGTTTATCTTTGTGAAGATTCTGCTTCCACTAACCCCATCGGAGGAGGATTGAGACCTTACTCAATAGACGACTGGTTACTCCTATTGCAGAAACAAGTTACTCAGTTGGGTATGTTTGTCTTTGTACCACGTATGAAATATCAATCAAAAAAATGAAAAATGATTCGAATCTAATTTTTTGCAGAAAACGAAGGCGAAGCCATCGATAAAAAAATTTTACTACCCGAATTGGGTAAAATGGTAGCAAATTTTGAGAGAGTTTTGACTGCGCCAGGAGGCTGCCTTTTTCTCCCTGGTCCTTCGGGTTATGGAAGGAAAACCGCTGTTAGAATTATTTCCAAGAGACAATCTGCGAGATTGTTCACACTCAAGATGTCCACTGGATATGGCATAAATAATTTTAAAAATGATTTGAAATCTGTACGTGAAATAGTCGTTGAGATAATTAAGAGATTATTTTCTTAGAATGGTCGATTGATTATGAATTGATCGATTTTAGATGTTGCAAGCAGCAGGATTAGAAGATCAGATAACTTATTTCGTTTTCGAAGACTACCATATCATCAGTCCTGTCGTGTTGGATTTCGTCAACAGTCTTCTAGCTGCTGGAGAGGTAAAAAATCATAAACAAGAAGAGCAGAGTAAAATAAAATGAAAAATAATTTCCTATGTAATTTTTCAGATTCCAGGATTATACCAAGCTGAAGAATTTGAAACGCTGTGCTCATCTTTAAAAGACGTCAGTACACAGCACGATTTCCAAGGAAGTCCTAGTCAATTTTTTGTCGAACGTAAATATTTTTGAACAAAAATTCTAATCGACATGCACAATTTTTTCATCAATTTGTGCTATTTCAAGGTGTACGAAGAAACTTGCACATAATTTTGATCACCGATTTCACGCACGAAGAATTTTTCAATCGTTGGGAATCAAATCCAGTTCTCCTACGAAGATGTCAAACCGTCTGGTTATCAGATTGGAGCCCTGAGACGAAATTAGCAGTTGTGAATACCTTGTCAAAGTTAGTAAAATGGTGATTTTCATTGATAAAAAAAAAAAAAAAAAAAAAAGATTAAGAAATTTGTTGCCATCTTGATTTTTTTCAGGGAACACGAAAAGGGTTTGAATGCTGTCCCCTTATTGGAAGATTCCGTCTGCAAGAGTTTCATCGAAATACACAAAAATGCCAAAGCTTTCATGAACATTACACCGAGACATTTTACACTACTCGTGAAATCCTTTTTACACATGAAAATTGCCAAAGAGGATTCGATATCGGAAAATGAACGAAAACTCAAAGTAAATAAAACTCCTATTTCCTTCAAAAATATAAAACCCAGTTGATTAATAATTTTATCAATCAGGCAGGACTCTCTAAACTAGTCGAAGGTAAAACCATCGTTGCTCAATTAAAGCAAGACGCTGCGACGCAAGAATCCAAATTAGCAGAAAAACAAAGTAAAGCAAATGCTGCCCTGGAGCTGATTACAAAAACCATGCAAAATGCCAGCTTGCAAAAAAGTGAAATGGAAGTCTTGAAAGAAAATATGGAGAAAGAAAATGATGCTTTGACGATCAGGTTTGGAAAATACCATATTTTGAGAACCTTCGACTCTCGTGATCTTCAATCAATTTATTTATTTTTATAGAAAAAAGGAAATTGACGTCGAGTTGGCTGAAGTTGAACCTGTCCTAGCTGAAGCTCGATCAGCAGTAGGTAACATTAAATCAGAATCTTTGTCTGAAATTCGCTCTTTGAGAGCACCTCCTGACATAATCAGGGATATCCTAGAAGGTGTTCTGCGTCTGATGGGCATCCAAGACACGTCCTGGAATAGTATGAAGACATTTTTAGCCAAACGAGGCGTCAAGGAAGATATCAGGTTAGGCAGGAATTTATCTCATTCGTCTCTTACTGAAATAATCCGAAGCTAAATGTTTTCTTCGTACAGATGTTTCGATGCTCGAAGTATCGTTCCAGAGAATCGGTTGCAAGTCGAAGAATTACTCAACCAGAGAGAAAAATCATTCGAAGAACGAACAGCCAAAAGAGCGTCGGCTGCAGCAGCTCCACTCGCAGCCTGGGTCATCGCTAATGTAAAATATTCGAGAATTTTGGAAAAAATTAAACCTCTCGAATTGGAGCAGACTAAATTACAAAAGTAAGATCTCTTTGTAATTCCACCAATGTAATTATTTTAATGATGGAAATTTTGCAGCATATTGAAAGAATCCGGAGATCAGATTTTACTCCTCAGCAGTGGACTCGATGACGTCGAACAGACCGTATCCAAATTGAAAGAGCAGCTGAATACGAATACCAAGGAAGCAGCTGAGATCGAGGTACACCTTTCAAAAGTCCAAGGAACCATAGCTGCTGCCGAAGGTCTCGTGGTCAAGTTGGATGAAGAGTATTCTCGATGGAGTGAACAAGTATTGGAAATTTTCACATTTCGAAAATTGAAATATTTCGTATTCTAAGAATTTTTTTCCAATAGGTGCTAGATTTATCGACAAGTTTGGATTCGCTGTCCAATGATTGTCTGCTTTCGTCAGCTTTAATCGTGTATCTGTCCAATTCTTCGGAAGATGTCAGAAGGTATATTGTGAGAAATCAAATGATGGAATTTTGAAAATATTTCAACTTTTAAAATTTTATGATTGTACGTATAGATCAACTTTGAACGAATGGCAAAAATTATTGAATGCTGAGAAATTCGAATTAGAGACGTTCCTTAGTACAGAACAAGAACAACTTAGCTGGTTCTCTGATGGACTCCCATCTGACTATATTTCTATTCAGAATGCAGTGATTATTTCTCAGGTACTTAGGATTTACTTGTCACATTATTAAAATATTCGTGTAATTAATTAGTATAAAATTTTAATCCAATAATGTTAATTTTTAAAAGCTTTCAAAAATGGATATCAGCGTGAGTATATAGGTATTTTTTATACGAGTTCATTGCACCTGGAAATTGAATAATTATGGTTTTTTTTGCAGACTTGTTTGAGACCTTTATTAATAGATCCGACCAATATTGCATTGAAATGGTTGCAAAATAATTTAAATAAAAATAAAAATGTTGAATTGATTCCTCAGCACAGTCAACGTCTCTACACTTCTTTGGAATTGGCCATAAGGTTAGGAGAAATTTACAATTGAATAAAATCCACTCTTTACGCATACATTTATTTATTTTTTAATCCATTCTTTACTCATACATTTATTTTTTTTTACAAAAGTTTTTTTTTTGTTTAGATTTGGAAAATCGTTAATTATCCACGATGTCACCTCCATCGATCCAATATTGGTGCCGATTCTGAGAGGAAATTATACATTTCAAGGTAATGAAAACAATGATCTCATGGTCGGCAATTTGGCCATTGCTCCAAGGCTCGGGCTACAGTGACTACACTTTAGGTTTCAAAAATAAAATGAGCTACACCCTACAAAATTCCAAAAATTTGACAATTAAATGCTCACCATCTACCTATTAAAATATCCCTTTTGTTAAAGAAAAAAATCTCAAACATTTTTAGAATTTTTTCTCCAATTTTTTTTTTGAAGTAAAGAAATCGTAATTTTTTGGAATGAATATCTAAGTTTTTAGTTTATTATTATTATTATTATTATTATTTTATTTATTTTTTTTGAAGAAACTTTGTTGAAAAATTTCTCAATTTTTTTGTTACCAATTTTTTCAATCTGTTTTGAATATTTTTCAACCGAAAAATTGAGAAATTATTTAGTAAAAAATTAAAAAACTTTCTATTTTAAAAAAATGCAGAAATTTCTTACTCCAAAAAATTGATTTTTTTATTTAAAAAAAAGTGATTTTCAAGAATATTTACAAAAAAAAAAAAATACCCTTTTTACTTCAAAAAATTAAACTTTTTTTACTTTTAAAATTCAAATTTTTTTGAAATAAATAAATCTGATTTTTTGCAACAAAAATTTTTCCAGAAAATAATCTCTGAATTTTCTGAGAGAGAAAAATCACAATTTTTTGTATTAAAAAATTTTCTTATTTTTTTAGCAAACATTTCTTCATTTTCTTTGAGTGAAAAATCAATTTTTTTTTTGAGTAAAACTCTCATTTTTTGGATTTAAAATTTTTTTATATTATTTTTGAGAGTTCAATAATTTGTTCTTTATTGGCCCAAGATGGTATCGATTTATGTACTTCGGCTGAGTCACTTTTCACATCCGGTATGAATAAATTTTTTTGAAGAAGAAGAAGAAATTTTTTTTTCAAGTAGGCAAAACATTTTTTTTAAAAAATTAATTTTTTGGAGTAAAAAATTTTTGAATTTGTTTTAGTAAGAAATTTCAGCATTTTTTTGAAATAGAAAATTCCTCAATTTTCTTTACTAAATAATTTTTTGATTTTTTGGTTAAAAAATTTCCTAATTTTCTTTGTTGAAAAATTTATCAATTTTCTTTGTTGAAAAATTTATCAATTTTTTTTGTTAAAAATTTTTTCAATCTATTTTGAAAACATTATCTACCTATTTATGATCTGTTTTTTTCTTTTTTTTTCAATAATTTTTTTTCGAGATTCAGAAAAAATTCTCAATGTTTTTAAAATGAATTAAAAAATTAAAAAATAGGAAGAAAAATTTCTTAATTTTTTCATAGTAGAAAAAACAAGTGAAAATTTTCAATTTTTTGTATAAGAACTTATAAAAAAAAAAAAAAATTTGGAATTAACAGTTTCCCATTTTTTCAAAATTAGCAGAAAAATCGAATTTTTTCAGTACCTATGTAATTTTTAGTGAGAATTTTTTTTTTATTTTTAGGAATAAAATAATCTAGATATTTATTTTTCTTAGTAAAAAATTTCTCATATTTTTTAATGAAAACATTTCTATTTTTTTTTTTTTTTTTTCTGAAAAAAATACCGATTTTTTTTGAAAATTACCCCCATTTTTTTTGAAAAAAATACCTCAATTTTTTTGAAATAAATAAGTCTGATTTTTTTGCACTAAAAATTTTTCCCGAAAATAATCTCTGATTTTTTTGAGAGAGAAAAATCTCAATTTTTTGTATAAAAAAATTTTCTTATTTTTTTAGCGAAAATTTCTTTATTTTCTTTGAGTGAAAAATCTCAATTTTTTGAGTAAAACTCTCATTTTTTAGATTTAAAATTTTTTATAGTTTTTGAAAGTTTCAAAAAATTTTAATTTTTCAGAATAAAAAATTTACTTATTAGTTTATTTTGTTGAAATAGAAAGTCTCTGATTTTTTTGGAATAAAGATTTTTCCAAAAAGTAATCTATGAATTTTAAAAGTAAAAAAAGTTTAATTTTTTGGAATAAAAAGGGTATTTTTTTTTGTAAACATATTATAGAGTATTCTTGTATTTTTTGGAATTAAAATTTTAAAAAATTTTTGTGGAATAAAATCTTTCAATTTTTTTGGAATAAAAATATTTTTTAATTTTTTCGGTGAGAAAAAAAAACATTACAAAAATTTTAATCCTTTAACCTGGAAAATTCAAGTTGCCGGCTCTTGATGACCTGAAAATTAAGAAATCCATACTTTCATAAAATCAATCTGAATTTTAAATCAAGGTACCAGGAAATTAATCGCAGTCGGAGAGAAACTGGTGGATTACAATTCAGATTTCCAATTATATCTGATTTGTCGAGATTCCAAGCCGAATATACCTTCATTTATTAAAACACTGTTGACTTGCGTTAATTTTGAAATCACATATTCTGGACTTTCTCAACAAGTGAGTTTAGTGTTTTTGTCTAAAATATCGAATTACATAACTCATATTACTCTTACACCCCCCCCCCCACAGCTCCTACGATGTGCCCTGTCGGTGGAAAAACCAGAATTAGAAGATAAACGTGCTGAACTTTTACGAAAAGAGGAGCAATTAAAATCTAAACTTTTTATTTTACAAGATAATATCTTGATCGAGTTGGCGAATGCTCAAGGCAACGTCTTAGATAACAAAGTACGTATCACTTTTTAAAAAGTATTCAATTTTTTTTCAATATACGATATACCTACCTACGAGTAATTTGCTAATTTTTTAGGAATTATTAGCAACGTTGAACGAATCAAAAAAAAGTAGCTCGGAAATCAAACAATCGTTACTAGAATCCCAAAGAATTCAGGTGGAACTTACAGACGAATGCGAAGTTTATAGACCAGTTGCCGAAAGCGCAGCCACTTTGTACTTTTGTACGATAGCTCTACAGTCGATGAATAATTTTTATCAAATTTCTATCGATACTTTTATACACATTTATAAAAAAAATTTCTCACCTGTTCAAGTACGCAAAATAAGTTTCATAATCTGACTGTTTGACTGTGAGCTCAATTAGGCAATTTTTTTAATTATAAATTTACAGGAGCAAATAGACTTCGATATTGAAAGAAAAACGCGCAAATTGATCCAGCTCGTGTATCAATACATTGGCAGATTTTTATTCAAAGAAGACTTGCTGACCTTCGCTTTGCATTTGGTTCGAAATATGCATCCGCAATGTTTCAAGGCGAACGTAAAATTAATTATTATTCAACATTATACAAATTAGACCTTCAAAAAATAAAATATTATTGTCAATTTTTTTTCAGGAATGGGAGTTATTCACTCGAGAAATATTACCGGATGTGAAAAGTGACTCAGCCGAAGTACACAAATCGACACCATCTTGGGCCAATAAAGAACAAGCTTACGATATATATCTTTTGAAGGTACCCAGACTCAATTTTTGTTCAAAATTCGTCGAAAATTCGAAATGGACTCTAATCCTGAATAATTTCTATTGTACAGCAAACTCTACCTAATTTATATGCTCAATTGGATGTCAATAATAATAAATTATGGGAGAGATTCTTAAATAATAATTCTCACGACGTTTTGGATTTACCATTAAGCCCCTTTCAAGCTGTACTGGTCACTCAAGCGTTTAAACCTGGCTTTCTTCATACAGCGTTGTCTCATTTCGCTCAAAGAATGCTAGGTACCTATTTATTTGTATATTTCGTTCAGTTTTAATTTAATTAAGACATTAATTGATCGATTTTTTTTCGCCAGGATTACAAAGATTAGCCTCAACTTCCACAAGACTAGATCAAGTATTACCAGAAACCAATTCCAAGGAGCCTATTTTATTATTCATTTCGTTAGGAGCTGATCCTTCGGAAGAATTGAGATCTTTAGCTAAACGTATCGTTGGATCGAATTTCTACGAGGTGAGATCAAAAGGTGAAACAACTTCACAAAGATTTGATAATTTTGAATACTCGATTTTGTTCAGATTGCTTTGGGTCGAGGCGAAACAGAAGCTGCGATTGGACTATTGCACGAGGCAGCTGAGGATGGGCATTGGTTGATGATGAAAAATTTACATTTAACGACTAGCTGGTTGCCAGTGCTGGAAAAAGAGTTGAAGTCTCTGAATAATGTACACGATAGGTTTAGACTTTGGTTAACTTCCGAACCTCATCCGAATTTATCTTCGGCTTGGATTCAGATGTGTTTGAAAATCACTTACGAGGTAAACGAGAGGATCACCAGGGACGATAGAGTCTTGAATTTTAATTTCATTTAACGAGGGTTATAATTGCAGACTCCTCAAGGAATCAAACATAACGTTGAAAGGACCTACTCATCTTTAACCAATCAACCATTCGTATCGATGGAGCATGCCAGAAGTACTTTCGTATTAGCTTGGTTTCACGCCATTATTCAAGAAAGAAGGACTTTTATACCTCAAGGATGGTGTAAATTTTACGAATTTAACGACTCTGATTTATTCACAGCTCTGAAAGTGATCAATGACAGGTTCAAAGTTGGTAGGTATTGGTCTAAATCTGAGTACAGAAAAATTTCAAGTAGGTACCTGAACTGAAACTCAAATTAATGAGTGTTTTTACAGATCACAGAAACTCTGTAAAGTGGGATTTCATCCATGGATTATGCGAACAAGCCATCTACGGTGGTAGAATCGATAATAATCAAGACTCGCTAGTTTTGCAATCGTATTTGAGATCCTATTTCAACTCAGATGTTATAAATTCTGGCAGGAAATTGATAGCTTCGGATATGTACATTCCAAATTCGTCGAATATCAAAGTATAATTATTTCACGATTGAAGATTTAATAATTTTGACACGAATTTTAATTCTCAATTTTTTGAACAGGATTTCAACTTGATGATTCAAAAACTTTCCGAAGTCGATTCGCCGGAGCTTTTTTCGTTACCTTTGAACGTAGATTTATCTTGGCAAAAGAATCGTTCGAGTGACGTGATAAATTGGTTAAAAGGTATTAATTTTTACGATAAAATAATTTTTAAAACGTCCAATTTTTCGAACGAGCACTCAAAGAAATATTTCTGTTTTAATTTTAGCTTTGAAATATCAAAACATTATGAGCAAAATTAATATGGAAGAATGGAAATCCAAAATTTCTCCAATTTTACACCTTTGGAAGCAGCTGAATCAGGTTTTTCATTGTTTAATTTTTTCCTTGAAATAATCGAGCTTATTAACCCCAAAATAATTTCAATTTTTCAGGAAGTTGGCATATTGAAGATGAAAACTACTCAAGATGAATCCATCCAAGAACCTATTCGAGCATTTATTATCAACGAATTCAATTTCGCCACTCAATTGGTGACTTATATTCATAAAACATTGGTCGATGTTAATAAAGCAGTCAGATCTTCAGTGACTCCGAACGAAGCTACCATTTCTCTAACCACGACGATTGTGAATCAAAAAGTAGGTAGAAGTAGTTGCCTATAGTAATACAAAAGCAAAAGATGAAGTAATTGGATTGTTTTTATTATTTCGTCCAATTTATAGACACCGGATGATTGGTTATCATTTTGGGAAGGTAGTAAAAACGTTATTCCCTACTTGAAGAATGTAATGAGTCGAGCATCATTTTCGATAAAAATTTACAAGACGAAAGAAAACGCAGAAAGTCTGATGACAACGTCTATAAATTTAGCCAATTTTTTCAATCCGCAAGCTTTCCTGAATGTTTTCAAACAATATTCTTCGAGGTATGTAAATATCCATTTCTAATTTTAGATACGAAAATAATCTATCAACGTACAATTTTTAGGCTATCGAAAGAACCTTTGGACAATTTGAAGTTGAAATGTTCTTGGAAAATTTACATCGGAGATGCGAAAGCCACTCTGACTGTGGAAGGATTATTAATCGAAGGAGCTCATTTTAATGCTTCGTCTTTGACTGAAAACAAAGCTAATTCCCCAATGTTAAGTGCAGTTCCTCCTTTTAAAATTGCATGGACTTCGAAAGTTAGTTTTAAACCTGAATTAGATAGATTAAAATATGAATGAGATATTATAGGAAGGTTCGTTTGTTTTAGGAGGCATCGGAAAGCCATCAAGAAGGCGTTCTGCAAATTCCAGTTTATCATAATTCGCAGAGAGAAAGCAATGTTATGTTTGTAAAGGTTGATATATCGCCGGAAGATTACGATAAATGGATACAAACAAATATTGCGATATATTTACAAGAATAATAATGATTATGATTAATAAAAATATGATGCAATTAACTTACTGGGTTTGTCATGATGTGATCTGATCACTAAATTGAATGGAATACTTGAGATTATGAGATTTTTAAATTTTGAAATCCGATTTCCAAAATTCAATTTTCTTATCAGTTAAATTTTTGAATTTTTTATCAATCTGATCAATCGCGGGAAATCAGTGTCGCCTGATGCAAAAACTTCTTTTTCGCTCACAAAAAAAGTTAGAAAAGAAAAAATTCGTTTATAGCGCTACTAGCGATCAAAATGTGTACTATCCAGGAAAATCGATAATCTTGTTAATATCCAGTTATACACGAATTACATCATAGCTTAACAAAGTCTGAAAGTCGATCGTTGTAGTTGATTTTTGTGTAGTTTTTGTAATTTTTTATAATTAAAAGTAACCTAATAAAAGTTTTAATCGGTGTAAAATGGACGTGAGGTAGCGAAGAAACCGGAAAAATGTCTCGTCTGGCTGATTACTTCGTTGTGGTCGGATACGACCACGGGAAAGAAAGTAATGAACACTGATTTATAATCTTTATCATGGAAAACATTTCACGAAATCTACCTTGCATAACACTATTTTCAGCCTTTACGCTTGAATAATTACGTTCTGAACGACATTTAGATACTTCCCTTTGATCTTACCTCCACACGTTTAATTTTCTAATTTGTGAGTGTTTGTGTTTGTGATAGGATCAGGAAGTGGCAAAAGTCAAGGCATCATAATACAAAGATTTCCGGAAACAGATTGGGACGACACTCCGTTTATCGATGGAATCGAATGGGTAACTATCGTAAAATACGAATATTAAAGCATTAGAGCTCTTGTATTTATACTTTCGCTTCTAGTTTTGCCAACCGCAAGGATGGATGTTGTCTTCGGAGCGACAAGAGCCTCGATTTTTCATATCTGTTTTGACAGATATCGACGCAAATCGACATTATTGCGCTTGTCTTTGTTTCAACGAGACGGTCTCCATTACACCTAGCAAGCCCGTAGACGAAGTATGATCATTTTCAGATATACGTATAGACAAACGAATGAAAAATTGGGTAATAATTTTATCTTATCATACAGGAAGAAGATACGGTCGAAAGTGATGGCTCTCCTCCTAGTCTTCCGTCTCGCAACATAACACATCACCATAGTATCATGTATGCTCCGAAATGCCTTGTTTTAGTATCCAGATTAGATTATATCGAAACGTTTCGGGTACGTTGGCATGTTTGGAATTTTACCAAAATTATTTATGTATACAATCGTCTAATTTAACGAGCAATTTGACCTTTATAATCTCGTAAACAATTGCAGAATTGCCTCGGCGTTATTTATACCGTATACATCGAGAATATCCCTATATCTTTGGAGACGTTGGTTGGAAACATATTGGGTTGTATTCAAGTTCCACCGCCTGGAGGACCTCAAGTTCGATTTAGTATAGGAGCTGGTGACAGACAAGCTTTGCAGCCACCTTCGTCTCTATCGTTGCCTGTTTCTCATAGCACGGTTCATTTATTATTCCAAGAATTAGGTGCGATATCGGATGATTAATTTATTTTTCGATCATTTCATCTATTTGTTTTTAAAATCGAATTTGGATAATTGGCAACACTGAAAATTGGATTCAAAATATCGATTAATAACTTTTCTGATTAGCGAATCTTTGGCAGAGGTTTTCGTTTAATGAGGATTGATCCAAAATCCGGAAAATGATTGAAAAGACTTCGAATCAGTGTTGCCAATGGCGTAAATACTGAAAAATAATTTCGATAAATTTTTTCCAGGTATTAGGAACGTTTTAGTATTATTTTGCGCGGTCATGACGGAACAGAAGATACTATTCCAATCACGCAGTTACAGCCGATTAACAGACGCTTGTCGTGCTCTCACTGCCCTAATGTATCCATTTAAATATAGCCATGTGTATATTCCTCTACTGCCGGCCGCTCTAGTTGAAATATTATCCACACCTACGCCTTTCGTGATGGGCGTACATTCCTCATTAAAGACTGATGTTTCGGAATTGGTAATTGATTTTCGGCTCCGGTCGTACTTTATTAAACGTAGTAATTCTTTTAATTATCGTGGCGCATTACAGCGACCCGGCTCGTTAATTTTAATTACAAGCATGTGGGTCGTTAGGCGCCGTATATTTAACGCTTCGTTTACCGAGATTGTATACTCTTTTTTTACAGATGGATGTGATAGTAGCTGATTTAGATGGTGGAAATATCGTCGTACCTGATGGTCTTTCTTTATCCTTATTACCAGAGCCGTTACTCACAAATACTCAGGAATCGCTGAGTTTAGTCTTGCAACCATTGTTGTGCTGCGCCGACCACGCGTTCCCTCCTCCGGTTACCAACCGGCCATCGCCTCCTGCTTTGCTAGATAAAGAAATTCGAGCAATTTTTATGCGTGCTTTTGCTCAACTTTTACAAGGTTACAGGAGTTGTTTGACTATAATTCGAATACATCCTAAACCAGTTATCACGTTTCATAAGGTATAGAGTGGTTTAATAATGAACTGGTTTTTTTTGTACCCATTATCAGTGTATCATATTACTGGTTTTTTTTGTACCCATTATCAGTGTATCATATTTTTTATCATTTTATAGGCCGCGTTTTTGGGCGAAAGAGCATTGACAGATTGCGATTTTACGACTAGAGTCTTGGATTGTATGTTTTTCACGTCGTTCGTTTCGGAAAGAGGTCCTCCATGGCGTCCTTGCGACTATTGGGATGAACTTTATAGTAATATGCAAGAACTACTTAAATCTGAAATGCAAGATGTTCGATTGATATTTCAACACATTCAAGTAAATAGCTCGTATCGAGTTTGGAATCAAGTTTTCGAAGCGAAATATATTATTTTATTTATTTTTCGAAGGATAATGCGCAAGTTTTGTACGCCAATGAAAATCCAAATCCTCAAGCGTATGTGCAGAAAATTCTTAAACCGCCGGAAGGAGCGTATACGAGAATTCATCAGCCTCCTTTTCCTAAAATCGATCAGCAGCAAGTACAAAATGTCATTAACGATGGGTTAGCCAAGAGTAACCTAAAAACTATGTGAGTGTTGGTTCAAATCTTCATTCGAATCGGTGCAAAAATGAGCTCTGATTTTTAGAAGATTTTTTTAAGTAAAAAAAGAAGTTGTGAACGAATTTTTGAATTAATCTATTCACATTTTAAATTTAGGTTATCTTCATTGAAGCCAGTATTACCAAGAATTGTACCGATGGGACCTCCTATTTCGAGTCTGAGCGATTCCAACCTGGTTAGCAACTCTGCAAGGAGATTAGAGGTGAGAAAACTAAACCAAAACGCAAAAAATTAAAAATTTTCAAACAACTTTACTAATCTTCGAATTTTTCCAATTTTTTTCAGGTTTTAAGAAACTGTATAAATTGCATTTTCGAAAATAAAATATCGGACGCTCGTAAAACATTCCCAGCTGTTCTCCGAGCCTTGAAATCTCGAGCTGCTCGACTCGCACTGTGCACCGAATTGGCTCAGCATGTCATTGGTAACAAAGCGATGCTGGAACATCAGCAGTTCGATTTAGTAGTCAGATTGATGAATTGCGCCCTCCAAGTGAGTATTTAAAAGTCTGCTAGACGTTTGATTTGTGTTCTGTAAAGAAAACGTAATCGTTCTTTATTTCAATTCGTAGGATGGATCTTCGATGGACGAATATGGAATAGCAGCCGCATTATTACCTTTGGCTACAGCTTTCTGTCGTAAATTATGCACCGGAGTGATTCAGTTCGCGTACACGTGTATCCAGGAACATCCAGTTTGGCAAAATCAACAATTCTGGGAAGCTGTTTTCTATCAAGACGTGCAAAGGGAAATTAGATCTTTGTATTTGGAATCCAGCGCAGCCGCCAAGTGCTTTATGAACACCTCGACGACGTCTAGAGACGTAAGTTGGTTACTTTTGTGAGAATATAATTTTTTGAAAGTTATTAATAAAGGTTTTGTCGTTCAGGGAACCGAATTCTCGCTCAGAGACAAAAGCTGGTACGTCCGAGGACAAGAACCTTCGGCTCTGGAGATCGCAGCCGAACAGATGAGGTTATGGCCGACGATAGACGCGGAAAAACAAAAAGAATTGGTCGCCAATGAAGAGTCGACCTTATACAGTCAAGCTATCCACTACGCAAATCGTATGGTTTACCTTCTGGTACCCTTGGATACGGGTAGCAGATCCAGTAAAGTGGATAGGAACGCTGTCGACGACGAAGGAGCCTCAGTCAGCATCACAAACCGGTAAAAATAAATACACATTGAGAAATACGAGATATTTTCTCAGTTCGATAACCATTTTCTTAATTTAAGGTCCAGTATGGCTGAAAGCGACAGCATCGATGCCGAATCCGGATTCGAAGATCAAGATCCATGCGAAACCGGAGCAACGGTCATCAGATTGGTGTCTCGATTCGTCGATAAAGTCTGTACCGAAGGTGGTGTCAGTTCGGAGCATATTCGTTGTCTGCATCAAATGATACCCGGTGTCGTTCATATGCACATCGAAACATTGGAAGCAGTTCATCGCGAATCCAAACGACTGCCTCCGATTCAAAAAGTAAGCTTTTTTAATTTTGAAGTCGAAACCAAAATGCTAATTTATGCTAATTTCTTTTTTCACTTTTTTTTTTGCAGCCAAAGATCTTAACACCAGCTATGCTTCCTGGAGAGGAGCCTCTATCGGAAGGACTACGAGTATATTTGTTACCGGACGGAAGAGAAGAAGGCTTGGGTGGAGCTATGGGTGGGCCTCCGTTGTTACCAGCCGAAGGAGCTATATTCGTTACCAATTATCGTATTATTTTCAAAGGAACGCCGTTAGATCCATTCGGTATTTATTGTTTTATAAATTCCTTTGAAAAAAAATTGATATAAAAATTAAATTAATATTTTTTCTTCCATAGCTTGCGAACAAGTGGTCGTTCGATCGTTTCCTATTATGTCGTTGACGAAAGAAAAAAGAATTGCTGTTCAATACTTGGCCCATTTAGATCAATGGCTTCAGGAAGGATATCAGCTGAGATCGTGTACCTTCCAAGTGAGTGCTCGTCAATCAACATCTCATCAGGAGGAAAAAATTAAACTAATATTGATTCAATTTCTTTGTGTAGTTAATTCGAGTGGCATTCGACGAAGAAGTACTTCCAGATAATATAGAAATGTTTAGAAAACTTATCCATAAAGCCAGGCACCCGAATCATATTTTACTGCACTTTGCTTTCTGCGGCCAAGTCATCGTAACGCAGACACCGATACATAAAAGCAAAGAAAAAAGTGCTACGATAAAGTAAATTTCATCTCTAGTCCTATTTTCCAAAAAAAAAATCGAGAATATTTTAACATTGAATTATTTTTTCAGGGGTATTGCCAAAAGAACTCTATGGAAGACAGCTCGTAAAGCTGGTTTTAAGCAAAAAACGTCATCAAAACGACAAAAATACGTTCTACCAAATAATCCCGAATACAAATACTTGACATCTCCAGGCAGAATGAGTGTACCGTTTACAGACGTCGACAACTTATCCGGTACTTGAAAATTGAATATTTTCTAACCAACTCTAAGAGTATTTTCATCGCGTATTAATTTTGAATTTTGTTCAGTGGACGAGTACGACATTGAGACACCTCCAGTGATGTTGACCACAGACGCGAAGACCCTGGAACGAATCCACGAACGGAGCTACGTTCGAGATTGGATTAGATTAAAATTGGTCATCGAGCCTGGAGTTAGCTGTAATAAAAGCAAAGAAACATTCCGTCTGACGCAGTTAAACTGCGTTTATATGATGTGCAGAAGGTGTCTATTTGGAATTTATTAAGGAAAAAATCCATTTTATCGTTGTACGAATCAAACGATTGGTTTTTTCAGTTACCCGGCGTTATTCGTGATGCCTAATTCAGTACCCGACGAAAGTATTAAGAAGTTTTACAAATGTTACCGTCACGGGCGTATTCCAGTAACAACCTGGCGTCATCCGCGTACCAAAGCTTTGCTTTTACGAGGCTCCGGATATTATTCCAAGAGCGTTATCGGTATGCTCAAGTCGCATCCGTCGACATCTGGTTCGTATTTCTAAGAAAAATATATTCTATTGGAAGAATTTATCTCGAATAATATTTTTATTCATTTTTCTGCCTGCAGGAGTTTCAAATTCCGACACACATTCGTCTGCCGAGCAAGAAAGATATATTTCGGCCATTGTAACCGCGACTCCATTATGCTCATTACGTAATAGCTCGGTATGGGGATTATCTGACAGTAGTTTGAGTATCAATTCGTTGTTATTGGCAGCTGAAGATAGTGTTTTGTCACCGGAATCCATACGTAGAGCTAATATGTACGGTAAACCGCCGGCTAATACGATCAGTTATGCTGGGTAAGACGACAAAGACTAAAATTAATGCAAAAACCTACGTCGGTTTGTAATTTTACTCCATTGATTATTTTAATAGAATGTTTGCCAGAACCAGCGGCGGCAAAGGTGGTAAAAATTTCGGTCGATGGGGTTCGTTGAAAGATAAACGTGTCTCGACGCACAGTTCGCAGCTTCCCGTACAGAATTCGTCCAATAATCAAAGATTATCAACCGATTCGGATTCGGTAGCCGAGAACGTGCAGACTTTCCAAAGAGCAGCTTTATACGTGTTGGGAGAAAAGGCTCAGATGAAGGTGAGCATTGGCAGAGATCAACTTGGCGCAAAGAATGAAGAATAAAATGCACTAAATGAACTTTTTTTCTATCCACAGGGTATGAAAGTAGACCCAGCTCTGAAAACCGATTTCATTCCGGTCGAATATCCAGACATAAGGCATACGAAAGCTGCCTTCAAGAAGTTGATGAGAGCCTGCGTACCCAGCACTCCAAATTCTGACCCTGAGTACTCGTTCCATAAATTGGTCGAGAATTCCGAATGGTTACAGCAGATACAGAACATAATGCAGTTATCTGGAGCCGTTGTAGATTTATTGGACGTGCAAGGATCTTCTGTTATGCTGTGTTTGGAGGATGGATGGGATGTCACGTGTCAAGTATGTGATTTTTTGGGTAAATTTGGTGGTTTTTTTCCTTTTTTAATATTAAAATGGGTTTATGTAGATTTCATCTCTGGCTCAATTATGCCTGGATCCGTTTTATCGCACTTTGGAAGGATTCCGAGTACTGGTGGAAAAAGAATGGTTGGCATTCGGTCATCGTTTCAGTCACCGAAGCAACCTCGCCGCTTCCTCTCAGACTGGAGGCTTTGCACCGACGTTTTTACAGTTTTTGGACACCGTTCATCAGGTATTTACTTCGATGAAGACGTCGAATCGGTTCAAATACATCCCTGGCTTCTCCGAGACTTTTCATTGATATTATTCAAACGTCGATAAATTTTCCAAATTAAATCAATTTTTAAATAAGTTTTTACAGTTTTAACGATTGAAAATTTTCTTCACGTTAGGAAATCTTCATACTTTGAATGCTTACTTAATTTGGCAAAAATCCAAAATTTGTAAAAACTTCAAATTTTGATTAGAGTTGAATTTTTAGAAATTTCTATTTTCAAGTTTAAAACAAGTTGTTAAAATTGGGCGAATTTTCCAGGTTAAATAAATTTTTAACGACAATTTTCAGAATTTGTTTTGATAAATTTTTGCGATTTTGTAAATTTTGTATATCTTCAAAGTTGTGAAAATCTGAAAAATTAGATTCAAATAATTTGGTATAAATAAATTGAAAATATCAAAATTTTGTTAGTCCAGGATTTAACTACCACGTTTTTTGCCAGATTCCCCTTCAAGACGATCTAAATAATGGTAGTTAAATTTTTAACAAAAAACGAGTAAACAAGACTTTTTAAAGAATTTAACTACCAAATTTTTCCCATTTTCTCCGCACAATTTTCGAAAAAAATTAAATTTTATGTAATCGATTATTTACATCGTCGTAGGTGGGATTTCAGTAAAAAAAGTGGTAGTTAAATTTTTTTCATTTTTTTTTTCTTGAAATTTAACTTGTCTCATCCAATTGTTCACTTTGTAACATGCCTCTTCCTCTCTTGCCTCTTCCCCAACATCCTATTTAGAAAAGGGGGGTCTGGGGGGCGAAGCCCCCAGGAATTACGAATAGTTGAATTATAAATAAAAAATAACAACATTTTAACCATAAATATTTGTATTATACTTGGAAACGATAAATATTTATGGTTAAAATGTTATTTTTTATTTATAATTCAACTATTTGTGATTCCTGGGGGGGGGGGCTTCGCCCCCAGACCCCCTTTTCTAGATAGGATGTTGGGGAAGAGGCAAGCGAGGAAGAGGCATGTTAAACAGTGAACAATTGGATGAGATAAGTTAAATTTTTTCAAGAAAAAAAATGAAAAAATTTAACTACCACTTTTTTTGCCAGATTCCCCTTCAGGACGATCTAAATAATCGATTATTTAAATCGTTCTGAAGGGAAATCTGGCAAAAAAAGTGGTAGTTAAATCCTGGACTACTACCAAAATTTCAAACAATTTTCAAGGCTTGATAAACTTTTACCTGCAGTTTTCAAAATTTGTTATTCATATTATTTTGGTGAAAATTCAAAATTTATTTATTTTTGAAGTTTAACAAAAAAAAAAAAAAAAAAAAAAACGTGTGTTAAAAATTGGAATTTTGGTGATTTTCAATTTTTTTTAGTAATTTTTTGAAATACTGTCATTTCAAAATTTTATGAGAATTAAGGATTTTTTTTTACCTAATTTTAAAATTTCAGGATTCAATGAAAATTGGAATTTTAGTGACTTACGAATTTTAATAATTTTTCTAATTTTCTAAAAATTTGGGAAATTTTCAAAATTTAATAAAAATTAAATATTTTGATAACTTTTGAATTTTTTCAAAACTTCTAAAAAGTTTGATGTATTTTTACAATAATTATATCAATTTTGGTAGTGTATCTTCAAAATGTATCGATAATTCAAAATGAATTTTAATCAATTTTTGCAGGTGAACCAAATTTTTAAATTTCAGGAAATCTTTAAAACTGTAAAAATTTGAAAAAATTGAAAATTTTAAAAATTTTAAAAATTTGATTGGTACTTTTTCAGCTGAAATGAACTTTAAAAAACTGAGCCATTTTTTTAAAATTATAACTATCAAAGTAATTTTTACAATTTATCAGATGAGGTAAATTTTAAAAAATTTCAAAAATTTCAAAAAATTTCAAAAATTTAAAAAAATTGAAAATTTTTAAAAATTTGGGAAAATTCAAAAATTTGGAAGAAATGTAACAAAATTTTTAAATGACAATAGGTAAACAGTTTTGAAATTTGATAAATTTTTAAAGTTTGATAAATTTTTATAATTTTATGAACAGTTTCGTATAATGTCAAAATTTAAAGTAGGTAAATTCTATTTTTTTTTTCTTCTAAAAATTAACAAATTTTTGAAGATGGTTTAATTTTTAAATTTAGTAATTCTTTGAAATTGGGGCAATTCGGTAAAAATTTTGATTTTTAAGTTTTAATAAAATTTGGAATTCGATTTGTAAAATTTCATACAGAGATTTTCAAAATTTAATAAATCTTTAAAATTTTGAAATTCTCAATAACTAATGAAAATTTCGAAATTGGTTATTTTTAAAACTTGATAAGTTTTTAAATTTTGAACCATTTTAGAATTTTGATTATTTTTTAAGATTTTCGAAGTTTGCATTGACAAAAAAAATGAATTATCGATCTTACTAATAATCATTTATTTTGTTGATAAATCGCAGGTTCGCAGTCAATTCCCATTGGCGTTCGAATTTAACGACTATTACCTGAGATTCTTAGCTTACCACTCGGTCTCTTGTCGATTCCGTACATTTTTATTGGATTGCGAGCAAGAAAGAGTCGAATGTGGTATAATGGACGCAGAAGATAAACGAGGATCGTTGACTTCGTACCATAAGAGCGTAGATACCGGATCTGACGACGAGAATATTTATCCTGGTGGGCTCTTCGTTCGAGAAGAAATTATTTCTGTACGAAAAAGTAATTAATTGAGAAAATTCCCTTCATGCAGGTGGCAGAAAAGCCGGATCACACGTTGGACCTAATTTAGGCGTATCTGTATTTGACTACATCGAAAAATTACACGGACGATCGCCGGTCTTCTTTAATTTCATGTACACGCCAGATTTCGAACATCCAGTAAGTACAGGTGCACATTTCACCCTCACCAAATTGATCAATTCGACGAGTAATTCATTTTATACGTAGGTTTTGAGACCACAATCGATGTTACCGAATTTGGAACTGTGGCAGTACTACACGTCTGAAGAATTAGCCCACGGAGCTCCTTACGATCCGGAAATCATCCAAATGGATAGTCAACACGAAGAAGAAATGTTGGCAGCCGATGGACTGCACACGTCCGAACGAAAGGTGGTCACGATGGGATACAACAAGGTCGAAAATTACATCCCGGACGCTTTTACTTACCTTTTGGAAGATATCCATAAACTGGAGCTGGAACTAGGACATCTTCCGCAGAAATGGAAAATGTTATGGGAACAATTGGAATTACCTACGACCGATTCGTTAACGGTAAATTACCCTTGGCTGAAGCTAATTCGTAAAAGACGAGATTTATAAACGTGGTTTTGTTTTTCTTCTTCATAGAGACAAGGATCTTTCAGCAGGCAAATGGTAAGATCGCATGGTCGCCTGCTCCATAAACGATCCACTTTGGAGATACTAATGCGTGGCAAAATAGTCGGTTCTGGAACTGCTCCGGAACCTACCTCGGCTCAGCTGTTCTTCCAACCTCATCGGTTCGAAAAGTACAACTTTACAGCGTTGACGTATTGCGATTTGTGTTCCAGTGTTATATGGGGTCCTGTCAAAGTACGCCGGATTTATTTTAATTGAAAATAAATGAACTAATCGATGGTACAATTTTAATTACGACGTGTTTGTTTCAGACCGGTATGCGTTGCAGCGATTGCGGTTATTGTTGTCACGAGAAATGCGTCGATCGTGTGCAGAAAAGTTGTCCCAAATATAAAGCTGTCTCGGATGGTAATTACAATACACAGACTTTACCTCGTAGCGGAGATAATTCGTCGGTTAATTCGAGTAAGCTTGGAATAAATTTTGAAGAAAAAAAAATTGAAAAGTGGCACGTTTCTAACGATGTATAATTTTTTCAGGTATAAATACGACAAATCAACAATACTACGAACAGTTTTCATCAAACGTGGCCGAAAATCGTACCCACGAAGGGTATCTGTATAAACGAGGAGCCTTACTGAAGGGCTGGAAGCAGCGATGGTTCGTTTTGGATTCGATTAAACATCAATTGAGGTACTACGACGCGATGGAAGATTCCCATTGCAAAGGATACATTGGTAAGTAGCTGTGAAGCTGGAATTCAATTAAATTTGCCTATCACATTTTACGAGGTGAATTTTTTTCACAGATTTGGCTGAAGTAATGTCCGTTGCTGCGGCTGTTCCCACTGCAGGTGCACCTAAAAAAACTGACGATAAGTCTTTCTTCGACGTGAGTTTTTTTTTTATCTGAGAAATAAAGCACTCTCAAAATAGATTATTAATTTTGTATTTTTTTTTTCTTTTCTTTTTTTTAGTTACGAACCAATCGAAGAACATATAATTTTTGCGCTAGCGATGCGGCTTCTGCTCAAGAATGGATTGAAAAATTACAAGCTTGCTTGCAATAATTTCATTTTTTATTGACGAATAATTAAATTAATTTTTATTAAATTTTTTCCCCTCCAAAGTGAACTGGTAAATAGGATTTTATATTTTTTCAAGCCGGTTTAACGAATATTTTTATAGACCTGTTGCTTCTCTGTGATTGATATCATTCCATGTGGCTAAGAAGATTCTAAACGTGATGAAAAAAAATCGTTAAGAATTGCGCGATAATTATTTCTCTATTTTTTTTTTTTTTTTTTTTAATTCTGTAGTGTTTCTCTCTCTCTATTTCTTACGTTTAATTTTTGTTAATTTATTCATATCAATTACGAGTGATGATCGTCCAATTTACCAAGTTTAGCTTTATGATGTGAATGGTAAATGAAAAAATTCGAACGTTGTTTTTATTTTTATATTATGGTTTGTACTTTTTTAAAAAGAATAACGTTTTAAAGCTTTTTAGTATTTAATTAGTGAAAGGTTGTTGTAATCGGTTGTAGATTTCACGTATAAAAATTAAATACGTACGCGATTTATAGTGAAGAATTTCGTGTTGCAAAAAATCAAATTTTTACGCTGTAATGTTCGTTCGCGTCGTTAAATATTTTTTTTACGCATTTCGATTATTTTTTTTTATTTTGAAAACAAAAAAAAACGCACCTACAAGAATCTCTATTCTCTCGTCTTTACGTGGTAAAATGAACTTTCAAAAAATATTATATTTTATTAATTCGACGTGATTAGTTTTTAGTTCCTTATTAATTAACATTTATGTAGGACAGCGTACTCGTTAACGAAATGATCAAGTTTCGTTTTCAAAGAGTACCAGATTAAATAAAATAAAAAACATTGCACTACAAATATTTTATCTTTTTGTTTTATTTTTCTCTCTTTATGTTTCACTTATTTTGATTTTTTTTTTTATTGTTTTATTTTGTATTATTTTTTCTTTATTTTCCCGCTCCCCCCAAAGTTGTTGTATCTAGTGCATTTTAATGTTATTCGTACTTAATTAGTACATGTTGTGATATGCATTAGTAAATTATATACGATACCGTAATGTTATAGTTCTTTTTTCTATCGTTAAGTTAAAATATAAAATATTTAAGCTTCGAAATATGTTTTTTTTGTTTCGTTTTTTGCTGTAGTTATTATTATAATAGTACTACACTACACTTCCTGTGTGTTTTTAACAATCAGAGTCTAATCGTTAACTGAGGCTATTATGGAAATGCAACGAGTCTATGAATGCACAATGGCGAAAAAAGTAGATATGAAGACATTCCAGAAGTGTGCGATTGTTGCAATTACGATTCTAGTTCTAAAAAAGTATTCGCTCCTTGTATCGATGAATTGAAATGTAGAAGGATTGTTGTCATGACTCCGGCCACATCATTACTTGACAATATAGTATAAAAAATTGAAAATTAAAGTTACTAAAATTTGCAAACAGTTAGCTGATAAGAGGTAGCAAAAGTGATAAAGCTATAGTTTTGGACAGAATGGATCAATTTAGAAGGTAGATACGTCAAAAGAAAGCTTTTTCATGCGATTTTCGATTTTAAAATAATATATTAAAATTAAATATCTAATTACGATGCCGAAAAATGCAATTGAAAATCATGAAAATCTTATATATATGGCAATCGCTCATGCTTAACGTTGTTTTCATTTTTTTTTTCGTCGTATCACTTTGTTTATGTTGCTTAATCGTTCGTTCAATCCATGACCGTCTACATTTAACAGGCCAGGAAGGCTAACTTGGCAACGTCGCATTTTTTGATTAGCGTAGGCTGATTATTTGGATTCTCCATAAGACACAATGCTAATTCATAATGCAATAACTCGAAAACTATCAATTTTACAAAAAAAGTCAAAGAGACCTTTTTTAAAGAGAATTAAAAGAGCTTTCCATTCATATATAAATTTTTTGAATTTAAGTGAAATTGACGAAATTGGCATTTTTCACTTTTCACTAAAAATTTCACCAAATCCAAAAAAATTCTATATCAATAGAAAACTTATTCAATTTTCTTTAAAAAAGGTCTCTTGGACTTTTTTCGTAAAATTGATATTTTTCGATTTATTGCAATTTGAATTAGCATTACATCTTATGGAAAAACCAAAAAGTCAGCCTACGTCTTGACGTTGCCAAATTTAGCCTTCCTGGCCTGTTAAATGTAGACGGTCATGTTCAATCTCGTTCGAATGTGGTCAATTCCTACCAAACTTTACGTCATGTTGTTGCAATCGGCGACATCGAGAAGTCAAAAAAAAACGGTTCCATTCAAAACGGCGAAGACTAAAAGTCAAAAAACACCAGTATTTTTTTCATGGGGAAGAAATGCTACCCTATATCTTTTCATAATTATCTTTTCATAATTAGAATTAAAACACATACAATTCGGATCGATTAGATTATTTGAGTAATATATGGTGCTGTGTGATTCGCGAAACAGTGGTGTACTATTAACACTCCAATTAGCATCCAAAAAGCTGCAAGGTTTGATCTCACAAAACCTGGCGGGCGAAGGTAAAATTATTCATTATTGACGTGTTTCCCCTTGTTTAATTTCCATTAAAGCTGAATATCGATTGTTTGAAAATTTCACCAGTTGCTTCTGTCAGCGGCCTCGCTTCAGTGACTGAAAATGCATATTATAGATTTCATAACAAGTGCGTGAAAGAAATAAAATCACTGACAACACCTCGTATTCCAACTGTAGAGTTGAAACTCCTATCTACAGTGCACTTTTCGCTCTCAGGAGTGGCAGATGTACTCGAAGATGACGACGAATCCATCTTCAATCGTAAAAGCTATTCGAAATCATATTGGATATATGAAAGAGTTATGGAAGTCTCCATTATGTGTGAGGAAATAAGCGATTCCGAATTTTTTTTATATGTTTTGTTAAGCGTAAGTTCTCTGTTTTATGAATATAGATTTCGTTTTATTCGCCCAGTATGAGCCGAGCTCACACAATAGAACATCAAAATAGACTATAGTTGTGATCATGTGATTAAACAGATGATTTTCATTAATTTATGTGACTGTTGTGTTCGGCTCGGGCTCGATATTTGGCGAGCTCGGCTCATTACTGGTGTATTACTGCTTACACCAAACGTATTCTATAGAATAAAGCTGTTAACTTTGGAATTTAGTTTCCAGAATCGGTCACGGCATATCGTATAATTGAAATTTCCAGTACCTTGATACCGACTTTTAAAGATGAAGTTTGTGAGATGAAGAACGATTACGTAAAAATTCGGGAAATTTGCATTAAAGTAAATTCAGTATTAGAAAACTGGTAAGGTTAAAAATTAGCTGAAATTAGTTTCAATATTTTGTTCTAATAATAAATTTGTTCTACAGCGTTGGTTTCTTGATAAAAGGAAAAAAGATACGTTCAAATGAGTTTTCACTGTTAGCTCTAACGGATCTTCAAGTGGTGGAAAAAAGGATAGAACCGAAAGCTGGCCCAGCTGGTAAAAAACGTAAAGCTGGTAGACGTACTGTCTCAACGCTTGACTCGGCCAGTGAGTAGAAATATTTTTATAATTATTTGCATTAATTTGAAGTGTATAAAATCAAATTTAATATTTGTACTATTTCAGATTTTAAAAGACCCTTGCTACGGAATGAAATTTATTCAGATTTGAAACGAATCTACGACAGTTTGGAATCGAAACCGGATACGATGAGCAGATTGTTTGGAGTTATTAACGCCATTTTTGTCCAACGTTTGGGTTTATCGATTGCCCCAAAAGATGTGGGATGGCCTGGAGGAGTTGAATACTCCTCCAAGGTTTATAACCTTTGGGTAACGGAATCACTGATCGATGAAAGCGTTTCTAATGAAAATAAAAGAACAGACTTTCACATATTTCGTATATCGGTTATGACCAACGAAACCGATTATTATCTATCTTTAAGAGTAATTATTTTCATTCACTTCTGATTTATTTTGTCAAGTTCTCATTTCAATTTCATTTTTTTACGTTTTCTTTACAGTATACGAACAATGCAACCCAACGATGCGTGAAAAAGTTGTTGAAAGACTTGGTTCCCCGTTTCGACGATGATGATCAGCTGGACATTCTTCGGATCAGAAGATTGACGTTGTGGATCAGTGCTTTATACGAGCATTTGTAAGTATTTTTTTCTTTTACATTTTAGAATATTTTATCCTAAACTTATCACATCTGTTTTTTTAATATTATTAATTTTTGGTTATTAGTATTCTTAAAGTGATCCGGAACGAGTTTAATTCCAGAAATCCATCATTTGTCTCTTTGGTATCAACCCCAGCCGACGAATCGGATAGCGATTGAATTATTAGCTTAAATTCGATATTATCAGGGAAAGCTGCGATGATTGGAACTTTCATTTTGAAATTACAAACAGAAATAGAATGAATTTTTTTCATTGATAAGAATTTTCTCAAGTATCGAATTACTTTTTTTACACTGATAGTTTGAAAGAAATTGATTGTATCATATTTTTATTAATCATAATCATTATTATTCTTGTAAATATATCGCAATATTTGTTTGTATCCATTTATCGTAATCTTCCGGCGATATATCAACCTTTACAAACATAACATTGCTTTCTCTCTGCGAATTATGATAAACTGGAATTTACAGAACGCCTTCTTGATGGCTTTCCGATGCCTCCTATGTGCATCTTCGAATACAGCTGCCGACGTGATTGCCGAGCGTCTTTTACAATATATTCCGACAAAAGATATAATTCGAGCCTACGCTTTATCTCGTAACGGCGAAGAAATCATTTCCGAATTGCGCGAATGTTGCAATTACGATTCTAAATCTAAAGAAGTATTCGCTCCTTGTCTCGATGAATTGAAATGTAGAAGAGTTGTTGTCATGACTCCGGTCACATCAGGAAGGTACAAAGTGGAATTTCAATCATTAATGAAACGTTACAGAAAAGGTTTAATACATCAACTGTATTTTAGATTTGTTTCGAGTGGAATCACGTTTAATTACGTTTTCATGGATGAAGCCGGACACGCGTTGGAAACTGATGTTTTGATACCTATTTGTGGATTTTTAAGTTGTGCCTAGTGTAGTTTGGTGTTATCTTGCGATCCTCAACAACTCGGACCGGTGGTCAAATCATCTTATGCAAATGCTTTAGGATTCGGTGGGTTTTTCGTATTTTTAAGTTAAATTTTGGAAATGATGATGGCCATCGCGTTACGCCAACATAACCAAATTTCAGCTTCCTCTGTCATTTCAATTCCCTTTCTGGACTCCGAAAAGTTAATTTTGAAGCAATATAAAATTCAAATGGCCGGGAAAAAAATTGAATTTACCTTCAATAGGGACATGGCAGGAGAGGATTGAGGGCTTCGCTCTCAATCCCCTTCACACTTTCAGCTCTTCAGACGAGGGCCAACACACCAAAAAAGAGGTTAAAACGTGAAAATTTAGATTTTTGACCCTGTACGGGGGTCAAATGGTGCTCAAAAGTCGAAACCCCCAAAAGGCCTCTACTGACCCTACTTCCCAAATTTCGATTGTTTAGGTCTTTTAGTTTGGGCTGTAGGCTGTTCAACGCGTCAGAAACGACAGGTTAAAACTTGAAAAATATTGATTTTTGACCCTGTATCGAGGTCAAAAGGGGTTTAAAGGTCAAAACCTACAAAAGGCACATCAGGGGCATGAACTCGATCTATGATAAAAATTTAGGCCCCCCAGCTCCATTTGGGGGGTCTGTAGCCTGATCAACGTGAAAAAATGACCTCAAAATCCACTTTTTGGGCCCTAAAATAGGGTGGGGATGACTTGGGAAGCTGAAATTTGAATACAGTGGAGACAATCAGCGCTCCAAGCGAGTTGTGAACTTCCCAATCGCTGTTATCAAATCATTTCAATCAAATACTTTAAATTAATTTAAAGTATTTTTTTCAATTCAATCACCAATTCACCATCTTGCTGATGGCTGGTTTCATAATTTTCAATCGAAATTTTCACGATTCACGTATTTTTTGATGCTGTCTTGATGTAAAAAGCTTTTTGTTTTTCTCTCACGACGTCTTGTGTTTTATTTTCCATTCAATTCACTTATGTACGTGTCATCATTATTTGAACAATGCCGGTGGTAAGCTTAACATGTTTCATTGTATCTTATCTTCTGTACCTAATTATATTCTGTAATTATACTCGAACTTCAATAATCATCAAACCAATTTCAAATCGACATTTTTTCAAATGTTCAACAGGGAGCTGGATTATTCGGGGCATTCGCAGAGTACTTACGTAATAAAAGATACGAATTGAAGAAATGCATAAAATCAAAGCCCGATCGTCCATATTTGGTAACGAAGGAAGATACATTTTATTGTGACACTTGTAAATATGGGTTTTCCACAAAGAATAAATTCGACCACCATGCTAGCTCGGAAATACATCTTCTGAAAAGGATCCATCACAGAGACAAGTATGATAATCGGAAAGAATTTATTTTTTTCGACAATATTGCAAATGTAATCTAAAAGGATTTATTACGCAGGACTTCGCTAAAAAAGAAAACGGATTATTTGCAAGTTAACATCATACCACCTACTTTAAACGTGGAGCAAGACGAAACAACCTTCGAAATCTCTTGTGTTAATATTGCCTTGGATGGAAGCAAAGTTCGCATACACAAGATTTTCGAATTGGTTAATTACGGTGCCGAAATGAAACTCAAATGTGGATCGAATTATTGCTTGAAAAAAGGTTCGTAGTGAGTAAATTGCGATTATATCTAGATTTTATTGGTCTAAAATCAGTTCTGATTTATAGGTGATTCGTTTAAAATCAATATGAGAGCGAAAAATACCGGTTTCGAACCAAGCTTTTCACTTTATCCGGTTGTTCTGAGAGTTTCTAGAAACGACTCGTCCCTTAATGATTATGTGTTAATTGAGCCGGTCAGTTGACTCGATTTCTTCAACTTCGATGCGACAATTCAGCATATTACATACGTGAATTATTGTTACAGCACTTCAGAGTGAGTTCGAAAAACACGTTTCAAGCATCACCGAAAAGCGACGTATCTCATTCGAAAACTCAAGATCGGAATGTGAATAAAGGTCACATTATCTTTGACTCTGAGTCATCCAGACTACAGCAACATGTGATTCCCGGTACGCCCAATGCTCATAATTCGACTATTGGGATTAATAGAACCTCCTCAACGAATACTCGCCCACTGCTAAAAAAAGACGAGCTTATTCATAACGTGTCGAAATGTTTCAAGAAATCTGTTAGCAATTCTGAAAATGAAGATAAGAGCCAGAAGCTTCCACGGACGTTGAAGAATCACGTACTTCATTCGAAAACACAAGATCAGAATATTAATAAACAATCCACTACCGTTGAACCATCCCTAGTACGTCAGGACTCATCCAGCTCTCATCATTCTACTATTCGGATTGCTAAAACCCCCTCAGCTGATACTCAGAAAGTAAAAAATGAATTCATTAGCGGTTCTGAAAAAGGAAAAGATGGCACTCAAACGCTTCGATCGGCTTTGAAAAATCATAATAACCTACCTCGTTCAAGAACACCAGATCGGAATAAGAATGACCCTTCAACTCCTCATAGAGTAGTAAACGATGCGCCAATTCATAACTTGTCTAAAAGTTTCAAGGAATCTATTGGAAATAAAAAATTCATTAGCAGTTCTGAAAACGAAAAGGATGAGAGTCAAACACTTCGATCGTCGTTGAAAAATCATAATAACCTACCTCGTTCGAGAACACCAGATCGGAATAAGAATGACCCTTCAACTCCTCATAGAGTAGTAAACGATGCGCCAATTCATAACTTGTCTAAACGTTTCAAGGAATCTATTAGAAATAAAGAATTCATTGGCAGTTCTGAGAGTGGAAAAAATAATCGCGTACATCATCAAAAAACACCACATCAGAATAAGAAGAATGAACGAACCAATACATCTGAGTCATCTTTACCACGTCGTGATGTGATTTCCGATGAATTCAACGCCTGTTTTTCGAATATTAACATTGATGGAAGCAAAACACCTACTCGCAGAGTAAAAATAGGAGTCACACTTACTACTGATGGAGATGAAATAGAAGAATATGTGTATAAACGTAAAAAGAAATCAATTAGAAATCTACCTCGTCCAACTACTCCTAGACTAAAAAAAGATGAACCTCTTACTCAAATCGCAAGGTTGGTTTCGCTAGTTTTTCAACTTTTATTTGAACCATTGAGTTGGTATGTGCTATTTCATTTTATACTAACGATGAGCTATCGCAGGAATGACATATAATTGGTAGACATGACAGTATCACTCAAAGCGTTCGTTCGGTTTTATTCTTTTTACAGAGCATCAGAATTTCCCAGAACGAAATTAGATGAAAATAACATACCACATGTTTTGCAAACTTTGATCAAGAATGAATTCAAAACCGCTGCGTTTTCATGGTCAGCCAAGCAAAAAGAGGAACTCTACAAAATTAGGTTAGAACTTTCTCCACGGAATGTGTAAAGTCTTTGCCCTTTACTCTTTTCTGAGTTTATATGTAATTCTTACCACCCCATTGTTTGATTTTAGAAAATTGATCTGCGAAGAAGGTACCCTTAAATTACAACACAACAAAGGCGTCCTCTGGGAGCGTAATTATATCCAAAGACTCCGTACAATAATGTGGATTGAAGAATATCCAGAACTCGAAGAAATCAGATCGTATCGCCGAAAAGATGTCGACGTGTTGACCGATAAACTGTCAGAAAATCTTATTGGAATTCCTGTAAGATTTTTTTTTTGTTTTTTTTTAAATTTGAAAACAATCGATTAATTTGTGATCTTTTGCAGTTACCTGGTCTTTCTGAAGAAAACATTTCGCTTTCAACAGCAGATGCCGTTACTCTTACTGTAAAGTCATTGAATTTGCCGAGAAAGGTTCAGAGATCTGAAGGAAAAGTAGAGCTGATCGAAAAAGAAGCTGTTTATGTCAAACTTTTTCACAATCGGTGAGTGAAATCTTTGATTTGTTTTTCATCTACTCATCTGGACATGGTTGTTAAATTATAAATACCTATGATTTGTGTAGATATTACAACTTCGAGTGCTGGAAATATAAAACTGACGTTGAATTCAGATATAATCGTATTTCTATGAGAATGAAGCATGCAGCTTTGGATAATATTGGAAAATTGAACTGGCAACAGTGGTTGTTCCCTCGAAGGTTTGAACAAAATGCAAACAACATCAAGATAAGGTAGTAGTAAAAATACTTTTCCCCCAATAAATCCAGTCCACGATTAATTACCTACATACTTTGCTTCCTAGACGCTTTTTTAACAAAACTATCGCCACCAACGAGCTTCAGGTTCAAGCCATCACTAATATAGTCCAAAATAGAGCTTTTCCTGCTCCTTACATCTTGTTCGGACCCCCGGGAACTGGTAAAACTGCTACACTAGTCGAAGCAGTAGTCCAGGTAAAAATATTGACTCGAATTGCGAGTAATTCTCAAAGCATAGATTCGATAGAATGATTCATTCTCAATTTTAGATTTGGGATACGATGAATACTAGCCGTATCTGCGTATGTGCATCTTCGAATACAGCTGCCGACGTGATTGCCGAGCGTCTTTTACAATATATTCCGACAAAAGATATAATTCGAGTCTACGCTTTATCTCGTAACGGCGAAGAAATCATTTCCGAATTGCGCGAATGTTGCAATTACGATTCTAAATCTAAAGAAGTATTCGCTCCTTGTCTCGATGAATTGAAATGTAGAAGAGTTGTTGTCATGACTCCGGTCACATCAGGAAGGTACAAAATGGAATTTCAATCATTAATGAAACGTTACAGAAAAGGTTTAATACATCAACTGTATTTTAGATTTGTTTCGAGTGGAATCACGTTTAATTACGTTTTCATGGATGAAGCCGGACACGCGTTGGAAACTGATGTTTTGATACCTATTTGTGGATTTTTAAGTTGTGCCCAGTGTAGTTTGGTGTTATCGGGCGATCCTCAACAACTCGGACCGGTGGTCAAATCATCTTATGCAAATGCTTTAGGATTCGGTGGGTTTTTCGTATTTTTAAGTTAAATTTTGGAAATAATGATGGCCATCGCGTTACGCCAACATAATCAAATTTCAGCTTCCTCTGTCATTTCCATTCCCTTTCTGGACTTCGAAAAGTTAATTTTGAAGCAATTTTTTAATGTAAGTTTAATACTACTATTGTTTTTCGCAGGTATGTCGTTATTAGAAAGGCTAATGAGCCAATGCGATATCTATAAAAAAGGTCTATTTAGGAATTATAACCCTAAAGTTATAACAATGCTCGAGAATAATTATCGATCTCATGAGGATATTTTGCACATTCCTAACGAAAGATTTTACAATAATGAACTTCAAGTAACTATATCATAATTGCACATAGATAATTATGTTTCTACGGTTTTATTTTTGATTATTTTTTTTAAATAGGCCAAAGCTCCGGAAGACGTGGTTAATAGTCTGTGCCAATGGAAACATTTACCCTCGAAAGGATTTCCAATTATTTTCCATGGTGTTAAAGGACAAGAAGAACGAGAGAATTCTCCAAGGTGAACCGATAAATTATTTTGAACAATACACTCGATTAATTCCCATTTCCTAACGTTTGGATATTATTTTACAGTTTTTTTAATGCGAGGGAGGCTAATGTCGTAGTGAAATACGTTCGTGATTTGTTCAATTCTAAAAATATACAAATCGAGCAAAGCGAAATCGGCATCATTTCACCCTACCGAGCACAAGTAGGCATATGAGAATTTCAAAAATGAGTAGTGAAAATTGTAGGTTACTTTAAATTTTTTTTCCTAAAATAGATCCAGAAAATCAGACAAAAATTGCTTCGATCGTGGCCAAAAATTAACGTAGCCTCTGTCGACGAATTTCAAGGCCAAGAGAGAAAAGTCATCATTATATCGACTGTTAGATCACGTTATGAAAAATCAGCTACGGATTATAAATATGGGTTGGGATTTTTGAAAAATGAGAAGGTACGTTGGATTGTTTTACCTACCTAGTGGCTCTTCAAAAAACGATTTTTTAATGAGAAATTATTTTAACAGAGATTCAATGTAGCTATCACACGAGCTGTTGCTCTCCTCATTGTGATCGGTGATCCCGACGTACTTCAGTGTGATCCGCACTGGAAAGCACTTATAAATTATTGTGCAGAAAATCGAGCTTTCGTCGGCGAACAAGCCAAAGGTACTGTTCCTGATGATTTTGATTCCAATGTCAATCGAGATATTTATTTAAAGGAATTTCGTATTTAAACGAATCAGTGTTACGGATGTCAATTTTATTTGTGATTTCTATTTCTATCTATTTTGAATTTTGTTGCGTGGAATTTAGGAAAGGTTGATTGTTTCCTGAATTGTGTTTTTAATCTAGCATGTTTTTAAAAAATTTTTATTACTTAGTTACCAATCAAGTTACTACGTTTCATATTTTGAAGTATGATTCAAGTCGTGATAACTGATAACTTCGAGATTCTTATTCAAGTCCAGAAGTTATAAGTCATTTTTTGTATTACCAATTGGTGTTGGGTTGTTTTTTTTCCTATCTAATTTATGAATAATTTATCGTACCTATCAATACTGTGATTCCATCTGGTAATTTATTATTTTATGCAATTAACTGATTCTTGTTGGTTGTATTTTATTAGTATTCTGTTGATAAAAATAATGATTTGCGAAATACATCAAAATAATTATTAATATTAGTAAAGTAATTATCAAAGTTTTACATATACCTTCTCCCCAGTGTCTACCCTCTGTTTTTATCTTGGTCAATTTAGTTCTTTAGCTAAACTTAAACATCATTCAAAAATAATCCCTCATCAATCTTTGCACTTCTCGTAGTCGTACGTTACTATAAAAGTAAATCAGCCTTTATTAACGATCCATTTGAGAAAATATTTTCTCAAAAATCTGTCATTCCTTCTTCCACCACGATATTTTTGAAAATACCGCCATCAGGAAGAAAATCACCTCACCACAAAAATAATTTGGATTTTTGTGATTTTTAGCGAATTTTTATCGCGAAAATCGAGACACTGTACTACGGAGGCACCCCCTCCGCCTCTTTTTCCCACCAAAATCGTGGCACTTTCAAAAAGAAGGCTGCTGGCTGGCATGCTTATGATGCAAATTCTCATAAAGGTTATGTCAGTTTATGTATTTCGAAACATGCTGAAAAATAAATTATTACTTGTGTGTAGAAATTAACGTCAATTATTATTTTCATAAAAAGAAGAAAAATAACATCGATTTAATGCGCACACGAATGCAGTAATTACCTATCCGGACGAATGGTGCTGAAAAGGGTGACGAGTGCTCGCAGTATTACGTGTTAAATTTTGCGGTGTTTTGATAATATTATCGGTAAATGCAGCAGTTATCGTCATATTTATGCAATTCGCATTGATTACCGTGGATTTTAGTTGGCAATTTAGACATGGTAAGTTGTACATTTATATCAGGTATACGGAATTTCCAAACGTTGAGTCATATCCTGTTCCATTGCGAGCGATTGGTGTTAGGATGTTTCGCGCGTTACACTTACTCGATATCGTTGGTCGAAATCGTAATTGATAGCGTGTTATCAAGCGTGTTTAATTTCGTGTCAACAAAGACTCGTTTCGATAATGCGAATTAATTCGACCTACGAGGTAAATGTATCCGAAGGAACCCCTTAACCCGAAGTGTTTACTAATACACGACGTGTTTTCAGGCAACTGTTGAAAGGAAAGGAACTTTCAAAGTTGAATTTCTACGACAAATCGAAAAGCAAATCCAGAGGAAATGGGACGATGAAAAAATCTACGAAATCGACGCCGCCGAAGATGGCAAAAAAGAGAAATTCTTCACCACGTTTCCGTTCCCCTACATGAACGGCAGACTCCATCTGGGCCATACTTTCAGTCTGTCCAAATGCGAAGTGCGTATCGATCGAATGATTAATTAATATTTAATAAACAGACGAATTTTGACCTAAATTTTCCACTTTGTTGTTTAGTTTGCCGTACGTTATCATCGACTCAAAGGTAAAAGCGTCTTGTTCCCTTTTGGATTCCATTGCACTGGAATGCCAATAAAAGCATGCGCCGATAAATTAAAACGTGAAATGGAAATGTACGGGTATCCTCCTAAACTTCCCGATGACAAACCAGCCATCCCAGTGGAGTCTGTTGATGACGATATCATCAAAGATAAAAGTAAAGGTAAAAAGGTAAGACACAAGTAAACACCATTGTAATCGACTCGTAACCTCTTAACCGCCGCTATCTTCATTTATTATTAATTGCCACCTTATCAAAATCATTCAACGAGCTTTGAGCTCCTCGTTTTGTTTCCCAAGTTACAAAATCGCATTCGTTCAAGGTCCGATTTCGAATGCACGTGGCTGATGACGTAACACTAATCAGATTTTACGTCTTTTTTTTTTTCAGAGCAAAGCTGTGGCTAAAACTGGTACAGCAAAATATCAGTGGCAGATTATGCAGAGCTTAGGTATGGTCGATGAAGATATTAAGAAATTCGCCGATGCTGCTTATTGGCTCGATCATTTCCCTCCTTTGGCCGTGGAAGATTTAAAAAGTATTGGTATTCATGTAAGTATTGTGGAAAAAATTGGGGGTTTCCATTGTTCGTGACGTCATTGGGTATTTTATTCAGTCTATCTTCGTTCATTAATTGGAAAATTGATAAAAATGGTTTCCCATTTATCATGATTGTAATTTTCATTCTATGAAAAAGATATTAATTTGTTAAACTGCGACTTTTTTCCCCATACTGATATGACTGATGTTTGAAAAAATTCATTTTAGACGAGTCCTTCGATAAAGGGATCGATTACGAGTTATTTATAACTTTCAATTAATTTTCAAATGTCGCAAATTGTATTTCCGTTACCCTCTTTGATTCAAGCTGCCATTCGATTGCGTTTCGTTGAGCCAACTTTCCAAGAAGTTCTTATCTCTTCGTGAAATTTATTTTCGAATCGATCGATTCCCTTCCTTTTTCCCCTCATTTCGTGACGTTAAATTTTATTGTGCTTGTTGAAGTTTTTTCTATTTATCAATTTGAAGGTCGATGGATCGAGGATTTATTTTTAAAATTACTTCCTCCTCCCCTCCTCCCCTCCTCCCCTTCAGCTTCCATCGTAAAATTAGGTCTATTATTTCTGTTTAGAAATTGGTAACTTTATTCCTCCTTGTGCCCTTCTGCTTCTATCATGAATCTAGGTCTATTGTTTCTGTTCAGAAATTTTATATTCAATTTTTTATAATTTTACGAATTTTTCAACTTTGTTGACAATTTTTTTTTTCCAATTTTCCAGGTGGATTGGCGACGAACATTTATAACGACAGACGCGAATCCATATTTCGACAGCTTCGTAAGATGGCAATTTAATAAACTACGAGCTCGGCATAAGGTTAAATATGGCAAAAGGTACACGATATTTTCCCCCAAAGATAATCAACCGTGCATGGATCACGATCGATCGACAGGCGAAGGCGTCGGTTCGCAAGAATACACGTTAATTAAATTAAAAGTACTAGCTCCTTTTCCGGCTAAACTGAAGTAATTCTATAAATTTTTCTATCCACACCTCACAAATTTCTGTATCTAATCGTATAATTAATTTCTGCAGAAAACTAGAAGGTAGACAAGTTTTCCTGGTTGCTGCCACATTACGACCTGAGACAATGTACGGTCAAACGAACTGCTGGATTCGACCAGATCTACAATACATCGCATTCGAGACGAAATCCGGCGACGTATTCATTTGTACGAGGCGTTCGGCTAGGAATATGGCATATCAAGAATTCACTGACAAAACTGGTTCCTATGTTACTTTAAGCGAATTTATCGGCCAGGATATTTTGGGCGTTGCGTTAGAAGCGCCTATGGCTCCGTATCCTAAAATCTACACTCTGCCTATGCTGACAATTAAGGAAGATAAAGGCACAGGAGTGGTCACCAGTGTACCTTCGGATTCGCCGGACGATTACGCCGCTCTGATGGATCTTAAGAAGAAGCAGCCTTTGAGGGAGAAGTACGGTATCAAAGATGAGATGGTTCTGCCTTTCGAACCGAAACCTATCATCGATGTACCCGGCTTAGGCCAGCTGTCCGCTGTGATGTTGTACGATAAGTTGAAAATACAGAGTCAGAACGATAAAGAGAAATTACAAGAGGCCAAAGAAACCGTGTATTTGAAGGGATTTTACGACGGTGTCATGGTGGTCGGCGAATTCAAAGGTAGACGAGTGCAAGAGATAAAGAAAAATGTACAGAAACAGTTACTCGATAGTAATCAGGCGGTTTTATATCACGAGCCTGATAAAACCATTATTTCGAGGTGAGGTGCATTGTAATTTGATAGATTTCGAGTTCAAAGAGCAGAGATTTTTAATACGTTTTTGATTTAGATCCGGTGACGAATGTGTGGTCGCCTTATGCGATCAGTGGTACCTCGATTACGGCGAAGAGAACTGGAAACAGGCGGCGTTCAGATCGCTCGATCAAATGAACACGTATCACGAAGAAGTCAAGAAGAATTTCCTATCGTGTCTGAACTGGCTCCACGAATACGCTTGTTCCAGAACGTACGGATTAGGTTAGTTAATCTGGCCCAAAATAAGAATAAAAATTCTTCCTCAAGCACCTACTTACCTGTTTAATTTTTTCCACCAGGTACCAAGTTGCCCTGGGACGAGCAATGGCTAATCGAGTCGTTATCCGATTCCACCATTTACATGGCGTATTACACGGTCGCCCACGTCCTACAAAATGGCACATTTAAAGGCGAAAACGGCGTAAAAAATGGCATCAGGTATGGCAGTCTGACAAATTTAGTCGTACGCTCGTCGAGCCTAGTACATGCCATTAATTTCTAGCGAAAATTTTTTCAGGCCCGAATACCTGACATCCGAAGTATGGGACTATGTGTTCATGAAAGACGCTCCGTATCCGGTAGACTGTAAAATACCGCGAGAAGTATTAGACAAAATGAGACGCGAATTTCATTTCTGGTACCCGGTGGATTTACGATGCTCGGGCAAGGATTTGATACAGAATCATTTGACCTTTTTTATTTATAATCATTGCGCCATTTGGCCGGATGACGATAAGTATTGGCCTAAGGGTATTCGAGCCAACGGACATTTATTACTAAATTCAGCCAAAGTAAGCAAAATTTTTATCTGCGGAGATCGAATGCGAATGGCTATTGATTTTTGGAAATTTTGCTCGGATTTAGATGTCCAAATCGGAGGGCAATTTCCTCACATTGACCGAAGCTGTGCAGAAATTCAGCGCCGACGGAATGAGATTATGTTTAGCTGACGCCGGAGATTCGATCGAAGATGCTAATTTTGTCGAGAGTATCGCAGATGCTGGTAAATTCGAGTATTTCTAATTTTTCATGATGCTAACTTCGAGAATGGAGTGTTAAATGGATATTTTTTTGGTTACAGGTATCCTCAGGTTATATACATTCATCGAATGGTTCAACGAGATGAAAAATACTGAGAATACCTTGAGAACTGGACCGTATAACGATTTCCACGACAAGGTGTTCATTAGGTAGGAATTGTGATCTTGGCTATGTCATCAGAGTGGCTTGGAAATGATCGAGTGTCGAATTTTTTCGCAATTAACGACCTATTTTTTCCTGCTTTAGTGAAATGAACATGAAAAACGTGCAGACTGATAATTACTACAATTCGATGCTGTTCAAGGAAGCCCTTCGGACAGGTTTTTTCGAATTACAAGCGGTTCGAGATAAATATCGCGAATTGACCGCTACCGAAGATGGAATGCATCGTGATTTAGTATTCCAGTTTATCGAATTGCAAGCTTCGCTTTTATCGCCCATCTGTCCTCATGTCTCCGAACACGTTTGGAATTTATTAGGATACGTTAGTAGTTTAATAATTAATACAGTCGCAAAAGGAAAATGAATAGCTTTCGTGCGATTACTCTGTTAAAAGTGTTTTTATGACTGAATCTTAATCTAGAGTTCATAAGGAAAAAAATGAACCGGTATGCCATTTTTTTAAGCCTCCCTTTTTTCGAAGGTCCACCCCTTTCCCCGCAAGTCTCATATCTCTGTTCCTAAGGCACCAATCGAAAAAATTTTCAAACAAAAGTTGTAGATTGAAATCCTTGGAATAATTTTTGTCATCACAAAAATTTCGATTGGATCCCTCCCTCCCCTCTAATTTCGTATGATATGTATAGAAATCGTAAATTGCTGATTTCGATACGTATTATGCAAAATTGAATGGAAGGGAGGGGTCCAATCGAAATTTTTGTGATGATCAAAATTATTCCAAGGGTCTCAATCTAAAACTTATGTTTGAAAAGTTTTTCAATTGGGGTCTTGAAAATGGAGATAGGGGACTGGGGGCTGGACCTTCGAAAAGAGAAACCATAAAAAAATGACATACTGGCTCATTTTTTCCCTTATAGACTCTAGATTGAAATTCAGCCATAAAATTGCTTTTAACAACGTAATCGCACAGAAGTTACTTTTGTGACTGGACTAAATAGATTTTTCCAGCTAGAAACATATTTCTAATTTTATTCTCTTTTTTAAATTCAATAGAAAGAAAGTATTTTGAAATCCACTTGGCCGGTGGCTGGTCCAATCGACGATAAGCTGATCCAAGCATCGGAATACCTAATGGAAGCAGCGCACTCGTTCCGATTACAGAAGAAGAATTACTTCACGGTGGTTTCGAGGAAGAATAAAAACACCACAGCTGCTGCGATCGAGAAACCCAACAAAGCGGTTATTTGGGTTGCGAAAACCTTCCCACCGTGGCAATCGACGGTGCTCAGTGTTATTCTGGAGTTGTACCAGGTCGGTAGAGAAACTGTACGAGCTGAGCCAGGCGATATTTTAGATTTTCTAAATGATTTCCTTTTTGTAGAAAAATGGCTCGACAATGCCAGATAATAAAACCATTTCTGCAGCTTTGAATCCGAAAGCTGAGCTGAAAAGGCATATGAAGAAGGTAATGCCGTTCGTGCAAGCTGTCAAACAGAAAGCCGAACAGATGGGTATTGCTGCGTTACAGCAAAATCTATCGTTCGACGAATGCGAAGTGTTACGTATTAATTTAAATTATTTGAAAAATACATTAGAGGTGAGTAAGGTGATTGAGATTTTATCAGATTTGTTTTCATTTCCATCGAAACTGTTTTTAATTATGTGTGGGTTTTGTTTTTCGTTTGTTTACGCAGTTAGATGATATCACGCTTAAATACACCGACAGCGAAGATGTTCCTGATAATGTAAAAGAAGACTGCTGTCCCGGTGCTCCTCATATTCTTTTTTTCACCGATAGTAAACCGGTGCTATTAAAAGTCATCAATTCGGTTCCGCAAAACGGCTTGTTCTCCGTTATAATCAACATCAACGAATGCCAAACTGTCGAGAAATTGATCGATAGAGTTAAGAAAGAGCTGAAATTAGCAAAAGGTGCTCATTATCTCATTTAAAAGTTCTTTTTATCGCATAAAACATCAAAATGTAACTCTTTTGGGTATTCTGTTTAGATTCAAATATCGAAATATGGCGCTACAAAGATCCAATCGGAGGCCCACGCACCATGCCCGCTTTCCGCGACCCATTTTCTGACAAAGAAAAGCTCTCGGTTAGCGATAAATTCTCGGTCGATGATAAAAGCAGCGTAATTAGCGTTAAAAATGGTAATACGTCGAAATTAGTCGGCGAGGCGGCCATGTACGTTGTGACGTAGTCGCCGCATCGCTTCGTGGTCCTCGAATCGCTTTGATGGCAATTTTGACGTGGATCGACGACGATTTTTTTTTTTCATTGTGTTACGAAAACGACGAACAGTATTTTTTGTTTTTTTTTCTCAGTTTAAGGTTTAGCCCCGGTTAAAGCACGAAGTCGACTACGAGCTTTAACCGTTATTTATTTATTTTTGAAAGTACCGTTTTTAATTATTTTTTTTTCTTTCTTCGTTTCTCTATTTTTTTTCATTGTCTAAGTTATTTATCCGGTCTCCGAATCGAGGAGAAAAATTGTGTATTGTGTTCGATTGAAAATGAAAATATTTATCATGTCGAGGGTTCGTTTCAGCGCCAGTGTAGCAGCTGAAATTGAAATCGTGTGTGAATTTCCATTGCAGCTCTATTCCTTGGAATGGAAACTCGACTCATGTGTAAAACTAACGAAAAATATAATTTTAATGGTGTTTGGGTGTATCTTTGAGCGGAAATTTCGTGTAGATTTGTCCAAGTACCAACCCAAAGTAATATCAAGTGATATTGTGATATTACTTTGATTTGTGGGAAGATTAATTTAATTATCAAATTGGTCACTGTCAGAACTCTGGACTGGAGGGAAATGAAAATGAATATTCACTTGAAATCTTAACAGAACCTGAAGTTGAATTATGGGTCTAGGATCTGTCGATTGAGCAAGATTTCAAGAAGCATAGAAAAACTGTACACTAAAGCACCGATAATGGAAGTCCATTTTTTTTTACTTCGAGATTTTTATTGTTTATGAACCTACAAGTGTCCAAAATTCAAAAAACATAAAAACCTCGAAGTTGAAAAAAATGTGACTTCCATCATCGGTGCTTTAGTGTACAGAAAAAATGAAAAAAAAATCGTATCGAAATGAGAAAGAATGGAAAAGAAAAGAGAATACCTTTCGGTGTCAATTAATTAATATTCAAATACCTAATTACCTATTTTTAATTATTATTACTTTATAGTTTATTGTTTTTGATCTTTGACTATATACAACATGGACTGGTAAAGCCCCATAAGAGCAATGTTAAATTTTTGATCCGATATGCCGGCGTTTTGATTATGCAATTTCATAAGCAGAGTGGAAAAAAATCTTCTGCACATGCCTTTGACTATTTAGCTATAATGGACCGAGCTATGCAATACAAATTATGCCAAAAAAACGTCTGAGAATAAATTCCAGATGGTTCCTTATGCGCATGCGCCAGTTGATAGCGAGATAACCAAAAATATGAAATATTCGCGCGTATTTGTATTGAAAAAATTATGAAAATGTGTGCATTGTGTGCTTTTTAGATTATTTTTTCAACAATTTAAAGTTAATAAGTTCTAGTGTACTCAAAGAATGAAATTTAAAACATGTCAAAAAAGAAAAGCTACAAATATTGTGTTATTTGTAATGCAATAAACAATGATGTGCCAAGTTTTGGGTAAATATCAGTTTCACAAATTTTTCATCTTCAATTCAATTTTGGAGTCGAAATATTGTTTGAGTGTCTTCTTTCTTAAATTTTAGATTTCCAAAAGATGAATCGGTGAGAAACGAATGGATATCATACTGCCAGAAATGTGGTATAACACACGTACATTCGATGATTAGAGAAGTGTTGACGCATGCGCAGAAGTTATCCTCTGGAATTTATTCTCAGACGGCTGAAATACATTGGTAGTTCGGTCCATTATAGCTAAATAGTCAAAGGCACATGCGCGAAATCACAGTTGAGAATCGCTGGGCCGCCATATTGTGCCTTGATATTTTTTTCAAAATTTTCAATCTCAAACCAAATTCAAATTTTTTTATTGCAATCGAAAGGTTTTTCAATTTTATAAAAAAAATATTTCTTGACATTTTTTTGCTAAACTCGTATTTTCAGAGTTATGAGCAAATATTAAATTTAATGCTATACAAAATGGCGGACCAGCATGCCTGTAGTGAAAATTTTTTCCACTCAAGGCTTTTGGGGTTTCTGCTAAGGAATTCCAGCTGTTCTACCAGTCCATGTTGTATATAGTCAAAGTTTTTGATATTAAAAAAATTGAAAATTCGAAGTCGCCAAGAGTTTCATACTGTGGCCACCAAAAGCGCTATGAAATGAAATTTGGAAAAAAAAATTTGTCTGGAATGTTCGTAAAGATTCTAGAAAAAAATTTGTCAAGCATTATATTTTTTTTCGCATAATTGCGTAAGAAAATTATTCTCTTGTTAGTTGTTTTGTTTTGGATTGTTCGAGTTCTTCTACATTAGTCTTTACTTACATTTTATTGATTTCGTGGCAATTTATCGCTTAATCCTACGTTAAAATCTTTGAAGAGTTTAAAGTGTTTTCAAGTTGTGTTAAAATAATTCATTCTCAAAGAAAACTTTTGTCATGGAGCAGCAACAGCAAAGAGGAAGAGGTAAGAATATTTATAGAAGATTATAAAGAAACGTAAGCATAATTTTGAAGTCTTACTCTTTTGTCGCCGCCATTTTACTTGTCACCCATAAACGAACAACTGGCAATGTCTGTAGCATCTTTTCACATAATACCTGGCAAATCATCTCACACCTGTTGCTTCTATTGAGAAGACTTAATGAAAAACTGGAATAAGTTATGAGTATTGCCATTTTTTTCTGACCCCTTTGATGTATTTACAGGAAATCGTGGCGGAAGAAGAGGACGAGGAGGTTCGCAGCAACACCAGCAGCGCGATCAAACTCGACAAGATGATTCTGGTGGTCGTGGAAGACCTCCTCGTGAACCAGGGCGTGGTCCATCATCTGCCGAGCCTAGGCCTCAATATCCCACATCGCCTGGTCAATTTCCACCGCCTCAACAATATCCCTGGCATCGTGCACCTCCTCCGCAACAGTTTCCTCAGCGAGGACCGTCGTCTCAAACCTTCTATGGTACTTCTCCGGTGCGAGGAGAGCAGCCAGCAGGTTGGTCTCGGCCACCTGGACTTCAAGCAACCAGAGGCCAAAGACCATCTGGTCCAGCGTTTTCACCTCCTGGCCAGCGTCAACCGCAACCCGTTTCCCAACCTTCTTCAAGCCAGCAGTTGCCCGAACAACCGGTTCGAAAAGCTTGGGGACCTAAAGGTACTCCGAGTGAAGCGCCAAGTTCGAGTACTCGGTCCGAAGAACCCGAGAAACCTATTACATCCGAATCGTCTGTAGTGACCGCCGCCGAAACTGTCGGCAAGAAGAAGAAAAGAAACAGGGGCACTAGAGACAAACCATTAGAAGAATCGCTGGAAGCGACTCTTGTATTGGGTAAGCAAACGATTGTTTCTTTTTGCTTAGATTCTTTCTTTGATTTCGAGTTAATTTTTCTTGTTTATATGCTTTAGGATCTCCGTCGAATGAAACTAAATCTGACGCTAAAACGAAACCGGAAACAAGCAAACAGGCTCCTCGAACGACTCCCGTAAAAGGTATTTATTTCTCTCACCTTTATGGATTTTTCGATGGCTCGGTATTTCAACTTAATTCATTTTTCAGAGCCTGCTCGAACGACGACGAAAGACCAGTCGTTGTGTTCAATACCGAAACGTGGAATTGTTAAACATTCTTCCAAGTTTTTCGAGAGCGAAGTAGGACGTTCTTTGGAAGTAAACTTCCTTCGAATTGATTTGAAAGATATTAACTTGAAAATTTTCCAATATTCGGTGGAAATAACGCCGGAAAAACGCAAAGCTTTATACGGGTAATGCTGCAAACGAGTTATTTATTTTCTTCAAATATCATTCGAATAGTTGTTAATCGTGCATTGTGATTTATAGGGAAGCTGTCCGAAGATTATTAGAGCAGAATAATGTTAGGAGGTATCCTGCTTACGATGGAAGAACGTTGTTATTTGCAGCAGGTCGTAGGTTGGAATTCCCCGGAGGGATCGACTCGGTGAGTACTGCTGAGTCAATTTATCATAAAATATGATTTCGATTTTATCAAACTGTATATTTTCATTTTGACAGTTGACTGGCGCAGTGGAAATAACCCACGATGGTGGACAAATCGATTACAGAATCACTTTGAATTTAACAAGGGAGACGACTTTGAGCGGATTGGTCGAGTACATGAGAAATGGTTCATCATTAGATCCTTACGATAGCCAAGCATTGGACGTAGCTGTTATGCATGCTGCGATCAGAAACCTTTCGTTGTAAGTTATTTATCGAATCGATGAATTTGTTTTCAAAAAATCGAATTTTATCTGATTTTGACTCGTAGAAATTTCAAATTTTTAATATTTAATATTTCCTTTTTTTTCTATCGCAACAACAAATTGTAATGTGATTAGAATTCTCTTCTCTACATAGTTTTTTTTTTAGAACCAAAGCTGGTCGTTCTTTTTTCTCTGAACCACGTGATGTGAAAAGCTTAGGAAACGGCTTGGATCTATGGACTGGGCACAGTCAAAGTGTCGTCATACCTCAGCTAAGGTTGAGTGCAAAAGGAACTCCACATTTGTATTTGAACGTAGATGGTAAGTACCGAAATCGAATACGAATTTGAAAACGCATTCCCCATTTAATGGCGTTCTTTGCGTTGTTCACAGTGGCTCACAAGGGGTTCCCGAAAGCTCAGCCAGTACTAAATTACATCGGAACCGAATTCTTTGATGGGGCTATCCCTCCTCCACCAAATCAACCGATACCGCGATGGGGTTTGGATTCGCTTAGCAGATTTCTCAAGGGTATCAAAGTCGAGTATAGAGCGCCTGGTCTTGGACCGCGAACTTTCAAAGTCGAAGCAATTGGTCCTTCAGCTCGAGATGCCAGGTAGGTTGATGGAAATGGAATTGCTAATTGTGTAAAGCTCTTCATTTGACTCATTGTGTTATTTTTTGATTAGATTTACACCTGAGGAAAATCAAAGTGAAATTACAGTAGAACGATATTTCAGAACAACGAGAAATGTAACATTGAGGTATCCTCTATTGCCCTGTGTTATGGATTCTCGTAATCGTATGTTCCCGGTTGAAGTGAGTAAATTTTGTCTGGGTAATTCCATGTCAAATTTGGTCACGTTTTGACCATAGGTCTAAATTTTTTCTCGAAGTGCTACTGTTGTAAAATTAAAAAAAAAAGATCATTTACCTACCTTTAAAAAAAAAAAATTAAAAATTTTTTGAATCTTCTTTCTGAGCTTATTTCAAGACCTATGGAGCTATTTTATAAGGCTTTGGAAGATTTTTTGCTAAATCTGAAAACCTATAGTCGAAATGACATGGAATGACTAATTTTTAAAATAGTAAAGACGACTATTTTACTAACTGGAATAAATAACTTTCGCAGTTTTGTTCCGTCAAACCGAATCAAGTAGTCGACAAGCAATTGGACGCCAATCAAACTAAAGCAATGGTTACAAACGCGGCTCGTCCGACATTCGAAAGAAGACAAAAAATAGAACAATCAGTAAGGTGTATTTTATTCCCTATTCGAGTCTCTATTCTACTTATTTTAACTTTCTGTATGTTCTAAATTACTTAGATTCGAAGCGTTAATTTCAACGACGATCCCTGTGTACAAGAATTCGGTCTAATGGTGGATAACAAATTCGAAACAGTTCCCCACTACGTCCTGAAACCGCCAACAATTCAATACGCTCGTGTAAGCGATTATATTATGGTTATTTCAACTAGGGATTGTTTTCTTTGATATTTATCCGTTGTTTGTTACGTACAGAGAACCGTTCCTGTGGCAGATGGCACTTGGAGACAGACTGATGGGTTCATTGGCGCTGTAAATTTAACCAAATGGGTGTTAATCAACACGGACGATAGGTTAAGACCTCATGTTGTCGAGTAAGCCATCGATCTTATCGTAGAGATTTCTTTTATATAAGAATTGTTAGAAATGTGCTAACTTGGAATATTTATGTTCAGCAATATCATCGGCGAATTTCTACGAGTTGGCAGAAGGAACGGTCTCCAGATAGAGGCCCCGATGAAGCGTGAATTATTCCGGTACAGGAGCGAAGACGATTTCGTTCCTATGTTTAAAGAGCTTCGAGATAAAGGCGCTCAGCTCATCATGGTGATTATGAAAGACCGCGATGAATACATTTATAGTGAGTTTTTTTTTATTACGCTTCGAGGTGGGAGAAAACATCGTATTAACGTACATAATTTTTCAGGTTACATCAAGAGAGCTGCCGAACTTCAAGTCGGAGTGTTGACCCAGTGCTTGAGATCGAGAACCGCTTCGAACACAAGATTCGGCATGACAGCTGAAAATATGCTGTTGAAGCTGAACGCAAAAGTTGGCGGCGTTAATCACACACTTGCAGCTATGTTGAAGTAAGCGAAACTCGATCGTGTTGGAAAAAAAAATGAAATTAGGGGAGTATTTCTCATCGTAATGTTTTTTTTTTCTAGACCGGAAATACTGGACGATGACGTAATGTTGGTAGGAGCCGATGTAACTCATCCAAGCCCCGGTTCTACCGAATTATCCATCGCAGCTGTGAGTATTTATACGTTAAACAAATCCTAACGTTTTTAAAATGATCTAATTCGTTGTACGATTATCATTAGGTGGCTGCTTCGCACGACAAGAACGGATTCCAGTACAATATGGTGTACAGATTACAGCGACCTGGAACGGAGATGATCGCGGATTTGAAAGATATGATTATCTCGCAGATCGAATTTTACGAAAAGAAAACGGGAAAATTGCCTAAACGTATTTTGTACTATCGCGACGGTGTTTCTGAAAGCCAATTCAGAGCGGTGAGCATAAACGTAAATCAGAAAAATATCCTTCTTCGAAGACTTATTTTTAATGAACAAATTTTTTGCTATTTTAAAGGTTCGCGAAATAGAAGTGAATGCTATGAAACAAGCATGCGCTAATTTCCGAGCACCGCACCGAATCACTATTACGGTGGTAGTCGTCCAGAAAAGACACCATACCCGATTTTTCCCACGATCTCAAGACTCCGATGGAACGAAAAATCAAAATGTAAGAGCAGGAACCGTTGTCGACGAGATAATAACTCACCCGACCGAACTCGATTTTTACCTCGTGAGCCATAAAAGTATTCAAGTACGTATGTTCGTATACTTTGGAATGGATTTTTCTCGAGTAGGTTGATTAATGAGCGAATATTCGAATTTTCCCTCAGGGCACTGCCAGACCAACAAAATATCACCTGTTGTACGACGATAGTTCTCCGGCCATCGATCAAGAAACGTTGCAGAGATTGACGTATTATTTATGTCACTTGTTCGCTCGTTGTAATAGATCGGTTTCGTATCCGGCGCCAACGTATTACGCCCATTTGGCCGCTTTTCGAGCTAAGGCGTGGTGGGGTAACGCTATGTCCAGGTATAGCATTTTTTTCTTTGCTTTAAGTAGTGGTGTCAAGTTGATACTTCTGCCTTTTATTTGACGTTATATTTTATTATTTTTCCTTTTTTTTGTTTATTACAGGAGAAAATATGATTTGAATAATTTGGGTAGAGATCAAGAACAGAGGGGACGGATTCTAGACAACGTTGTGCAGTGCACGCCCATGTTCTTTGTTTAGTTGTTTGATCGCTGCAATCATTTTTCTTCTACATGGGCTTGTAGCTGAACGTATTAATATCAATCATAATTTTTATTACAAATAAATATTTCCTTATACGTATTATCGCAAATATATTATTTTATCTATGAAAGATGCATATTTTTTTCACCTTCTTATGTATTCGTAGACTCGTAGTTAGGCGGTTTCTATCTCTTTTCAGGTAGCTCGCTTCACATTGGCAGGGATCAATTTTTTCATACTACGTAGATTTTTTTTAAAAATTGACTTTTTTATACTATTCGAAGTCGCTGATTACGAATATATTTTAGTGTTATGCAGTATCTTGTTGCTGTTGAAGTGAAATTTTTTTTTGAAAATAATTGTTTCTTTAAAGGGGTGGGACAGCGCCAAAAACTGATAGTTGGCGTCGTCGAATTAGTCGAAGACCATCCATTGACCACTATCATCATCTCATTTTATGTTTTTTTATCTCTTCATAATCGAATCGAGAGTCGAGACTCAATGTATCGAATATAATCACGTCATGTCACCGCAAGTTTAGTTTCTCTTTCTGTTTTCTTTTCAAGTTTTCGCCTTATTTTCGGCCTGCTATGCAACCGCAATAACGCTCGTTATCTGACCCATCTGTCCAATATTTGCAACTTATTGTGACAGTGGTAGGATTAGATTTTAAAAATTCTAGAACAATTATTTCACTTGTATTGCTAGGTATTGCGTAATAAAGTCATTGTTATCCTCAATGACTCAATCTCAATTAGTCATAACTTCATAAGTACCTACACGTCAGTCACTTCAGTGTACTTCACTTCTGCTTATATAGAGTTTAAATGGTGATATTGTACCATTCGCTAAACTGAATTCCAGTATTGGTATTTTCAAGTTTTAAAAGTTTTGTGTTTTAGTGAATTTATAGTTCATTCTACATATTGTTATGGAGCTAGAAAAAGGAAAAGGTAAGAATTATGTTAAAATTAAATTCGAATTCGATTGTTCGACGCCATTTCATCTAGATTGATTTTGGAAAACTCAAAACAAGGCGTTTTTGCTTCACATTTTTTAGCATGTAATGTACGGTGTCTTTACGTTCACTAAACACTTGTTGCTATCATTGAAAATACCCTAGTACCTGCAATCCTATCAAAAACTGAGGAAGATCGTAGAATTTTCTCTTTTTACGAATATTTTTCATAATGAACTCTTCGATGTGTTTAATAGGAAACCGTGGCGGAAAAAATAGAAGACGAGGTGGTTCGCAGCAACACCAACAGCGCGATCGAGCTCTAAACGCTCCAACTGTTCCAACAGATGCTTCTCATGGAAGGCCTGCTCTTGAATCTGGGCGTGGCGCATCGTTTGCCGGAGCACCTCAGCAGTCTATCCCACTTCAACAAAATCCCTTGCATCGTGCGCCTTCTCCGCATCAGTTTCCTCAGCAAACAATTCGTGTTACTGGACCCGTACAAGGAATACAACCAAATTGGGGTCCAGCGTCTCGTCATCAAATGACTAAAGACCGACTACCTAGGCCAGCGTTTCCATCTTATGGCCAACGACAACCGTCATCCTTTTCTCAACCTTCTACGAGCCAGCAGTTGCCTGAGCAACCTGTTCAAAAAGCTTGGAATCCGATTGAAAAACAAGTTCAAGAAGAAACAGAACTTGAAAACCCTACTACTACATTCGAATCGTCTTCCGCGGCCGGAACTGTTGGCAAGAAGAAGAAGGGAAAGAAACCCGGCACTGTAGACAAACCATTAAAAGAATCACCTAATGCGACTCTTGTATTGGGTAAGATATCGATTTTTATTTTTTATACTATTTTTTCTACATTGGAGTTGAATGGTATTTTCAAAATTGTAGGATCTTCGTCTAAACAATCCGATGCTAAAACGGAACCGGAAGAAGGCAAAGAGGCTTCTCGAACGACTCCCGTGCAAGGTATTTAATTATTTTCAGACAGATGGCAATGCATATTCAATTCATTATATTTCGGTGTTAAAATAAAACTTGATTTATTTTTCAGAGCCTGCTCAAACGACAGATAAGTCGTTATGTATACCGAAACGAGGAATTGTAAGCCATTCTTCAAAGTATTTTGAAAAAGAAGAAGGACGTCCTCTTCAAGTCAATTTCCTACGAATTGATTTGAAAAACATTAATTTGAAAATATTTCAATATTTTGTCGAAATTACACCTGCAAGACGAAAAAATTTGTACAGGTAATGCTGCTATATGAAATACGAGTGATTTTTATCACTTTTTTTTCCAAATATTTAGATAATTATGTCGTAACCGTTCATTGTGATTTAAAGGGAAGCTGTCCGACAATTATTGCAGAATAACAATGTTAATAGGCATCCAGCGTACGACGGAGGAGATTTGTTATTTTCAGCCGGTCGTAAATTGGAATTCCCTTGCGGTATCGACTCTGTAAGTATGACTAAAAAATCTACACAAATTATGACTTACTGTAATTTTAACAAAAATGTGCGTCTTTATTTTATAGTTGACTGGCGCAGTGGAAATAACCCATGATGATGGTGGACAAATCTCTTACACAATCACTTTGAATTTAACAAGGGAGACGACTTTGAGCGGATTGGTCGAATATATGAGAAGTGGTTCGTCATTAGAACCTTACAATTGTCAAGCATTGGACGTAGCTATTATGCAACCTGCGATCAGAAACCCTTCGTTGTAAGTTATTTATCAAATCGATGAATCGGTTTTTGAAATATCGATTTCTGTCTTCTTTTGACTCGTATAAATTTTAAATATTTTACATTTCCTCTTTTTTTTTCTCAGAACCAAAGCTGGTCGTTCTTTTTTCTCCGAACCACGTGATGTGAGAAGCTTAGGAAACGGCTTGGATCTATGGACTGGGCACAGTCAAAGTGTCGTCATACCTCAGCTAAGGTTGAGTGCAAAAGGAACTCCACATTTGTATTTGAACGTAGATGGTAAATACCGAAATCGAATACGAATTTGAAAACGCATTCCCCATTTAATGGCGTTCTTTGCGTTGTTCACAGTGGCTCACAAGGGGTTCCCGAAAGCTCAGCCAGTACTAAATTACATCGGAACCGAATTCTTTGATGGGGCTATCCCTCCTCCACCAAATCAACCGATACCGCGATGGGGTTTGAATTCGCTTAGCAGATTTCTCAAGGGTATCAAAGTCGAGTATAGAGCGCCTGGTCTTGGACCGCGAACTTTCAAAGTCGAAGCAATTGGTCCTTCAGCTCGAGATGCCAGGTAGGTTGATGGAAATGGAATTGCTAATTGTGTAAAGCTCTTCATTTGACTCATTGTGTTATTTTTTGATTAGATTTACACCTGAGGAAAATCAAAGTGAAATTACAGTAGAACGATATTTCAGAACAACGAGAAATGTTGCATTGAGGTATCCTCTATTGCCCTGTGTTATGGATTCTCGTAACCGTATGTTCCCAGTTGAAGTGAGTAAATTGTGTTTGGGTTATTCCATGTCAATTTGATCGCGTTTTGAACTTGGATCTTTCGATTTTTTTCATTTTTTTTTTACGAGTGCTACCATGCCAAAAGTAAATTGATTGAGATCTCTTGAATCTTCTCACTGAGCCTCTTTTAAAACCGATGTGACTATTTTAAAAGGCTTTGGAAGATTTTGAGCTAAATCTAAAAACCTGTTGTCGAAACGTGGGCGAAATGACATGGAATAAGTCGTTTATAAAATAGCAAAGACGACTATTTTGCTAATGGAATAAATATCTTTCGCAGTTTTGTTCCATCAAACCGAATCAAGTAGTCAACAAGCAATTGGACGCCAGACAAACTAGTGAAATGGTTAGAAACGCGGCTCGTCCGACATTCGAAAGAAGACAAAGAATAGAACAATCGGTAAGGTATATTTTATTCCATATTCGAGTCGTTATTCTACTTATTTCAACTTTCGTATGTTCTAAATTACTCAGATTGAAAGCTTGAATTTCGCTAACGATCCGTGTGTACGAGAATTCGGCCTAATGGTGGATAATAACTTCGAAACAGTTCCCCACTACGTCTTGAAACCGCCAACTATTCAATACGCTCGTGTAAGCGATTATACTGTGGTTATTTCAACTAGAGATTTTTTTTCTTCGATATTTACCTGTCCTTTGTTACGTGCAGAGAACCGTTCCTGTGTCAGAGGGCACTTGGAGGCAGACTGATGGGTTCATTGGTGCTGTAACTTTAACCAATTGGGTGATAATCAACACCGACGATAGGTTAAGACGTAATGTTGTCGAGTAAGCCATCGATCTTATCTTAGAGATGATTTCTTCTGCATAAGAATAGTTAGAAATGTGCTAACTTCGAATGTTTATGTTCAGCAATATAATTGGGGAATTTCTACGAGTTGGCAGAAGGTACGGTCTCCAGATAGAGGCACCGGATAAGCGTGAATTATTCCAGTTCTGGAGCGAAAAAGATTTCGTCCCGATATTTGAAAAATTTCGAAATAAAGGCGCTCAGCTAATCATGGTCATTATGAGAGACCGCGATGATAACATTTATAGTAAGAATTTTATCATTATTACGCCTCGAGTTGGGAGAAAACATCGTATTAACGTGCGTACTTGTTTTTTCAGGTTACATCAAGAGAGCTGCCGAACTTCAAGTCGGAGTGTTGACCCAGTGCTTGAGATCGAGAACCGCTTCGAACCCAAGATTCGGCATGACAGCTGAAAATATGCTGTTGAAGCTGAACGCAAAACTTGGCGGCGTAAATCACACACTTGCAGCTATGTTGAAGTAAGCGAAACTCGATCGCATTTTAAAAAAATAGAGGAGTATTTCTCATTGTAATTGTTTTTTTTTCTAGACCGGAAATACTCGACGATGACATAATGTTAGTAGGAGCCGACGTAACTCATCCAAGCCCCGGTTCTACCGAACCGTCTATCGCAGCTGTGCGTATTTATACTTGAAACAAATCTAAACGTTTGTAAAATGATCTAATTCGTTGTACGATTATTATTAGGTGGCTGCTTCGCACGACGAGTTCGGATTCCAGTACAATATGGAGTACAGATTACAGCGACCTGGAACGGAGATGATCGCGGATTTGAATGATATGATTATCTCGCAGATCGAATTCTACAAGAAAAAAACTGGAAAATTGCCCAAACGTATTCTGTACTATCGCGACGGTGTTTCTGAAAGCCAATTCGGAGCGGTGAGCATAAAAATAAATCAGAAAAATATTATCCATCTTTAAGGCATATTTTTAATGGCCAATTTTTTGCTATTTTAAAGGTTCTCGACGAGGAAGTGGAAGTTATGAAAGAAGCACGCGATAATTACCTACCGCACCGAATCACTATTACTGCGGTAGTCGTCCAAAAAAGACACCATACCCGATTTTTCCCACAACCTCAAGACTCCGATGGACCGAAAAATCAAAACGTAAGAGCTGGTGCTGTAGTCGATGAAGTAATAACTCACCCGACCGAACTCAACTTTTACCTCGTGAGCCATAAAAGCATTCAAGTACGTATATTCGTACATTTACTATGATTTAATTTCTCTCGAATGAGTTGGTTAATGAGCGATTATTCGAATTTCACCTCAGGGTACTGCCAGGCCTACAAAATATCACCTCTTGTATGACGATAGTTCTCCGCTCATCGATCAGGAAACGTTGGAGAGATTGACATATTATTTATGTCACTTGTTCGCGCGTTGTAATAGGTCAGTGTCGTATCCGGCGCCAACTTACTATGCGCATTTGGCCGCATTCAGAGCTAAAGCGTGGTGGCCAAAGGACATGTTCAGGTATAGAATTTTTTCTCTGCTTGATGTAGTGTCGAGTTGATACTTTTGCGTGTTATGTGACGTTGTTTTTGAATATATATAAATATTGATTTTTTTGTTTAATATAGTGAGGAATATGATATGGAAAACTTGAGTATAGATCAAGAACAGAGTGGACGGATCAAAGATGATGTTGTGCAAAGCTCACCTATGTTCTTTATTTAGTTATTTGATCGCAGTTATCATTTCTTAACTATATGGGCTCTTATATTATCAATTATCACTTAATGGAAATAATTATTATAAATTATCATACACATATTATTTAATACGTATTATCTCAAATATTATATTACTGTATCTATGATCGATGTCTATTCAATTTTTTCAATCCCTTATTCATTGTTGAGCAATTTTCATCTCTTTTCAACGACTTCAAAGTTGCATGCATGACATAATTGCCGACATAGGGGTTACGGAAATATGGATAATTTTTTGTATTTTGAGAATTGAGCGTGCACGAGTAAGTATGTACGAGTAGGTAAGTAGGTATAAACTATTACATACACGTACGTACGAGTAGGTAATAGGTATGTATGTACACGTACTAAAATCAGTCAAAAATGACTAAAATTCGATATTTTTGAAAATTTCAAAATTCTTGTACTTATTTGACGAGAAATCGACGTACGGCAAAATGGATAGCAGATTCGGAATCAGCGTGATCGATAGTCAAAAACCACTCCTATCTCAATTTTTTTGAAAATAAAAAAAAAATCGAAAAAATCATACCTAAGGCGGGCGAACCTTATTATTTTTTTTTTTTGGAAAAAAAAAACCTTTATGCCTCAGATCGACGTGTAAAGTATCTAAGAAGGGGTATCCGGACCAGGCGAATCGAATGCCGCCATCAGTTTCCCGATCGGAGGCGAATTCGCAGAGATATGGACCATTTTCTGTAACTCAGAAACTGAGTATCGGATTTGAAAACCGATGGCATATTCTGGTTCAGCGACCTCTAATTAGCCCATAACCCGAATTTTAGCTCGATCGAGCCATAAATAACATTTTTAAAAATTTATTAAAATTGAAGCAAAAAATGGGTCAGTTTTGAGTTTTTTTGCAAAATTTGAAAAAAATTGTCGAAAATGGGCGTACGATGGGTCGATTCCGATAGAGTCGAACCTGACGATTGCAAATCTGCAATCGGATTCGAAATCGGATCAAAATTCGCGGAGATATTAAACGTCAAAGTTTTGGTTCTGAATAACAAAAGACTTTTGGAGAAGTGTTCTGTGATTGGTCCATTTATTAACACAACTTTGATTTTTAATATCTCCACGAATAATGGCCCAATTTTGAAAACGAAAGCAATTTTTTAATCGTCGTGATCGACTCTATCACCCCAGACCCCCGAACTTCCCATTTTCGAGTCACCACTTGACCCGTCGAAATTTAAAAATTTGCCTAGCGCTTATTTATCGTGCGATTGAGCTGAAATTTGGGTTATACCCGAATTCTATGTCGCGCAATTAAAATTCATAATTTACACCGCTCAGAATTGCCAACTTCGAGAAATAAATTTTTTTTCTCGCTAGGTTGGCAACATTGCATGAAGTAAATTCTCAAATTTGAATTCTACGGCCTCGACGATTACAAATCTTCAATCAGATCCGAAATCGGACCATTATTCGCGGAGATATTAAAAATCAAAGTTTTGGTAATGAATGGACCAATCACAGTACACTTCTCCAAAAGTCTATTGTTATTCGTTACCAAAACTTTGACGTTTAATATCTCCGCGAATTTTGATCCGATTTCGAATCCAATTACAGATATGCAATCGTCGGGTTCGACTCTATCGATTTAGATCCCTAGATGCCCAATTTGCGACAATTTTTTTCAAATTTTGAAAAAAAATCTATTTGAAGGGGTCAAAATTTAAAAATTAGTCAGGCTCTTGTTTATGATTAGATTACGCTGAAATTTGGTTTGTAGACTATTTTGAGGTCGTAGAATTCAAATTTGTAATTTGTTTCAATGAGTATTGCCAATCTTGTGAGATAAAAATTTTATTTCGCCAGGTTGGCAACCCTGCTCAAAATAAATTTCAAATTTGAATTCTACGACCTCGAAATAGTACCACTGGACACAAAAAACAATTTTATAGCTATTCTGGAAGCTGCAATAATTTAAAGAAGTACCAAGTTACCGGGTATGGTCGGATTCTGTGAGTCATATCCGACCAAAAACTTTGAACACTTATATCTCCGCGAATAATGGTCCGATTTTGAAAATGAAAGCAGATTTGCAATCGTCGGGTTCGACTCTATCGGTCTAGACCCCAAGATGCCCAATTTTCGATAATTTTTTTCAAATTTTGCAAAAAATCGCAAATCCGCCATTTTTTAGGCTTTGATTTTAATTAATTTTTAAAAAACGTTATTTATGGTCCGATCGAGCTAAAATTCGGTTTATGGGCTAATCTGAGGTCGCTGAACCCGAGTATGCCATCGGGTTTCAAATCCGATGCTTAGTTTCTGAGTTACAGAAAATGGTCCATATCTCTGCGAATTCGCCTCCGATCGGGAAACTGATTGCGCCATTCGATCCGCCTGGTCCGATTACTCCCTCCTAGACACCTCACACGCCGATCTGGAACAAAAAAATTTTTTTCAAAAAAAAAAGGAAGGTTAACCATCGTTGATTTTTTCGATTTTTTTGATTTTCAAAAAAATCGAGATAAGAGTGCTTTTCAACTAAGTCGACCACGCTGATTACGAAAATGCTATCCATTTTACTGTACGTCGATTTCTCGCCGAGTTAGAAGACTTTGAAATTTTCGAAATTTAAAAAAAAATTCAGATTAATATTGTTTTTGACTAATCTGATCTTGCTGACTCCGATTCGGCCAATACTTTTAAATTCTGACCCTTCCTTCGCCTCTAAACGAGTAATTTTTTTCAAAAATTCGACGTTAGGGGTATAATGAGAAAGTCAAATTGAAAATAAAGTTCATATTCGTGATCAGCGACCTCGAAATAGTACTAAACCGCATTAAAAATACAAAAATGCGATATTTTTTGAAAAAAGAGCGATATTTTGAAAATACACCTGGAATCTGCCTGCAAATGCATCGAGTATGCAACTCAATCAACACCAAATACTAAAAATATTTAAATGAGCTTTGAAACTTTCAGGAAGTCTTCGAAAGAGGTTGAAGGGTCATTTATTACAAATTCGAGGTCGCAAAATTCAAATTTGAGATTTATTTGAAGCAGTGATGCCAACCTCTCGAGATAAAAATTTTATTTCGCGAAGTTGGCAACCCTGAATCGTGAAAATCATAAACTTGAATTCTACGATCTCAAAATAGTCTATAAATCAAATTTCAGCTCAATCGGATCGTAAACACGAGCGTGGTAAATTTTTGAATTTTGGCATTAAAATTGAACCAAAGAAAATAGCGAATTTGCGATTTTTTGCAAAATTTGAAAAAAATTATCGAAAATTGGGCATCTAGGGGTTTAGACCGATAGAGTCGAACCCGACGATTGCAAATCTGCTTTAATTTTCAAAATCAGACCATTATTCGCGGAGATATAAGCGTTCAAAGTTTTTGACCGGATAATTGAGGGACCCTTGTCGGATATCCGACCAGCCTTGGTATTTTATGGGATTATTGCAGCTTCCAGAGTACGTAGAAAATCGTTTTTGGTATCTAATAGTACTATTTCGAGGTCGTAGAATTCAAATTTGAAATTTGTTTCGAGCAGGGTTGCCAACCTGACGAGATAAATTTTTTATTTCGCGAGCTTGGCATCACTGCTTAAAATAAATATCAAATTTGGATTCCACGGCTTCGATTTAGTGATATTAGACACCAAAAACAATTTTCCAACTATTCTGGAAGCTGCAATAATGCAAAAAGTACTAAACAATGGACTGCGAGGAAGGGACGACTTCTCATTGGTTCAAACTTTGACGCTTAATATCTCCGCGAATAATGGTCCGATTTTGAAAATGAAAGCAGATTTGCAATCGTTGGGTTCGACTCTATTAGTCTAGACCCCTAAATCGCCTATTTTCGACAATTTTTTCAAATTTTGCAAAAAAATTCAAAACTAACCCAATTTTTGCTTTAATTTTAATAATTTTTTTTTTAAATGTTATTTTCGGATAGATCGAGCTAAAATTCTGTTAAAGGGCTAATTTGAGGTCGCTGAACCCAAATATGCAATCAGTTTGCAGATCCGATGCTTAGTTTCTAAGTTACAAAAAAATGGCCCATATTTCTTCGAATTTTCATCCTAAAATTTTTACCTAATAATTCTCAGTCACGAAATAAATAATTTGAGACCAAAATTAAAAACAACTCAAATATAATTTCACTTCGAATCAAAGGTAAAAAAAAAATGACAAAAATCCTTAACCATATGAATAGAAAGGTTACAATAAGGTAATAAAGAAAATATATCAGTTTAAAAGTCTCAATGAACACTAAAATGAAACACACGAAGTCTTTGGGAAAAAATAAAATAAAAAAATAAAAAAAGTAACAAAATGCATCCGAAAGTAGTCGAATAATAATAACACGTATACGTAATAAAAACAAACTTCGTAATTAAACTTATTTAAAATTAAAACAACCATGAAAAATCCCCTTAGAATACGGTAATAACTCAAATGGAAACGTTCGTTCAACTTTACTGGTACATGCACGAAAAAATAAAATTCGTCACATCTTTGCAAAGAAATTAAAAATAATTAAAATAAATAATCATGACTCGAGTAGCCATCACTATGTATATAATAAAACAATAACCTCTGTAATTTCCAATTTTCAAATAAAAAATAATAGTTATGCGAAATACAAAATAACTCGTAGAATAGCGTTAATAAAATATTTAGACTCGATGTGTACCATAACGTGTCATAAATTTATTACGAGATGATAGATGCCTCGTAAAGTTACTCGTCTCTGATAAAACCTGGTTTCTCATCGACAGGACAATTATCTGCGAAAAAAAACGAAAAAAAAAAAACGATTAGAATTAAAACATGATCAAAGACAGACTTGCGTTGAAAATTTCCACAAAAAATGTTTACCAGCGCTGATCACCAAAGCGCTCAGATCCATTTGCAGTTTTTTATTCACGTCGAAATCTTCGGCGATTCTATCGGCTGGCTTTTCTCCTCTGTAAGATCCGTTTTCGCTGCAATAGTCCATCAACGCGCGCCATCTTGTATCGCATTGAAGAACATCGGGATTACCGATCACGATCAGAAGAGCTTTAGCTCTCGTGACAGCTACGTTGAATCGCTAAATAAACAAATCGATTTAAACATTTATATAAAAAAATCGTTGTAAAGTTGAAGATGCTGACGAGCCGCTTACTTTTTCGCTTCTCAAGAATCCCAAACCGAACTGATAATCAGATGCTACGTATTCGAATCTCGAACGAACCGTGGTTATGATTATGATGAGCTTCTCTTGGCCTTGGAATTCCTCCACAGAAGCCACGTCGATATTGGGGTATTTTTTGTTGCTCAAATGCTGGCGTATTTTTTGCACCTGTGGAAAGAAGAAAACCGTCGATATCAATAAAATACAAAGATTTTTTTCTCCAAAAAATTATACGATTTTTTTCAAAAAAAGAGAATATTTTTCACCTTGAACATTTGAAAAATATTTTCACTCCAAAATTTAAAAATTGAGAATTTCTTAACTTCAACAAAGTAAGTAGGATGTTTAACAATTTTTTATTTAAAAATGAATGGAAAATTCTTCAATCTTAAATTTTTTTCATTATTTTCAAAAAAATTTTAAAATTTAAAATTTCACTTTAAACGATTGAGAAATTTTTTCGTCTATGCACGTTCATTTTACTTACTTGGAAAAAATGAGAAATTTTTTCATCCCAAAATTTCCTTTCAACTTTCTAAACTTTAAAAAAATTTCTATACAAAAAATTGAAAAATTTCTCATTTCAAAAATTGAAAATTTTTCATTTAGAACTTGAAAATTTCATTTTTATGCTTAGAAAATTATAAAGCTTTTCATTTACAAAAAATTGGGAGGCGGATATTAAAAAATTGGATAATTTTCAATCTCAAATTTTTTAAAAAAATGAAAATTTTGTATTTCAGAATATAAAAAACTTTTCAATTTAAAAAAAAATTGAAATTTTTTTACAACAATTCATTTTTAAAAATTATTTCAAAAACATTAAAATTTTATTTCATCTCAAAAACAATTATTTTTTTTAATTCAAAAAATAGTGTTTTTTCCCCTCCAAATAAAATTAAAATGAATTACATTTCTCTCCGAACATTCAAAAAAGATTTTGTACTCTGAAACATTTTGATTTTTTTTTTTTCAAAAAAAAAAAGAGAAACTGTTTATTATAAAAATTTGAAAATTTTTCAATCTCAAAAAAATCATGTAAGTACCTATTAAATATTTTCATCTCAAAAAATCGTATTTTCATTATTTCCAAAAAATTGAATAAAAAATTAAAAATTTTTGTTTCGAAAAATTGCGTAATTTTTCCATCTAGAAATTTTTTATTTTTTTTCAATTTTCTATAAATTGAAAAATTATGTAATCAATAAAAAAAGTTAGGAATTCTTTCATTTCAAAAAAAAATTGCAAAATTTTTTCATTCCGATAGTTGCAATCAAGTTTCAATTACGCATTCAAAAAAAAAAAAAAATGAAAATTTCTTATTTCAGTATGAAACAATTTTTCTTTAAATAATAGAATATTTTTCAAGGTTTCTATAGGTATGATATTTTGTTCCAAATTATAATAATAATAATAATATCTTTATTAGTAGTATAAAGCATTCGCCTTCTTTACATTGTCCTTAAAAATAAATAAAAATTTAAAAATTAAAAAAAAAATCTATTTCTTGTATAATGTGTGTGCTGAGGGGTGTGTAGCTTTATTGTGCCATTTTTTACTGATTGAGAAATTAGTAAATGAATTAATTTTCAATTTCAAACAAATTAAGAAATTTTCCAATTTCCAAAAATTGAAAAAAAATTGCATCCCAGAATAAAACAACGCTGAGAAATTGTTTTCGTTGAAAAAGATTCAAGATTTTTTTTTCATTTTCAAAATCATTGAAATTTTCTTTCTTCTCCACAAAACTTTTTTCCATTTCTAAATTTTACAAAATCATTAAAAAATTCAATGATCATTTTTTTGCAAAAATTTGAAAAATTTCTCAACAATCAAAAAATTAAATAACTTTCAATCTCAAAATATTTTTAAAAAAATGAAAACTTTGTATTTCAGAATTGAAAAACTTTTTCATTTAAAAAAAAATGAGAAACTTTTCTTTAAAAAGAATATTGATTTTTTTTCAATGTCAAAAACATCAAAATTTTATTTCAATTCAAAAACTATTCATTTTATAGTATTTAAATTTTTTTTAAGATTGTAATTCCCAAAAATAGTGATTTTTTCTTCCAAATAGATTGAAATGAATTTAATTTTCTCTCCAAACATTTATAAAAGATCCAATAACACTCTAAAAAAAATTGAGAAACTGCTTATTATCAGAATTTGAAAATTTCTCAACCTCAGAAAAAATCAAGTAAGTAAATATCAAAATTTTTTCCCAAAAAATCGGATTTTCATCATTTCCAAAAAGTAAATTAAATTTTTTTTTCTCGAAAAATTGAGTAATTTTCCCATCCAGAAATTTTTCATTTTTTTCAACTTACTATTTCAATAAAATTGAAAATTTATTCATTCATTAAAAAAATCAAGAATTCTTTCATTTCCGAAAAAATCACAAAATTTTTTCATTCTAATAGGTTCAATCAAGTTTCGAATTATTCATTTAAAAAAATTAAAAACTTCTCATTTCAGTATCAAACCAAACAAAACAAGTTTTTTTTTTTTTTTTTAATCAGATAATTTTCAATTTCAAAAAAATTGAGCAATTTTTCAATTTTCAAAAAATTAAAAAAAAATCCATTCCAGAATATCTAAGAAATGTTTTCATAAAAAAATTAATAATTTTTTCATTTCATAATCATTAAAATTTTATTTTATCCCAAAAAATTTTTTTTCAATTTAAAAATTAAAAAAAATTGAAAAATTCAAACATTAAAAATTTCTTATTTTTATAATTTCCAAAAAATTAAAAAAAACAGAAACATTTCAAAAAAATTGAGAATTTCTTTGCACTTCAAACAAAATAATAAGTTTTTATTTCAGAAAAATCGAGAAATTTTTATTCAAAAACAATGAACTTTTCATTTTTTCAAATGACAAGAAATTTTCATTTCAAAAAAATTATAAAAATTTTTTGTCTCAGAACTTTTTCATTCATTAATGTTGAAATTTTTCGTTTCAGAATTTTAAAAAAATTTCTAGTGAAATTTTTCTTTCCAAAGAGTAATTTTTCATTTCAAAACAAAAATTATAAATTTTACCTCTTTTTCAAAATTTGAGAAAAATTCTGTTTAAAAAAAAAATCAATTTTAAAAAAATATAAAAAATTGTATATCATCCATGATTTCATCATGATTGAGAGATTTTTGATTGGAAGAAATCGTGCATTTTATTCCAAGGAAACAGATCTTTTTCTTCAAAAATTAATGAAATGTGGGTATTTAATTTTTGCATTTTTGAAGTTTTCCAAGTTGTAGTTCGTACACCTGAGCTAATGCTAAGTTACCGGACGTGTTTCAACGTACCTGTTTCCTATACGGAGCAATAATACCGATATCTTTTTCGGTAACTTTGAGTCCGCTCAATCTGGTCGTCATTAATTTTTCGACGTAATTGGTCAAAATCTGCACCTCCAAACGATTGAAATAACTGGGCGAATTTTTCTCCCTGTCTTCGACTCCTTTCACTCCGTGGAAAATCATGGGGAAATTCCTGGTGGGTAATTCTTCCCAGCGACACGCGCAGTTTATCTTTTCTGGCGGACCATGGGCCTGAAACAAGTTCACCAGGTTTAAAAATGGTATTGTAAAGCAAATAATGAAAATGAGAGATTCGTTACTTCAAGGGTTCCGTTGTAGAATAAATCATTAGGCACTTTGAGGATCACAGGGTGAGAGCGATAATTCTTGATCAATCTGACCATAACGTTCGGGTTATATCGGCCTTTATACACTTCGTTCTTCTGATAAATATGATTATGATTGATTAATCGCTCCAAGAATGACATACCTGGTGACATTTTAGCAGACAAAATTAATACAAAATTTATTACACGAATTTCAATATATTTGGTAACTTTTCGACAATACTAACCGAATCCTAAATTGATGGCGAGTGAAGATCTAACGATAGGACCGAGCTGTTTGGGATCTCCGGCCAATACGAGACTGCCAGTAAGTCCGATATCTTTTTCACGAGTCAATAAGCCGATAATCGGTACGAGCATTTCTATTTCAATGGCATGGCCGGCTTCGTCGATGAACAAATAGTCAAAATGACCGCCCGTAAATCCAGCACTGACCAATCTGTTCGAAAAATTTCAATTTAAAAATTAACTCGAAATAAAATAAAGCAAAGGGTGTTACGAGCGAGAAGAATGATAGTGCTCACCTTCCAGCCATAATCGGAGTCATAATGACGATTTTTTTACTTTTAACCGCCGAATCCGGAGGCAAATACATTTCCTTACTGTGAGAATCGTAGTTACTACATTTTTGCAGCTCATCTGGTACATCAGCTCGGCTGGTGCTGTATAAACGAAGTATACTCGAGGCCGGAATAGACTTGAGTAAGCGTTCGGTAAGTACATCGGCTGCCCAATTCGACGGTGCACAGACGCATATTTTTTTCGATGGGAATATGGCCCAGATCTATGAAATCGAATAGACGAATATGAATAAAAACGATACAAAATCACGTTTGACAAATGATGCACTCACTTGCATAATCGATTCAACCATGGTGGCAGTTTTACCGGTACCGGGTGGTCCGTAAATCACGTAAGGGGCAGGATAGGCCGTATTATTGACGATATTTCCAACAGCTTCCTTTTGCTCATCGTTATCGTTGATTTGTGGATTAAACAAAGGCCTGTAACGAATGAATTAATTTAATAAAAACCACTTTTAGGCAGAAAATGAAAAACTGATGCTTACTTCAAGACTACTTCGGGTGATTGTACTTTAGAACCGAATTTCGAGGGGAATAGAACATTAGCGATGTTTCTTTTATAGATCTGATCTAAAGCACGATGGCAGATTTTCAAACAATAACGATTGAACGAAAACTCTATGTTCACTTTTTCGCCCAGATACTTATTCGTGAAGGCTTCTCTATTCGGCATAACGTATAATTTACTCTGCTCCACAAAATGAACGACTCCCTCGTACTTCACTTTGTCATTCTGCTTACAAATGAAAACAGAATCTCCTCGAATGATCGAAGGTCTTCCTTCTAATAATCCAGGAACCTATCGAAAGAAATCATTTGATTACTTTCCAGATTTCGTGAATAAAACGATGAAAGCTAAATCATCACGAAGTATACCTCGACTCCGAGAAGTCCTTGTCTTATTCTATCATTCGTCATTATAACATCTTGGAGATTATAACTGCGGATATCTTTTTCCATCTGATGTTCTTCTATCCACATCAGATGACGGAAACGATTGACGTAAATATGAGCATTTAATGCGAGAGTATTGTGCAATACTTCTGTTTTTTCGTCGTTGCATAGTAAATCCCTGGAAACAAAAAAAAAAAAAAAAAAAAAAAAAATGTAAGATTTTGAAAAACTCACGATATATTTTCGTTTATTCTATAACTTACCTGACTTCTTGCAATTTTTTCTCATCAGATTTAGTCATAGCGACGAATTTTTTGAATCCGTGATTCAATACTCTACGTAACGCAGGCGGGATCTCGTGAGCCAACAACGGAGTTCTACTCACACTTACTTCACCTTTGGGTCTAAAAATCAAAAAAACCATAGTAAAATGTGCTTTGATCAGTCTGAACTTCATACACGAGAACACACCTTGGAATAGGAACACCGGAGATGACTGGAAGGTCATACACGGGCTCGTAATTTTTGGTCATTGGTTCATACGGTGCTGTAGCTGCCAGCGAACGTAATTCTTCATCCAATACCACATATTTCTAGTAAATTAAAATCAATGATTAAACCGTTCGATGGTAGTTTCATAAAAAATAATTCATTTACCGGTTCCAGTAGAAGATCAATAAATTGGGACCCGTCGTCGAGAGATATTTCAACAACCATCGGATATTTTTTAGCATCGTACACGTTAAAACACGCTTTCAACGTTACCTCGAAGGTTTCACCTGAAAAACGATTCAAAAATTCGTGATAGATTTCAAACACACGTTACAATCATCGAGTAAATAAATTCGTTCTTTTTTACCATTTCTTATGGTCGCAGGAGCTTCATACAGAATGGTCAAGGAAGGTATGTTCACTAAACTGTCGATTCGGTGGATTTTGATTTCTAATTCTCTATCAGCAACGTTGCGGAATATTATCTGCGCTCGAGATTCTTGATGAATTTGGAAGTTATACTCGTGGGCGTTTTCAACGTCCAGACCTTCGACTTTCCTCAAAAATGACATACTATTTGGGCAATAAAAAGTCCACATAAGAAGAAATAATATTAAATTTGTAACGAATCGAACCCAAATGCAAATACCGATTATCGCGATAAGTCTTCTTCAAAAAATGCGGTCGAGTGGTACAATGCTCGGTAAGCTCGGCTAAATTTTCGAAAGTTTCTTTACATAATAAACAATCTAAACCGACTAGTTCGGGATCTTTGCTCAGTTTATTCTTGAACGTGTAATTTTGATTGGTCAAAATTCTGAATCTCGGTTTCATCACATCTTCTTTGTTATCAACTGCGAAAACAATTTTCAATTAATATAAATACGTTTCGACATTTCGCAAAGTAAAAAATTACCAAAACATTACCGTTAGTGGTTCGGTTCTCGCTTTGGAAAATTTGGTCCTTAAACTCGATATTATTATTATCACCTCCGGCGGCTATTCTTCTTCTTTTTAGCAATTTTGCTTCTCGTAAAGCTTCCAGTATTTCTGAACTCTTCACATGACTCGGATAGGACGGTTGATAGTTGATGTACAATTTTATCAATTGTTCCTTCGAGACGATGGCCGGCTTTTGTATGTATTTATTCCGGACCAGGTAATCGGTGAAATGGAATGCGACATCTGTTAAACATATTAGAATAAAGAGTTAGCCAAGTTGGTGATTTGTCGGAGAACAGCGATGTAGGGAAAATTACGCACATTTGAGCTCATCTTGACGAGAAAGTTGGCATCGTTCCTCGGCCGTAGGTATCAGCACCTTCGGTAGCGAATTCACGACACTGATCGCCGCCATTAGAAACTGTAAAATTACAAACACGTTAACGTAAAACTGCGTATACGTGGTTAAAGGTGTATAATAATGCCAATTGCTATGAAAGCATGGCTGAAGATCATTCTAAAATAAAACACGGCAGCGTTTTGGATATCGCCACCATGTTACCAACTAATATAATAATATTATTGTAGTTACCCGTTTTCAATGATGAATTATTGTCTGAGTAAAAGATGATTATTCAGTTGAATAAAAAAAAAATAACCACGACAAAATGAACGTACCTATGTGTTAAAAGTTAAAACGCCATCACTTTGGTAATTTGGTTTCTCAAAAAAACAAGTAAGATCTTGATTTTTGTTGATTAACCTGATTGTCTGTTTATACCTACCGAAAAATTTTGGTAGGTATAAACAGCCAATCAGAATTCAGATTAATTTAAAATCAATAAAATCAAATTACATTTTGCAGCGTCTATCCAGTTTTTGTTATTTATATCTTGCTTCAATCAATCAATTGGTCAATTCTTTTTATCACCAACCTACACCAGTCATCAACCAATTAAAATGAAGACATAAGCACCAATTTTTTTTGAAATTGAAATTTACTTCTGAATCTGATCTGAGTGTTTTGAAGAATAATTGAAAACTTGACGAAAAGAATAGAAAAAATTAAAATATTTTCCTGTAATCCGAGAAAACTATCCAGAGCAAACGTTAAAAGTAAAATACAACAATAAGCATTTTTGATAATATATTTTACGTTACTAGGGAGATAAAGTGCTACTTTATATACCTCTCGCTGATCTTTCGGTAATATAAAGAAGCCTTTTTAGACCTTGGTAAGTGGACCTCAGAACACCAAAAAAGTGAAAATCGATGTTTTACCTACTAGGTCCCTTTTAACGTGCCGGGTCACATGTGTTTAATTTTTTTGAAGTTGGACAATTTTTTCAATATGTTTTGGAAGTGAGAAATTTCCCGATTTTATTGAAGTAAAAAAATCTCTCAAATTTTATTTTGAAAGAAAAAATGCCTCGGTTTTGGAGTGATAGATTTTTTCATTTTTTTTTCAAGGATTTGATTTTTTTAAATATCCAAAAAATCTTCCTTTTTAACCAAGAATTCATTTTCATAGGTGTTTAATTTTTGTTCCAAAAATTCGATTTATTGCACTGGATTGAAACGTTCCATTTGAGCATTTCTACATGCACATAATGTATTTTGATCGAAGAATTTTTTTAATCGAATGTAAATCAAAAATCTAGATCCATTACAAAATACATTTATTTAGAAAAATTAGGTAGGTCAAGGTAATTTGTGTATACAAATTTGGTAGGTAATACGAATACGAAACATAAAAAATACGCAACTACCTAACTCGGGTAGACGAAAATAATTCGCGAACAATAAATGTAAGGTAGTACACCAAACAACGAAATCAAATTGAAAACTTAAGGTCAACTTACATAGTTCAAGTACAAAACACGACATTAAATAAAGTTGGAAGCTTATTTCGTACACACAAAACAACAAAAATATTAAAAAACGAGAGTAACAAAATTTAAAAACAGTCCGCAAAAAAAATCACTTCAAATGATACTGAAATATCACAACGTAAAACGACTCCGGAACCAGTCCAAGTTAATCGTTTCGGCTGAACTCAGGCCTTTCGTCATTCGGCATCATATCTACAACATAGTATATCGATTAGCGATAAATAAAATCAATATTTTGTCACGACAGAAGTGAAGGAATATTCGTATTTATCATTTACCAGCATTCCTGGTCAGAATAGATAAATCCAAGGCGAGCTTCTCGTTCGGGTCAAAATTCATAGGAACTGTTCCAGATGGTTTGATACCTTTATACGAATTTTTCAAAACACAATATTCGATCAACTTCCTCCAATTCGGATCACATTGCAATATATCCGGATTACCGATGATTATGAGTAAAGCGATAGCACGAGTTAAAGCTACGTTGAATCTCTATTGAAATCAAAATATACACACGGTTTTAATAACAGCACACTTGATTTTTAAAATTTCCCAATTGAAAAATCGGTACACGTACTTTCGAATTTCTTAAAAATCCCAAACCGAATTGGTAATCCGTGGCGACGAATTCTGTACGAGATCGAACGGTGGAAATAATGATGATTAGTTTCTCTTTTCCTTGGAATTCTTCCACAGATGCTACTTCGATATTTTCCCAATTCTTGTCTTCGAAATATTTCCTAATTCTTTGTACCTTAATTAAACAATCGAATTAGTCGACGAAAGGTGTACAATTCGATAAGTCGAGACGTTGGAAATTTATTCGTACTTGTTTTCGATATGGTGTAATAATTCCTATATCTTGTTGGGTAACTTCGTGAGATTTGAACTGACATCCCAGTAGATTTTCCACGTAATACGCGACAATTTGCATTTCGTTACGATTAAAATAACTAAAAAGAAATAAGTTATTAATTAAATTTTCAAAATTGCGAAATTTTCATGAGAAAACGTACCTAGGAGAAGATTCTTCACGTTCTTCGAGTCCCACGACACCGTGAAAAATCATCGGGAAATCTTTATCGTTTAATTCCTTCCATTCTGAAGCACAAGTGATCACTTCAATTGGTCCTTTGGCCTGCGAATAACATTGAATTAGATTTATTTTTATTTGTGCTAAAATACAGCGTCGGACTGGCATAAAAAATTCAAAGTTTTTGCATATTATTATTTTAAAATTTTATTCAATTTCGAAGTAGGTGCAATTTTTGAAACTTGGTAAAATATTTCAACTTCTTTGAAAAAACAATTTGGTGAAATTGAGATTCATTTTATTTGAAAGAAAAATTTCTTTGTATGAAAAACAAATTCTGTGTTTGAAAAAATGGAATTTTTTATCGAAAATAATTAGGATTTTTTTGATGACTTGAAAATTTTTCATTTAAAAAAATGCAAATTTTTTTAGAGTTCAAAACTGAGATTTTTTTCCAAAAAATACCTATACAAAAAAAATAAGAATTTTTTTTTAATTAAAAAAAAAATATGAACGTTTTTATTCAAAAAATAAGTAATTTTTTATTCAAAACAATTGCGAGAATTTTATATCCAAAAAAACGTAGGTATTTCTTAACCTAGAAAATTTTTCATCCGAAAAAATTGCGATTTTTGGAGGGGAGGGGGGAGTTTAACACTGAGATTTTTGGTCCAAAAAATTGAACTTTGAATTTTTTTGTCCAAAATAATTATGAATTTTCGATTTTTTTTCAAATCCAAAATGAAAGTGAGAATTTTTCCCGCCCATTTTTTAAAAAATATTTATTTGAAAAAATTATATTTTTTTATCAAAAACAATAATTTTGAATTTTTTCAAGGAATAAAAAAAATTTCATCCAAGAAAATGGCGAATTTTTTATTCCAAAAATCTCAAGAATTTTTTTGAGAATTTTTTATCCAAAAAACACGATTTTTATTTATTAGAAAAATTAGGAACTTTGTTTGAAAAAATGGAGATTTTTTTCGAAGGAAATTAAAAAAAAAAAATAATAAATAAAAAACTCTTTTTTCAAAAGACCTGCGAATTCATTTTCCAAAAATTGATTTTTTTAGAATTTAATTTAAAAACTTTCAATCTAGGATTTTTTTAAGTATATGCTTTTACTCCGTGACAAAATGTCTAAAAGTCACGAATATTAATTTCAACGGAAATTTAAAAGTCTAAAAAGTATAATAATACAAAAAAATCCAAGTTTCAAAATATCTGAAAGTCATCTTTTTAAAAAAATTTCCAAGTTTCAGGATGTCTGACAAAATGTCTCAAGTTTAAGAATGTCTGATAAAAAGCCTAAAAGTCAGAAAAATTTTCCAAGTTTTAGAATGTCTGACATAATGTCTAAAAGTCATAAAATTTATTTTAAAAATTTCTAAAATACTTAATTAAATCAAAGTTTTAAAATGTCTAACAAAATGTCAGAAAGTCATCTTTATAAAAAAATTTCCAAGTTTCAGAATGTCTGACAAAATATCAGAAAGTCATCTTTCCAAAATTTTTTTCAAGTTTCAGAATGTCTGACAAAATGTCTTAAAGTCATAACATTTCAAAAAAATTACAAGTTTCAAAATGTCTGACATAATGTCTAAAAAATCGAATTTATTGAAAATTTTCTGTTTTTTTATGTCATCCAAACCTAACCTAATATACCCTAACCTAACCCAACTGTCGGATTTTGGTGTCGTTTTTTTCTATTTTGGTCTCCGTAAAAGCATATACTATGCTAAAAAAACTAGAGATTTAAAAATTGAAAATTTTTTCAATTTAAAAAAAATGGGGGAAAAATTAGCTCAATTTTTTTTTGATTTTTTAAATGGATTGAGAATTTCTCATAATCGCGAATTCTTTTTCCCGAAAAAATCAGCTTTACTTACTTATTCAAAATATACTTAGAATTTTCTAATCCACAATAATTTAAATTTTTTAATAATTTTAAAAATTTTCATTTAAAAAAAAAAAAATTTTTAGTTTTGAAAACGGAAATTTTTTTGTCCAAAAAAATGAAATATTTTATCAATAATATGTTTTTAAAAAATTAAGATTTTCCTTAGGTATTTAAAATTGAATTGGGAACTGCCTCAAATGTAAAATTTTAGTCGACGATTGCAGACCGCCCTATCTGCCCAGTTCGGCTGACTAAAATAAACATAATTATACCTCTAATTCGTTATCGTAGAAGCATAAATTTGGTATATGAAGGATCTCCTTATGCGATCTGTAATTATTAATCAGCTTCGTGATTACTTGCGGATTATACTCCGGATTTTTCTTATAAATTTCGCACTGCGACATGACTCGTTCCAATAGTGACATATCTATCAACATAACACCACAACATATTATGTATGAGCCTTCCCTTTAGTGTAAGTTCAATGTCTCAAATTTCAGACTTACCAAAACCTAATGAACTCGCTAAAGAAGACCTCACAACAGGTCCAAGCTGTTTAGGATCTCCAGCCAACACGAGGCTACCCAACAAATCATTCTTTTTAGACTTGGTTAAAAATCCAACAATAGGAATGAGCATTTCCACCTCCACAGCATGTCCAGCTTCGTCCATAAAAACGTAATCGAAAAATCCGCCATTGATTCCAGCAGTAACTAATCTACAAGCGTAAAATCAATCCATTAGATAGTTAATTTCTCCCTTTAAGAACTAAAACTGCCTTCGGAATTACCTTCCAGCGGTAACTGGTGTCATGACGACAATACGTTTACTTTTGATTTGCATTTCCGAAGGTATAAACAATTCTTTCTTAAATCTGTCGAAATTACTACACTTCTCCAACTGTTTCGATATTTCTTGGTCTGCTCTAGATAATCCGTATAATCTCAGAATCTCCACCGGAGAAATATGCTTTAGGAGACGTTCGGTTATTACGTCAGCTGCCGAATTTGACGGAGCACAGACGCATACTCTGGAATTAGGGATTATACTCCAGACTTGAGTTATTGCCTCGACCAGCGTGGCTGTTTTCCCCGTACCAGGGGGTCCGAATAAAATATACGGTGCCGGATACGCTCTGTTTTCTACTATATTCTTGACAGCTTGACTTTGCTGCTTATTTTCGGCGATCAATTTGTTAAACATGGGTCTAGAAACGAGCATAGGAAATCATCAGATATTAAATCAATCGAAAGAAAAAACATCTACAGCTGGATGCTTACTTTAGTTTAATTTTACGACACTTTTTCTCCATAATTTGAGGAAACATGGCTGAGGTAATGTTTCGTTGTTTTAATTGATCCAGAGCTCGATGGGAAAATCTCAACGGTTGCCTGGTGAATGTGAATTCAATATCTACTTTTTCGTCATCCTTATGCAAGTCTTTGAATTTAATATTCGGCGCAACGAAAATAACATTTTGCTCGATGGCGTGAACTATTCCTTCGAATTTTACCTCGTTATCGAATTTTCTACGAATGTAAACAATATCGCCTTTCAAAACCGATGGACGACCTTCCGATAACCCAAATACCTATAAATAGATCGCAACGAGTATAAATAATAGAACAATCGAAATGTCATTTGAATTCAATAATTAGCTTACTTCGATCCCATACAATCCGTGCTTCTTTCGCGTAGTTATCAATTCAACGTCAATTTGATTATAGAATTGCATATCTTTATGAGCTTGATGCTCCTCGATCCACATCAGGAGATGGAATCTGGCCACGTAATTGGCAGCTGTTAACGCTTCGACGTTGGGTAATACTTTATTTAGCTGTTTGTCGCAGAGTAACGATCTGGAAAGATCGAACGATTGGTAAATTGAATCAAAATGGACAATGTAGTAATTGAATTACGTACCTGATACGTTGAAGTTCTTTAATTTCATCTACAGTCATCGTATCGTATACTTTGAAACCGTGATTCAGGATCGAATTCAACTTATCGGGGATTTTATAAAATCCTAGAGGTTGTTTCGGTGACAGGCAATTCATTGTGCTAGAAAACAAAACGTTCGGTTGAATTAAAAAAAAACAAAAAAAACCAAGAGACAGATGAGAAGTTGATTAGAGCTTACGCTGGGAGGTTTTCTCCTTTGACAACTTCGGCATAATTGAAGACAATTTTATTTTTCGAAGTTGCTTTATAGGGTGCTCTTGGGCCCAGAGCATCGAGTTCTTCGTCCATTACGTTGAACCTCTGTGAAAAAGAACCAGATGAATTTTGTTTTGATTTATTTATAAACGATAAATAAAGTTGAATTAATAATACGTACAGCTTCAATCAATAAATCCTTAACATCGTTTGAGTCAGTCCTCGAGACCTTTAATATAATTGGAAATAGTTTAGCTCCGAACTCGGAGAACTGAACGTGCAACGACAGATTAAAATTTTCACCTGAGGAAGATGCAACATCAAACATTAGTCTTTTAATACGACATTCTATGTAAACTTGAAATTCACAGATTACCTTTTTCAATAGTACGAGGACAAGTATACACAGTTTTGACGCCGTTCAAATGAACCAATTCGAACACATCGTGAATCGTCAACGAGTACGCTTCATTGGCCTCATTTGTCAAAGTAATATCGATAACTCTATGCTCTTTTAGATCCAATCTCATCACAGGCAAAGATGAAACTTCGACATTACGTACCTTGGTTGGAAACGATTTCCTACACAGAAAAAAGTATAATTATTTAATCGAAATTCCCAACGAAGCACAAATGTAATGAAAATCGTACCTATCCTTGCGATAAGTATCCCTCAACTTATGGATATCAGTAATAAGATGCTCATCGCGTTCCACAGAATCACCAAACGTTTGTTTACATATTTTACATTCCAAGTCATCCGAGCTAGGATCCAGTTTCTTGACAAATTTCAAATACTTGGTCAAATCTGCGAACGAAAATCGTTCAAATAAACCTAATCGCAAAACTAAACCAATGTAAATTATTTCAAAATCTCACCATCTCCGAAAACATTATTTCTAAATTCAACGAAAGGCGTTTTATCTCTACTGCTGTGTATACTTTTCTTCTTAAGTAGATGAGCTTCATCCAGAATGGCTAAAATTTCCCAACTTTTGATCGCCGAGTTGCAGCCCAGCTGCGGTTGATAAAAGTCGAACAGCTGGATTAGTTTGTCCTTTGGCAGGACACCAGGTGGTCTGAGGAATCGACTCTGGATCAAGTAATGAGTAAACCGATGAGCTATTTCTGGAAAAAAATACAATAATCGTGTCAAATCCACCATCGAATTGTGATTTTCGCAATCTGTACACTTACCAGATTTAGTCAACGGACAAGGCAGCGTTGGAGAACTACTCGCTGCATGTTTAGTGGGCATTTTCACGGCTACTGGAACTGTAACAATAAGAATGACGACGTTAGAAATATTCTATCGTTTGATAAACTGCTGGCGTGGCGATTTTCACGTACGACTGATCGGATTACACGTTATAAATAGCTTTAGCTTACGATTCTTATAGATTTGAAAGTCTATATTATGGTTACTCGATTTAAAAAGGAAGGAGAAGATGAAGATGATGTGGCCAACTTACCATTAAAAACGTAAACGATTAAAAATTTTGCATTCGAGTTGATATTGTATTCACGTAATTTACTAAGCCATTAATACTAAATACCAAAGTAGACCGTTTAAATAGCTTTCAAAGTATTACTATTGTTCTATGGTATGTTATGACTGAAAGTTTCTAATTTCATTTCACTGATAAGAAATGAAACAAAGTCGATTACACACTTTGACTATTAAACTATGGGAGTGGCTAAATCCACAATAAGTAATCACATTGTAAGGGCGATCTCGTTCTTTTTTATTCAACATCATCTTCATTCTTCTTTATTCTTTGTATGATTTTTTTTTCAAACAAATTTTTTTCAAGTTTTTTTCTGAAAACTTTGATGTTTTATTTAAAACAAATTTATTCTTTCACAAAATACTCAAAATATTTTTCATTCTACCTAGGTATTTTTTAGGGTTTTTTATGTTTTAATTTTTCAATTTTTTTTCAACAAGTCTGTACTGTCAGTAGCCTCAGTAAGTAGTTAAGTACTTAGCTACTTAGGTACTTACTCAATTGTGAATATTAAAATTTTAGTAAATTTGAAGAAAAATTGGAATTTATATCTACTTGAAGAAATTTAGAAATTACTCGATTAGAAATTACTCGATAAGAATTAGAAGACAAAAAAATAATGATGAAAATTATTGGAAAAATTCGAATGAGAAGTCAAGTTGCCAGTTCGGAGAAGAAATAGGAACATTCTGATGACCAATTTGAGAATTAAATCAACTGAAAATTTTATTGGAAAATGAGAGGAGTATGAACAATTTTCTTGAAAAAATAAAATTAAAAAAGTCGAAAAAAAATTCGGAAAAATAAACTTGATAAAAAATTTACTTGAAAGAAATTTCAAAAGAAAAATTTGAAAAAGTACCTATGGTAAAATTAGAACTTAGAAGCATTTTTGATGAAAAAATTTTATGAAAAATGTTTAAAAATCTAAATGAAAATTTAAAACTAAATTTAATTAACAATATTCATTAAAAATTTCATAAAATGAATTTGAAAAAATATAATGAAGATTGGTTGCATTTTGATGAAAAAATTATTATGGGCAAGTTTGAATGAAAAAATAGAAAAAATATATAATTATTTTTTTTAAATGAGTTTTAAGTTGTTTTAAACAACAAACAGAACAAATTTATATTTAATGAAAAATTTAATTTGAGGGAAAAATAAGAATAAATAATTATTCAAAGAGTGATGAATAATTTCTTCAAGAATTTTTTTTCAAAAATGGAATGAAAATTGAAAACGAAAAAAAAAAATGAAAAATTTGAAGAATATAAAACTTGGAAAAATTTTAAATGTTTTATTAAATTTTATTAAGCTTGGTGGAAAAATCTCGATGTCCATTGTCCACGACAACGAGTTTTCAAACAAGAATATGATATGAATTCTCGTTCGTTCATTTTGGTGATTACTTGTTGTGGATTTAGCCACTCCCTTAAAGTATAATGAACTGTGCCAATGATAATTATGAGAAAGCCAACATAGGAGAATCAAAATTGGCATAATATCTTTGTGTTAGTGTGTATTTACTTGACTTCTTGTGTTAGTGTGGCGTGCGCGCGCACTGACGAACGCATTATGCCAATTTTATTGGACGTTTGCGGTGTGTAGGGGGAAAGAAGGGCCTCCTATGTTGGTTTTCAGATTATTTATTTATTTTATTTTGAATAATTTATTTCGTGATTCGTTTCATAAATCGAACAGAAAATGAATCGAGGTGGTGCGTCAAAGTTTCGACCAATCACGAAGCCGTCCCTTCAGGGCTGTAGGCCCCGAGCGGCCGGGCCAGACCCAACCCAAATCCTGGGAATTTTGGCAAAAATGCTTTCCCAGGCCCAGGCCTAGAACCCAACCCAGATGAAATCCTGACCCAAGCCGAGGCCCAGAACCCAACCCAGCTGAAAATCCTGACCCAGGCCCAGGCCCCAGACCCGCTTCGATTTCAATTGGGACTTGGGATTTTGAATTTTTTAAATATTTTTTTCATCATGAAGTGGTTGGTGTTTACACGATCGGCTAATTTACCCCAAATCGCGTTCAACATCGAACATTGAACATTTCATTTTTTTCAAGTCCTTATCAGTAAGACGTGTCCTTGGTGGCAACATAATTACTTTATATTCAAAATTGGAGGGGAGGGAAGAGTTCAACCGAAATTTTTGTCATAACCAAAAGTATTCGTAGAATTTCAAGCTTCAATTTTTGTCTGAAAATTTTTTCAATTAAGCCCTCTTCTCTCCACACATTTTGCATAAAACTCCCAAGATACTAATTGAATATTGAAGGGGGAGGGGGAAGGGCCAAATTGACAAATTTTATTTTTGCAACAAAGTTGTAGCGTGAAGTTCTAGGAATACTTTTGGTTATGACAAAAATTTTGATTGAACCCCTCTCTCCCCTCCAATTATGAATAATATTAATACAACTTATTCAAAACACATTAAAAACAGATTATTAAAAAAAATTTCATCAAAGTTGTAGCTCCAATTTTGAATACAAAGTATTTATGTCGCCACCAAGCACGAAGTCTTACACTCTTACTGATAAGGAATTGAATTAATAACACCGGAAAACAGCGATAACAGGGATCAGACCCAAGTCAGGGTCAAATTTGGGCCAAACTTGGGTCAGACCTGAGTCTGGCCCAGGCTCAAGACCCAACTGTTCAAAAAAAAATTGTCCCAGACCCAGACCCAAGAAAGTTTCTGTCCCAGGGACTTGTCCCTGGTCCCAATTGCAAAAATCAATTGGACCTACAGCCCTGCGTCCCTTCCTCGCAGCTCATTGTTTGACAATTTTTGTAATATTACAGCTCCCCAAAGTCGTACGAAGTAGGTTGAAAAGTCTAAAAATGGACTAACTATTTCGAGGGCGCAGAATTCGAATTTTTTTATAATTTTCAGGGTTCAACGAATATCTGGTTCTTCAAATACTATTCGAATATTGAATATTCGGATATTCGCTTAAAAGCTACTTTATTAAAAAAACTGTAGCAGCGCTAAATAACGACACCAAAAAAGGTCGATAAAAATGTCACAGCAGTGATAAAACCCATATAAAACCGCTATTCGGATAGTATTCGAATATCATTTGCGACTACGAATATATTCGATATTCGTCTATCCGAATATTCGTTAATCCCTGATAATTTTTACGAATCAAGATTGCCAACTTTGCGAAATAAAAATTTTATCTCGCGAGGTTGGTACTACTGCTCAAAAAAATTTCAAATTTGAATAGATTTTAAATTCTAGCCAAATTTTCGGCAATTTTTTTTTAAATTTTGCAAAAAAAGTCAAATTACTTAGGTACTTTTTTGCTTCAATTTTAATAATTTTTTTGAAATGGTTATTTATGGTCCGATTGAGCTAAATTTTGGGTTATGGGCTAATTTGAGGTCGCTGACCTCGAATCTGATATTATTTTTTAGTACCCAGCCCTTCCTCCAGGCCCGGCGAGAAGGAGGGACAAGGGGGACACAAGTCTTGGGCCCGGAGTTTTTCTTATGGCCTGGATCAACCTGGATCAGAGCTGGGGCGACTCAGAATCGATGGTGTGAGTCGTAAGAGTCGCAATGAATGACTCAGAGTTCGATTCTCGAGTCCGACTCTTCACTTCAATGAATCGCAAATGAATCGCAAAAATCAGACTCTTCCTTAAGTCGTTCACTTCAAACACGTGCGACTCTTATTTCGCGATTCCTTGCGACTCCTTTTCAAGATCGCGACTCCTTCCCTCGTTTTTTTGTCCATTATCAATAATTCTTACGTTGTTTAATTCATTTTATTTCAAATAATTTTTCTAATTATCGTGATGAGAAAAAGAACAAAAATCAGCTGCTCATTAACATACTGTAATGACACTGTGGTAAGTAGAAATTACATGAGGGGGACTCAAAATTTGAAAAAAAATTTCAAACAAAATTTGTAGATTGAGATCTTAGAAATAATTTTAGTTATTATAAAAATAATGCTTGGACCCCTCTTTCTCCTTCAATTTTGAATAATAACCGTTTACAACTTACAAGCTGTCTACACAGTGTTATCAAAAATTGGTGGAGAGAGAGCCAGTGAGGGACCAAATCGAAAAATATTCAAAAAAATTTGTAACTTGATTACTTTTAAACAAATAACAAAATTATCAAAAACAATTTTAAATAGGTTTGGAGAAAAAAGTCGTAATGATCCGTAAAAATGAGTCGTAAGAGAGTCGTTAAAAGGGAATAGAGTTGTAAGGAACCAAAAAAAGGAGTCGCAAGAGTGTCGCAAAAAAGAGTCGTAAAAGAGTCGTAAGCCAAAAGAATCCGACTCAGAATCCGATCAACATAGCTTGAGAATCGCAATTTACTGAGTCGTAACTTTTTTTATCAAAGAATCGCGACCAAAGAATCGGACTCTCAGAATGGGTGAGTTGCCCCAGCTCTGACCTGGATTCATCTCCGAGACTCTAGATTTCCCCCTCACCTCGTAGGGCTATCAAGGGAAAAAGGGGAAATTTCTTTGGGGCCCAAGTATTTCATAACATTAAAAAAATGAACAATTCAAATGAAAAATTCTAAATTTTGTATCATTCGGGCAGTGAACGTGGTCTCAACTCAATGTAAGCAACGCGACCACAGAACCACATAATATTGAAGAAAATTATTTTAAATGAATTTAAAAATTTTCTTATCAACAAAATTGGGAAAAAATCAAAAAATAAATTGAATTTCGGCTAAACGTTTTTTCTTCAACAACCTTTCTTTAATTTTTGATTTTTAAAAATTCCTGCAATAGTTTTTTCAAATTTCGTCAAAAAAAAATTTTTTAAAGATTTTTTTTGCATCATCGTTTTATTCAAAAAATTTGCAAATCCTTTGAGATTTTTTTCTTTTCGGAAATTCAGCAAAGAATTTTTTTGAAAAGTTCTCAAATTTCCCTTCAATTTTTTAAAATTATTTATTTTCTTCAAAAATTTTTCAATTTTTTTTAAATTCAGGCCATTTTTCTGCATTTAAATTTTTTTCAAATTTCTTTGAGAACCATTTTTTTGAAATTCAGTGAAAAGGCTTTTTTTGAATTTTGAGTGAAAGAATTTTTTATTTTTTTTTTAAATGAAAAATTTTCTAATTTCTTTTAATTAATTTGTTCAAGTTTTGTAAAGGAACAAGTTTTATTGAAGTTTTTTTTTCTGGAAATTCAGAAAAGAATTTTTTGAAGAGTTCTCAAATTTTCCTTCAATTTTTTAAAATTTCTTTCCTTAAAATTTTTGAAAATTTTTTTGAAAAGCGGTTGTTTTTTGAATTTAGGCAATTTCTTTGCATTCAAAATTTTTTCAAATTTCTTTGAGAATCATTTTTTTGAAATTCAGTGAAAAACATTTTTTTTTTAAATTTTGAATGAAAGATTTTTTCACTTTTATTAAAAATTGAAAAATTTTCTAATTTCTTTTATTTTGTTCAAGTTTTGCACAAAAAGAATTTAGTAGTTTTATTGATTTTTTTTTTTTGAATTTATTCAATTCCTTTATATTAAAAAATATTTGAATTCCTCTGAGAACGATTTTTTTTTAAATTCAGTAGGTAGTTGAAAAAATCATTTTTGAAATTTTGGTAAATTTTTTTCACTTTTTTCAAGTTGAAAATTTTGTCCAAGTGGAGAAACTTTTGTTTGTTCAATAAAATAAAAAAAAATAGGTATTTTTTTAGTGAAAAAGAAGACATCCCGAAAAAATTTTGTCCTGGGGCCCGACCTGGCTCTCACCGGCCCTGCCTCCCTCCTTCTCGTACAAATAATTTTATCTGAAAATTTCTTATTTCGGGGGCAAGAGGAAGAAACTATGTATGCTGAACTTTACCTTCATATTTTTCATAATCAGCGACCTCGAATTAGGTACTGTAGTCGCATATTATTACCTATTAAAAATTCAAAATACTTACCAACAATTTTTGAAGAAAAAAAAGTGTCTTATTTGATAATTTCAAAAATAATTCAAAAAAAAAAATTACCATAATCCCTCCTCCCCTGAAAAAAATGCAGCTATTATTTTCTTCCAAGAAATTCGTAGAACTTTTTTCATTCTTCATTTCGAAATTATTTTATTCCAAAAAAAGAAAAAACTTTTTTCATTAAAAAAAAAAAAATTGAGATAGGTATTATGTTTTACATAAAAAATGATAGGATTTTCTATCCAAAAAATTGTAAATCTTTTCTGCTCTAAAAAATACACGTAGGTAAGTAAATGTTTTCCTCCAAAAAAAATTTGAGACATATTTCAATTTACAGAAACTTGAGAATTTATTATTTACTTAATAATTTCAACAATGTCAAAACTCAAAAAAAAAATTATTTCAAAAAAATCGACAGTTTTTTTATTACCAAAATTTAGCCCCCAAAAATCATCAATTTTTTTCTTCTTCAAAGATATTCGTTGCATTTTTCATAAATTGAGACATTTTCACACAAAAGGTAAATAAATAAATAAACGGATAAAGTTTCATACTTACTTCAAAAAAAAGTGGAAATTTTTTCTCCATTTCCAAAAAATAGAGAAATTTTGTAGAAAAATTAATACAATATGTTTTAATTTTAAAAAAATCTAAGTTTTTCCCTTCAAAAAATTGAAAAACTTTCCACTCCAAAAAAAAGTACAGGTAAATTAATTTTTTCTATAAAAAGCTGATTGTTTTCTCCACAAAATTGAGAAATGTTCTAATAGGTAGGTATAAAATTCAAAGAAACTCAATTTCAGAAAAATTTTAAAAAACGAAGTCTGAAATTGCAAAAATAAAATTCATTATCATTTATCATCGTTACTTGAAAAATTAAAAAATTATTTTACTTACTTACCTATTCATTTTTTTTTTAATTCAGCAACAATAAATGTACTATTGTGATAGGGAAGGCTCTTAATACCACCGTTTTTTCCTAATTTTTCAAAAATACGATTCAAGTGTTTGATTTTTTAGAATGATGTGCTATAGTAATTATTCACCGCTTAACAAGCTGTAAGTTAATAGGTATGATATTTGATATACGAGTCGTGAATAATTAAAAATCATGATCAAATCATTAAGAAACTTTGAAAATGGTTTTTTGAGTGTCTGTTGATGTAAACGGTACAAGATTGCGAATTTGTAACAAATATTGATTTTACAGCTCTTAAAATGGCTAAAAATAGACGAAAAATAGGCGAAAGTGAACGTTTCGTAGTCGAGTGCAGTTTGGCGGAACGAGCCGAAGGCGAGTGAAGCTAAAGCACGAGACTACGAATTGTTCACTTCGCTCCTCATAATGTAATGTATTTTTTATTATAAGTGCTACGAAATCATGATTTGAACACTAAATCAAAAAATTCAGCGGGCGGAAAATAAAATTTTCGATTTTTTTTTATAAATTGAAAAATAGGTACCAATTCCAAATTTGAAAAAATCAGTTTTATGAATTGAATTGAAGAATTTTTTTGTAGAAAAAAATTTTGGACTTGTCTGATAATATATAAATTTTTGAACTTTGTTGTGGAGCCCACAAATTTTTTAATTTTGTAAAGTAAAAGAAATTCACAATTTTTTAAAGAAAAAAAATTTCATTTTTTTAATTCAATATTTTTCTGGATTGAAATTGGAGCAATTTTTTTGAGATTGGAAAATTTTACCTATTATCTTTTAGATTACAAACAAAACAGTTTTTTGGATTGATTTTGGACGTAAAGTTTCATAGGAAAAAAATTTTCGAATAATGTTTCATGTTCTGTAGATGAGTATAAGTTAAAAAATTTTCTCATTACAGAGTTTGAGAAAATTTTTATCTTCTTTAAATTTCAAGAAATGGGAGTCTTTGCAAAATTGCATTTAATCAATGAAAAAAGGTACCCCAAGATCCAATGCAAAATTCTCCTCGGACGGAATTTTAAAAATTTATATTTTCAGAAATTTTCAAAAAATGAGATTTTTGCGAAATTGCATCCTCGTCAAATAAAAAGAACAACATTTATAACAAAATTTTTATTTACATACACATAAAAAAAAAAAAAAAAATTTGTTCGATTTAACATCTCCTGAACAGGCACGAATAAGCCATAAATAAATTAAAAATTAAATGCTTTAATTGACCTCTTGAGGCTGACTGTCTTGATTTCTTTTCAATTCGTCGTAAACAAGACTTGCTAAGTCCTTTGAAGAGGAAATATCAACTTGGTAACCTTTATCTTTTGAAAAATGACGAATTGCTTGTTCCAAATTTGATAAAATAAGTTGGTTTTGTTCTAAATTGTCGTTACCTATAAAACAAAATAGGGTTTTGATCAATGTTCACATACACATTTGGAAATGAGGGGACAAACCCAGCATTTCGAAACTTACTTGCAATTTCATTTACTTCGACTAACTCTCGCTTGGATTGAGGTGAGTAACCAGCTGATGGATAAAATGGTTGCTGATATACTTGGGGTTGGGTACAACGAGGATCTGAAGAGCCAGGATAACAAATAGGGAAAAGCACCGGACGATGAGTGGTTCCATTGCAAGTACAAACAATTGGGGCTTCGGTAGGTGTGATTGATGGTGGTGGGGTAGATGGGGGTGGGGTAGATGGGAAATAAGTCGAAAGATGAGATTGTGGTGGCAGAGCGGTTCGCAGGTACTGTGCGCAGCGTGGGTCATTCGAATTTTCAAAACACAATGGTTTCGGTGAAAGGGTCGGCTGGGGAAGAGAGGGAGGGGGTAAATAAGTGGCAGGTGGCCTAGAACTACACCTGTAATCGTTACTTCCAGGGTAGCAAATGAGTTTTGGGGTGGTACTTGGGGGAGGTGGCACGTATATTGGCGGACTTGGAGTACGTGGTGGACTTGGTGGTGCTGGCGGCATTGGGCGAGGCAATGTAGGGGGTAGGTAAGTAGGGCGAGGTGTTGGTGGTGCTGGTGGTGGGGTCCGCACAGGTTGTGGGCAACGAACATCGTTACTGCCCTCGAAGCACAACGGCCTCGGAGGAGGGGAGGGAGGGGGTAGATAGGTGGGGCGAGGTGTTGGTGGGGCTGGTGGTGGGGTCCGCGCAGGTTGTGGGCAACGAACATCGTTACTGCCCTCGAAGCACAATGGCCTCGGAGGAGGGGAGGGAGGCCTCGGAGGAGGCGAAGGAGGGGGTAGATAGGTGGGACGAGGTGTTGGTGGGGCTGGTGGTGGGGTCCGCGCAGGTTGTGGGCAACGAACATCATTACTGCCCTCGAAGCACAATGGCCTCGGTGGAGGGGTGGGAGGGGGTAGATAGGTGGGACGAGGTGGTGGTGGGGCTGGTGGTGGGGTTCGCGCAGGTTGTGGGCAACGAACATCATTACTGCCCTCGAAGCACAATGGCCTCGGTGGAGGGGTGGGAGGGGGTAGATAGGTGGGACGAGGTGGTGGTGGGGCTGGTGGTGGGGTCCGCGCAGGTTGTGGGCAACGAACATCGTTACTGCCCTCGAAGCACAACGGCCTCGGAGGAGGGGAGGGTGGCCTCGGAGGAGGGGAGGGAGGAGGTAGATAGGTGGGGCGAGGTGTGGGTGGGACTGGTGGTGGGGTCCGCACAGGTTGTGGGCAACGAACATCGTTACTGCCCTCGAAGCACAACGGCCTCGGAGGAGGGGTGGGAGGGGGTAGATAGGTGGGACGAGGTGGCGGTGGGGCTGGTGGTGGGGTCCGCGCAGGTTGTGGGCAACGAACATCATTACTGCCCTCGAAGCACAATGGCCTCGGAGGAGGGGAGGGAGGGGGTAGATAGGTGGGGCGAGGTGTGGGTGGGGCTGGTGGTGGGGTCCGCACAGGTTGTGGGCAACGAACATCGTTACTGCCCTCGAAGCACAACGGCCTCGGAGGAGGGGTGGGAGGGGGTAGATAGGTGGGACGAGGTGGTGGTGGGGCTGGTGGTGGGTTCCGCGCAGGTTGTGGGCAACGAACATCGTTACTGCCCTCGAAGCACAACGGCCTCGGAGGAGGGGTGGGAGGGGGTAGATAGGTGGGACGAGGTGGGGGTGGGGCTGGTGGTGGGGTCCGCGCAGGTTGTGGGCAACGAACATCGTTACTGCCCTCGAAGCACAACGGCCTCGGCGGAGGGGAGGGAGGCAGACTTGGCGGTAAATAAGTGGCAGGTGGTTTAGGACTAGTTTTGAAAGATTGCGGACATCTGTAGTCGTTCGATCCAGGATAGCATAAAGGTTTTGGAGAGGTAGTTATGGGAGGCGGCACATATATTGGTGGACTTGGTGGCTGTGGTGGAGGTGAGGGAGGCAGACTTGGCGGTAAATAAATGGCAGGTGGTTTAGGACTAGTTTTGAAAGATTGCGGACATCTATAATCGTTACTTCCGGGATAACAGATTGGTTTTGGTGTTGTTGGCGGCGGCACATAAATTGGGGGACTGGTGGGCCGTGGTGTTGGTGAGGGAGGCAGACTTGGCGGTAAATAAATGGCAGGTGGTTTAGGACTAGTTTTAAAAGATTGCGGACATCTATAATCGTTACTTCCGGGATAACAGATTGGTTTTGGACTTGTGGAGGGTGGCACATAAATTGGTGGACTTGGTGGCCGTGGTGGAGGTGAGGGAGGCAGACTTGGCGGTAAATAAATGGCAGGTGGTTTAGGACTAGTTTTAAAAGATTGCGGACATCTATAATCGTTACTTCCGGGATAACAGATTGGTTTTGGACTTGTGGAGGGTGGCACATAAATTGGTGGACTTGGTGGCCGTGGTGGAGGTGAGGGAGGCAGACTTGGCGGTAAATAAGTGGCAGGTGGTTTAGGGCTGGTTTTGAAAGATTGCGGACATCTATAATCGTTACTTCCGGGATAACAGATTGGTTTTGGACTTGTGGAGGGTGGCACATAAATTGGTGGACTTGGTGGCCGTGGTGGAGGTGAGGGAGGCAGACTTGGCGGTAAATAAGTGGCAGGTGGTTTAGGGCTGGTTTTAAAAGATTGCGGACATCTGTAGTCGTTACTTCCTGGGTAACATAAAGGTTTCGGAGGGGTACTTGTGGGAGGCGGCACATATATTGGTGGACTTGGAGTTCGTGGTGGACTCGTGGGAGATGGTACTAGCTTGGGTGGCGTAGGTGAAGGTTGCAAATAAATTGTTGGCGGTTGAGCAGGAGAAGAAGGAGGAGAAGGGAAATAAGTAGGTGGACTCGGCGGCAGTCTCGCTCTAGCTGGTGTTGATGACGGTGCCGGGGGTGGTGGCACGTACGACGTCGATGAGAACGGAATTCGAACAGTAGTGCTCGAAAATGGTGCACATTTTGGGTCATCAGATCCAGGGAAGCAATCGGTATCAGGTTCATCCGTTGTGATTCGTACTGGCGGTAAAGGACGCGGGCAGCGTGGATCCGGCGATCCTGGGTAACAGTCAGGGGAAGTGGTAACCGTTACTATTTCGCTGCCGCATTGCTCAGGGCACTGACCTTGGCAAAGCTATTGAAAAAATAGATTAGAAATATAGAATTTTACAAAATTAAAAAAAAATCAAGCTTGGTGATGATCCTTACTTCGATATTACAAGTCATGAAAACTTTATCTCTGTCCGAAAATTTAAAAGCAGTAATATTATTATAGGCAGTAATTTTCGTTCCACTGGCCACAGATTCTTTATTTTTGTTCCAAAACGAAATAATATTCTTCTTTCTATAAAAATACAAATGATTTTGTAATTTGATGTACCCCATTTTGTATTTTTATAATAGTGGTCTACATATGTTAACTTTCAGCGCACCTGGGACATCCATTGGCATCTGATAATTGAATTTTGGCCGTTTTCTTGTCGTAATAGTCTTCGTTATCGTAAGCCCAACATTCGTGAATTCTTACGTCGTACTGACTAGCGTGGTCAATGATCGAAATAATCATCGTCAATGGTTCTCCAATTTTGACTACTTCACCTAGTGGAGTCAACTACAAAAAAAATACGACGAATTAACAAAATAATTCTTCGATGAGGCTGCATATTTCAAAATCCCATTGCTTGATTGCACTCACATTGGGATATCTTCCGCGTTGAATATCCATCCAACATTCCACAGTCTCTGTACCCACAGGGATCGATACCACGTCTAAAGTATCCACCATGATGGGTTTGAAATTAACCGTAGCTACGTTCGCTGAGGTAGTTAAACAGCTAACTCTTCGGGCTAAATCAGTGATTTCCTGAAAATGAGTCGATAAGTCAATATATCGCGCAATCCAATCGGTTTTCTTCAACTTTACTTCAGCTAGTCAACATTACCGTACCGTTACGTATTCGTCTTGTTGGATAATTAAGATGTTCTCGACTGGGTTTCCAAATCCGCAAGCATGAGACTTACATCTGACTGTCCTGGTGCCGCAGCCTTTGGATGGAATGCTGAATGTGTAACTCGTTTGACCATTACCACCGGTAACATAACTGGAAAATGTATCGAGAGTTCACGTTAATAAAATTGCATAACTTTTGCGCCGTAAATACGATATACTACATGTAGCTGGCAAGTGGTACCTTCCACAAATCCACGGTGCATTTTATCGTTAAATTAATAAGATTGACATTTTTTTTTTTATAAAAAAATTAATTATTTTTATTGATTATTCATCAGAAATAGATACTAATCAATTAGAAAGTCAAGGATACGGGTATTTTTAGATTTTTAAAATTTACATAAATGATCCAATTTGCACTTCTCTACGAGTGGATTTATTATCATTTATCATACGTTAAAAATTTTATTGATTCTGGAACTGGTTCATCTGACGATACGCCTACAACATCCCTTCCTCCCTCCCATCCTTCTTTCTTTCCTCCCTTCCTTCCTTCCTTCCTTCCAATCCCTAAAAAATTATGCGTATGCCATTCCTAACACAATGTTCGAAAAAATTATTCTTTCCTATTTTAAAAAATATTACTATTATTTTGAACAGTTTTCTACCACAAACAATGCGAACAGAAATTTTGGAAGGCAAACCAGAAATCGTGACGATGGCCAAAGGTATCCAACGACAGACATATAAAAAGATCAAGGTAATAAGGTCACTATCTCATTATTCTCACAGAATCGAAAAACTCGCAATGATTTATTAAGCCTAGCACACTTTTCTGAAACGATACACTCGTATTTGGTTGAATATTCGCCATTAGGAATTTTTTTTCTTCGAAAAATGTTTTCTCAGAAGTCGGCACGTTATGACGTAACGAGCTCGTAAAAATGGCATATCTCGAGTGGCTCGTTCTGTAAAGCCGTTTCGAAGGATACGATTCGAGCCCAAAGGCACATACTTGCTGAGTCAGTTTCTAATTAGAGTTATGCACATCTTCAGAAACCAAAACCAACAGTCTCAGTTAGAAGATGTACTATGTACAATATAAAATAACACACAATCAAATGTTCTAAAACTCGTTTTCGATGCGTTGGTATCGTTACGGTAAGTACTTTTTTACGATGTGCACCGATTGGAATCGATGTCGATGGGTGAAAAAACCAGTTACGAAAGCCGAAACTGAATTATTTTGAGGAAATAATCAATCGAAAAGAAAAGCTCGAAAATGGCTTAGGTGTAAAGTATGGACGGTACATAAATGGACGCGGATGGTGTTGCATGAGATCGTATCTACGATAAAGATTGCCTTTGGGGTTTTTCTTAGTTGAGGTTTCTTTCTTCGTGTATGTGCTCATGATAGATATTATTAATGGAGATATTATCGGACTAGATTGTGCGTGGGCAATTAAACGTCTGTACAAGAAGAAGGCTGCGATTACCTTTGGTGTTGAAATTGATCAAAATTTTTATATAATGTTTTTATACGATGCCATGTTTGCTGGGAATGGAGGAAGAAATGTTTTAATCAGAGTTGAGTTTATCATGAGGATTATTTCTCAAATTAATATCGAAATTTTGAAATTTTTTCGATCGACAAGGTGTTCGAAAAATTACAAAAACTGAAAGTGTAAGTACTTACAAATTTCGATCCAAATAAATATCAATAATAAAAATTGTTAAAAATTTGTTGATCACTGATACTTGGTCATGTTGAAACCGGTTCAATAGTTTCGAAACTTAAAAAAAATTATGGTACGTACTCGTATTTTAGAAAAATTCTCTTCTGAAAAAACTGAATAAGTGAATAACTGAAATATGCAAATTTTTAAATCATTTTTTTTTTTTTTTTTTTTTTTGAGAAGGGTGGAGAACTACTGAACAGGTTTTTAGTATAGTAAATCCCAAAAATTAATAGTTCAGTGCATGTTAATTTCATTAATGGTTAATTTTTGCATTTTTGAAACCGGTTCGGTAGAGCTGAACCAGATGCCAAAAAGTGTCTTGACTTGAAAATAACGATGCTAAAAAAAATTTTAATGAAAAGTGTACAAAATAAAAATCTAAATTATTTTCAGTCAGTTTCGAAACTATTGAACCGGTTTCAATATGACCAATTATCAGTGATCAACAAATTTTTAACATTTTTTATTTTTTATTATTGACATTTCTTTGAAGTGTAATTTGTACAATTTCAATTTTTGCGATTTTTCGAATACCTTGTTGATTGAAACTGAACCGGTTACACTGTTGTATGAATCAAAAATCATCAATTTTCGGTGTTCTATAATTTTTGTGAATCCCTGAATCGGTTTCAAGACTGTACGAATGAAAAATGATTAGGTAACTTTTGGTATTCTGAAATTATTTATTCACTGGAAAAAATTGTTGACGACTGATTGAGAACCCTTGAACCAGTTTCAAGTTTGTAGGTATGGAAACAAATCAATTTTTGTGTCCCGAAATTTTTTTCCAATTTTTTTCTCTCGTTCAGTTGTATTTAATATATTTTCACACATACTTTGAAACCCCTGAACCGGTTCCAAGATTATATGATCAAAAAGTAGATTATTTTTTGATCCTTCAAAACTTTTATTTCAAGTTTGTAGCGTATTTTTTGCGCCTTGAAGACATTTTTGGCAATCATTTGAGAACCCCTGAACTGGTTTCCAGATTATTTGATTCAATCTTTTCAACGTACTCTTCGCATTGTTTCATATTTTTTTTGTCAACCTTTTTGGGAACCCTTGAACTGGTTTGAAAATCGTACGAACAAAAAATAAATTATTTTTGGTGCTAAAAAAATTTTGTTTTGATTTTTTTTGTATTTTGGAATTTTGAAAATATTTTGGCAATTATTTGGAAACCGCTGAACGAGTTTGAAAATAGTACGAACACGAAATAATAGATTTTTGAAGTTATAAAATTTTTGTTTCAATTTTTCTTTTCAAGTAATTGCATTTTAGGGAACAATTGAACCGGTTGCAAGATTCTGAAAAAAAAAATAGGTAGTAGATACCTAATTTATTTCTTTTGCCTTTTATTTATTTTTATTTTATCAATTTTTTCCACGTAAGTGTATTATGTTTCAGAGAAATTTTTGACTATAGCTTAGGAACCCCTAAACCAGTTTCAATCTTCTTTTTTTTCATCAAATCAACCCATATTACTCGTATGAACAATTCAACTACATTGGTTCAAATTTTTTAAGAAAAAAAAATGTATCGTGAAGTTTTGTTACCAGCTTCATTTCATTTCAAATCATGGCTTCAGTCCCTTCAATATTGTAACTGTACAAATTTTTACACATTTTGGAGATATTTTGGCAACTTTCTGAAACCTCTGAACCGATTTGAAGTTTTTATGAATAAGAAAGGAACTGGTTTTTGAGGCGAAAAATATTTTTTCAATTTTTTTCCCGGCCATTTGAATTTTATAGATATTTTAGCAACAGTTTGAGAACTCCTGAACCGGTTTCCGGATTGTATAAACAAAAGTAATTTGTTTCCTTTGCTTTTTTTCAATCAACAGTTTGGAAACCCCTGAACCGGTTTCCAGATTGTTTGAACAAAAAGTTATCTGTTGCTTTTGCATTTGGTTTTTATCACTCTTTTGTTAGCTCACTTAATTTGTTTTCAATTTTTCTTACGTAACTATTTCTGTTTTAAAATTTTTCGATGATAGCTTAAGAAGCCCTGCACCGGTTTCAAAAGCTTATTTTTCGCCAAATTAACACATATTATTATTATGAATTATCCATTCATGTTCTTCAAGAAAAACTCTATCGTGAATTTGTTTGACACTCTGCACTTTGAATTTTGACTTTAGTCCCTTCAATAACGCCAGTAGGCAAATTTTGCACATGACTTTTTTCCCAATACCTGATAATTCCTATCATAAAATGACTGTTGTAGCCCCCTTTAATGCTGAAAAATAGGCCAGATTCCCACATAACCTTTGAAATTTGAATCAACATAAATCATTCCACAGAAATGTCTTCAGTACTCACTTGCAATTGCGATCGTCCTTATATCCTTTACTGTATATGATACCATTGAAGGGCTGTAGGAACTGAACAGTGACGACAATTCGGCCATTGTCTAACTCGCAGTTGACATCTAATTTATCCAATTTTATTTGTTTGGAATCGGACACTTCGTTATAAGCGTCGTTAGAGAGCTGCCTGTGTATTCTGGTCGGCATAATAACCGATAACTCGGTGTTATCCATTAAAACAGCCACCTCATCTTTGGGGTCCACTCCAGAAGACAGCTCGCAGCTGGCATTCTACAACAACAACAAAAAACAATCGTGAATTAGTTACTCAGTCAAAGGCAAAAGGTTCAAAAGTAGTACAAGGACAGCTAGATACGTGGAGGGACAGCAGCATGTCACTCATGATGCAAAATGTCACTGTACTGGAAGAAGAAATCTAATCGCAAGCAGTAACTCGGGTTATAATATATCATCTGCGTCGATTTAGCGTGCACGTAGCGTAAAATCGGACGTCAAATTATTATTACCGTATATTTCTCAGGCGTCGAGCTTATGGAAAGATGAACCATGTCACTACCACACCCACCATATAAGTATATTCGCATCCAAGTTACATAATTGCCATATGCAAGAACCCATCTCCGCAATGTCATATCCTCGGGCAGTATCGATAAACAAGAAGAAAATACTCGACAAATGTCCGCTCACCGCGTAACCGTTATTTAAATAATTTTTCCAAGTTCGTCTTCGAACACGTTATCCTTGGCTCATTGCTATAGCTCAAATGTCTAAAAATTAAACTAATTCCAATCCGTTGGGGATAAAAAGGTGTTTCGAGACAGGAAAATACGCAGATGCACAAATAATGAAAAATTATTTTTAGTTAACTTAAATTTGGAATTATTTGAAGATACACGATGATAGTGTATATGTTTCATTTAACTGGTTTACCTATTAAACAATTTATTCTGCGATACTCGTATCAGAAACGTGTTCTCAGACGAATTCATCGAGCTTAGAAGTATCAAAAATAGAAAATAATTTGACATGGATACGATGCCTTGCTCTGTTTTTACCTAATAAAGATCTTTAAAATGTGAGATATATTATGCTCGTACTTGATATTCAAAATTGTAAGGAAGGAAGGGGTCCAACCGAAATTTTTGTTATAACCAAAATTGTTTCTGAGATTGAAATACACAACTTTTGTTTGAAAATTTTTTCAATTTGACTACAACTTCCACCAGTTTTTCGTATAATTCAAGTATCCAAGTCATATTATCCCTTTTGGATCCAAGGCCGAATTAGCCTAGACTAAGGCATCATCTTTTAATATTCGTAGTACATAATATAAAATATTCTAAGACTCCTTGATTTTTTTCAGCCCACTAAAAATGCATTATCGACTAAAATAGATGGTTTCGGAAATTGAAAATTTAGTAGTAGAAGGGTGGAATTAATTTTTAAATTATGGTAATTGAAAGCAAAAATTGATTCCCACCAAGTAGGTATGAAAAATGCCCAGTCCAAAACATGAAAAATGAAGTATAAAAAAATTAGAGCACGGTTTTAAAAATCTAATTATTGAATGACAGGAAATGTCTTCCAATTTATACGTATAATGCAAAATTAGAGGAGAATGAGTGGGCCAATCAAAATATTTGTAATAACTTAAATTGTTCCCGAGATCAAAATACACAACTTTTGTTTGAAAACTTTTTCGATTGGGGCCTCAGGTACAGATATAGAGAGATTATTTGAAAAAGAGGGATCACTTCCTCTCCATGCAATTTTCATACGTAAAATGCAAAATTAGAGGGGAAGGAGTGACCTAATCAAAATTTTTGTAATAACCAAAATTGTTTTTGAAATCAAAATACACAACTTTTGTTTGAAATATTTTTCAATTGTGGCCGAAATTTTTTTTTTCAAAAACTTGTCAAAAATTTAAAATGGATTCTTGAAAATCTTTTTTTTTTTTTTTTTTTTTTTTTTTAACAAAAAGATTAATCTTTTCGTTGAAAAAAAAAACAAAAAAAACGTAGGAATTCATACAATTATATTTTTTGTTCAAAAATTGAAAGACATTTCCCGTCATTCAATAATTGGTTTTTTGAAACCGTGCACTAATTTGTTCTTTTTTTCATTTTTTATGTTTTTGATAGGGTATTTCTCATACCTACTCTTTGAAAATTAAATTCTCTTTCAATTATCATCATTTAAAAAGTAAAATCACACGTCTTCTACTAAATTTTCAATATTCAAAACCACTTAGTTCAGTCGAGAATGCATACTCATCAATTTTAAAGAAAAGAGATTTTCGGTATGTGTATTGAGGGTAGTGGGCTGAAAGAAATCAAGGAGTTTTAGAATATTTTATATCGTACGGTTATTAAAAGAATTCTTAAATCTGGGCTAGTTCGGCATTGGGTCCGAAAGGGATGTTGAATTGACGGAGAGGGGAGGATCTAATCGAAAATGTTATAATAACAAAAATTATTTCTAGGACCCCAATCTACAACTTTCGTTTGAAAAATTTTTCAATCTGATGTAATGTGAAATCGGAGGAGAGGGAGGTATCCAATCGAAATTTTTATAATGACCAAAATTATTTTTAGGGACCTAATCTACCACTTTTATTTGAAAGTTTAGTTTTTTCAATCGGGCCCTTTCTCCCCTCACTCGTGACTTTTAATTAGTATCTTCGAAGTGTTAAGCAATAATGGTGGGGAAGGAGGGGTCCAATTGAAAAAATTTTCAAACAAAAGTTGTAGCTTGAGGTCTTGGAAATAATTTCGGTTATTACAAAAATTTCGATTGAACCCCTCCCTCCCCTACAATTTTGAATATTAAGTATCTAGGAAGTATTGGACTTGACAGTACCTATACTGTGGGAGAATGGAGATTCACTCACTACTAAATTTTTCACCAGCCAGCTATGACGACATCGAATCTTCCTGTACGTAGAAACGCCCATACCCACCAAACCACGTGCACCTATCTTTTCATCAGTAATTATTAATTCGACTACAGAGTATCAATTTACCACTTATGTAGGCGCCAAAACCCTACTTCACACCCATCGATACAAAAAAACATCACCAAAGGGCTGCGATTTTCTACAAACGTGTAAATTGCGAATCCACCATTTAGGCAAATTCTTATAAATTTTCCACGCGATAAAGCGAATAATTTGGCTGATGATACATTAAAAGACGGAAATATGATACACCTACGACTGCTGGATCTCGAAGCTATCACGAAATCAAATCAATGATGCAGTGTTTTAACAAAAAATGATTAAATTCGTCGACAATTTTAGGTATGTACCGATACGTCCTCGGTTCAACACGCTAACCGGATACTTTCTTGTCGACCTTGAAATTTTTACATTCTTGCATTTTTTTTCTGGTTATCAAAGTAAAAAAATCGTCGCTGAAGATGGCGATGGAGAACTTGACCGTTTCAGCGGCAGATCCAGAGGTTTGACACGAGAAGTAACCCAGACTTGGGACGACTTTCGCTTTCGAGGTACGAGTATTAGACGAGAGGACGAGACAGACACATTGTTAATGCGTATTCTACACTGGTGGAATATTTTACACCGCGGGAACATAAGGTTTGGGTTACGTAACAGGTTAAAATATGGTGTTTGAAATCGTTAATCCTTCGTATAGATTAATACCCTTCATAAGTTTGGATCGTTTAAAAGGTAAACGGTTCGGTGTTTTGGGATTAAGTATCGTGATCGGATTGGCAAATACCTTTGGAAGACAATGAAATCGGCAATGAGGCAGTTGAATTTGATAAATGGATCGTTTAAATAAGCCAGGAGCTCGATGTGATTACTCGTTCGAGAAGTTTAAGGGACCTTGAACTTGTACGTCATTTTATGGATTCGTGTAAGTTCGTAATTAAATTTCGTACGTTTTCAAAAAATCTAAAAAAAATGTTTATAACTTTGCTTTTAGAATTTTTGAGAGTTGGATTTTTGGAGGAGAATGGGGGTAGAATTTGATGGATTCTGTCAATTTTATTTTTAAAAAGTGTCGAATAATCTGACCTAGTTTATACATAAATGAAAAAATTACGGTAAAATGCGAATCACCTACGTCAAACGCTATTTTTATTGTCACAAAATATTCCATAATTCGATTTTGAATTGCATAAAAATACTTTTGATTTCATTGAGGAATTTCAAACCTGCTGAGAAAACAAAGAAATGTGTTTTTTAACGAATTATGCAACTTTGCCAAATTTACCTGGCAGTCAAAGTAGGTAATAAAAAATTTATAAAAAAATATTTTCAACTTTTTTATCGAATGACGAATTTGTTTTCGTGTTTACTTATTCGATTTAAAAATGTGCGATTCCGGGTTAGTCGAGTTCGATGCGAGAGTATAATGAAGTAAATAATGGATATTTTTTGGAATAAATTAGCATATTATTGCGGTGCTAAAGTTAGCCCTTAACGTCATTCTGTTTCAGATTGTCACTTTTACCTATAAACAATTTTTTCATACATACAGAATGTCCCACGAGATGGATTTGCTAAAACTCGGGGCCTAATTTAATGAGTAATTGTGCCTGAACACATATTTATTGTTCAGTTCCAAAATACAAAGTGAAGCTCAAACTCCAACTTCCAAAAAAAACTATTTTTAAAAAAAATTTAAAATAAGGGATATTAAGGACTCCCTCTTTCCACATAAAACAAGGATTTTTGTATCTCCAAAACCAAAAATTAAAAATTTTTAAACTCATCTTTTGCTTTAAATTTTTTTTTTTAAATTCATTTTTTTTACCAAAAATTGGAGGATTTGTTTCAAAAAAATAAAATAAAAAACAAAATTGAAAAATTTGAAAGTTATAGGTACCTAATTCATTTTAAAAAATTAGATATTTTTCATTTCAAGAAAATTATTATTTTTTTCTCCAGAAGTAACAAGTGTCCTTTTTCCTCCAAAAATTTGAGGATTTTATTTTCTTTAAAAATGAGAGATTTGAAAGCCTCTGCTCAAATCAATGATTTTTCTCAAAAAAAAAATAATATAATATAATATTTTTTTTACCGAATTTCATTACCTAACTTTAAAAATTGAGATTTTTTTAATTCCGAAAAATTGTTTTTTTTTTCTTTGGAAAATAACCAATTTGGGACTAACTCCCCCCCCCCCCCCTCCATCCAACAAAACCAACGATTTTTTTTTTACAGAAAATTGAAATTTTTTCTTTTGAAAAGAAGAAAAATGTTTTTTACATCCAAAAAGTTAATTGAGAAATTTTTCAATCTTTTTTTTTTTTTTTTTACTTCAAAAAATTGAGTTTCAGAGATGATTCCAATTTTTACACAGAATTTAAAAATTTGTGTCTTCCAAAATAAAGAAATATATTTTTTTTCTGGAAGAACTATTCAATTGGATATCTAAAATATTGAGAGAATTTTTCATCCATTTGGTTACTTTAAAAAACTAAGAAAGTTTCGATTTTTCTCAAGAAAAACTGAACGATTTTTTCCCTTGAAATTTTTTTTTTTTAAATTTATTTGAAATGATGGAGGGATGTTTCAATTAAAGAAAAATCAGATTTTTTCCCCGAAAAAATTGTTTTTTTTCAAAATTTCATCGAGTCAATAAAAAAATATTCACTTTTAAAAATTCGCGTTTATAAAACATTTTTTTTGTTGATCTTATTCAAAACTGATGAATTTTTATCAAATTTTCTTTTCAAAATTTCATTGGTAAATTCATCAAAATTTTTTTCGATTCTTTCAAACAAATTTTCGAAAAACAAAATTTTGTTCGAACTAATTTTTTCATTTTTTTTTCAAATTACTTATGAATTTTTTTATTTGTTTAAAATTAATTTTGCCAATTTTTTTTGAAAATTATTTTTCTAGATTTTATTCGATTTTTTTATAAAGTTATTTCATTTATTTTTCCAATGTTCAAAAATAATTTTTTCCAGTATTAGGTAGGTATAAAATTTTTTTTGCAAAGCGGTTTGCTTTGAATTCATTCAGAAGTAATTTCAAAAAATTTCAAATTCTGTTCAAAAGAAAATTTTTCAAATTTTGAAGGATTTTTTTATTCTTACCTATTGCAAAATTGTCTATAAAGCTTTACAAAAAAACTCATAAATTCAATGCTGAGAGATTTTTTAAAAATTGTATCTATTTTGAAACAATGTTTTAAAAACTTTTATTCAAAAGTGATTTTTAATTTATTTTTTTTAATTCATTTTTTTTTCAAAAATTCTATGTAAGTCAACCTTTTAACCAATTAAATATTCTTTGTTTTTAGATTTTTTTTTACAAATTTTATGAGAATTTTAAACTTTAAAAACATATTTTTTCAATTTTTTAAAAGAATTCGGTTTTTTAAAATTTTATGCAGAAATGATATTTTTTAAATTCTATTAAAATACATTTTTTTTTAATTTTAAAAACTCCAAAATAATTTTTTTAAATCTTTTTTTTTTACAAAAAAATTAGCTTTTGATTTTTTAAAAAAAATTTTCGATTTTGTCAAAAAATAATTTTTAAAATTTCAACTTTGTAATTTTTCAATCAAGTACGTAATAAACCATCAAGCAAACACTTTCCACATTCAAAACAATGGACATTTCATTCATAAACACCTAACAAACGATCGATAAATCATTCCAAACAACACCTCTATCTTTACATTTCTTCTTCTTTCTCAAAAGAATCGAACAAAATCGTTACATCAGCTCATTGATGAAAAATTAATATTTAAAAATTTTTTCATAATCGCTAATGACTTCCGATCAATTCATCTTTTCTGGCCAAGCCGTATTTAAAACCAGTTACATGACACTAATAATCACCCTAAATGAGTAATAATACCCGTTGATACTCTACAGCTTCGATGAGTTGGAAAATTGATCGCTGCTCTTATGCAAATCAGCAGAAAGATATACTCGTAGGTACGATGATTCGGCGAAATGTTGAAACTGCCGCAGAATTGCCAAACAAATAGCAAATGACCATATAAGGCGATATTTCTGGTAATATAATATTATGGTTACCTCGTTGAATATATTTCAAGTGTAATATGCCAACACCAAAAGGGAATAAATCGTATAATTTTATTAAGTACCTAATGAAATAATTTCCTTGTAATTTATTTTAAAAATCCACCTGTTTTGGTAACCACTGCCAAAGTCATAAAGATCGATAAAAAAAATTAAATATCACCGAGAAAAATTGTGACATAATTCTAAAATGATTTTTTTTTTCGGTAAAATCATCGCTGTGGCTCTTGCATAAAATGACCTTTGGACGCCAAAACGTGATAAGTTTTAATTACATAGTTGTACGAACATAAACTGACCGATTTACAAGCGGTCGAGTCGTTTTAAAATTTATTATTTTAACGTTAAAGATGCATAGACGCCAGTCCAGTGCGGCGTCTTTCTGCATATTGCCTTATTCGTGCTCGACTTGATTAAAAGCCAAATTCTCGGAATATATAATTTTTTATAAATTTTTAATTCACTTTTTATTTTAAAATCACGTAATGTTCTATGGAAATGTACAAGTTGTTACGTAACATCGACAATTTTTTCCCTCCTGGTATAAATTCGCAGGTGGATTCTCAATTCTCATCCATTCAAAAGGAATAATAATTCTACGTTTGTAAAAAAAATTCGTGATTGCAAACGAAAGATTCGACTAAATAAATGAAAAATATCAATACAGGTACTATCGTCGTTAAACGATACCATATAAATTCCATGTTTGTATTTTCAAAGCCTCGTGAGTTAAATCGGATCCCAATTATGTGTGAAAATTCGCTTAGGTGACCTTTTGTATAGTGACACCGCAGAAAGTATACCTCTATCGATATAATTATTCTTTTTATGTTTATATCGTCTCTTTCTCTCTGCCTCCTGCATAATCGTGACTCCACGTTCCGGTTATCTTCCGTTAATAAACTCATAGGCCCACACCAGACCAGGTAGGAATGCTCGTACAAATACGGACTAATGACGAGATTATCTTCACACCTTGGAAATGCAAACCGCCGCTTGAATCGTTGTAATCGAAACGATATAACCTCTTTTTTTTGAACTTTTATTTCGCGTAAAAATGTTAATTCGCTTTGAAGAAAATATCCTCGTAATAATACGAGTTGGCAATATGGAATATTAGAGATGTAGGTACTTACGTACGTAAAATATTTATGCTTAAATATTTTAATCAAGTTTATATGCATAGAATGAAAGGTAAAGAGCAGGCAGGGTGGGAGAGCAGGGCAACTCGAGTCACGATGTTATCGAAACTTAATTATCTAATTTCATTTTTTTTTTTTTTTTTTTTTTTGCAATAGGCTACATGTGCTTGCGAGAGTTGAAATGAAAATCCAAGTATAGGTTATTATAATAAATCAAACTTGAAGAATTTATTCTATTTAGCGGAGGAATCTTCCATTACCATATTGACTTTTTATGGGATTGAAAATGAGATAAGGGGAAGAGGGGTGCTTAATTAACTACTAAAAATATCAAATGGGTTGAAAGAGATAGGAACTATTACAAAATAGTGCCTAGGTACAGTCTTAAAAAAAATTCAAAGACACATTCGTCGAAAAATTTGAAGCTTTGAGAAATGGAAACCGATCTTCATCGAAATTTAATTGAATAAAAAGTTGATTTCAATTTTTCTTTAAGAAATTTTTAAAAAATCATAAAATTCCCATACATGTAGTGAAAATTATTCTTCTTTTCAAGAGAACTTTCTGGATGAGGTGCGGTGGAGAGGAAAGGGTGCTCAATTAAAATTTAGTTTTTTTTATTCAATCATAATTTTGAAAAACAAAAACTCAAAATAACTCGAAATTTCTTTCAGAATTTTTTTTTGAAAATATTTTCTTCAACACAATTTTTTCCAAGGAATCATTTTTTAAAAAGATTTTTTGCTTGAAAATTTGATTTCAATTTAATTTTTCTCGAGGAATTAAGAAAAAAAAATCATCAGTCCCTAAAATTCACAAAAAAAAAATAATAAAAAAAAATCAGATAAAAAAAAATCATAAAAGAATTTTGTTATTTCGCCGAATTTTCAGAAAAACTGATTTTTTTAAAGAGAATTATTTCTCGTCGAAATTTTTTCAAAATAATTGAGTGAATTACTCAGAAGTTTTTTTTGATTTTTTTTTTCAAAACTTCTTCTTGCACAGAATTTAAAAAAAATTATTTTTAAATTTTTTCGCGGAGATTTCTCAGAAAATAAATTCATTTTTCAGCAGATTTTTTTTTCAATTTTTTCAAATACCTTTTTTTACGCGGAATTTTTTGAAGGAGAATTTTAATTTGAAAATTTTTTTGAGAGAATCAGGTAAAATTGATTTAGTGATAATTTATTAGGAATTTTTAGACGATTTTTTATCAAATGATTTTTTTCTTTAAGTAGAGAATTTTAGGTAAAATTTGAAATCATTCTAACAGACAACTTGATTTTTCTTTTTTTAAGAATACGTTCTTGATTTTTTTTCAAGATTTTTTTTTTCGCAGAATTTGTCAAAAGATATTTCAAAGGAGTAAGTATTTTATACATTTTTTGAAAGGTTTAAAAAAAGGTAGTTCATTAAAGAATTAATTAAAAAAAATCAAAAGATTTTTTTCATAACAGAATTTTCAGAGATTTTTAAGCGAATTTCTTAAAAGAGAATTTCCAAAAATTATTATCGATTTTTTCCTTGCTGATTTTTTCTCCTACAGAATTCTTCAAACGATTTTTGAGAAGAGAATTTTACTTACAGGATTTTTTTTTTTTTTAGTAAAATCATTTGAAATGAATAAAATTATTATCCACCTATGTTTTTTTTCAGCATGTTTTTTTCAGTTGAAAAATTTGACTTCAATTTTTTTTTTCAATATTGGTGAAAATTTAAAGGAGTTCTTTTTGCTCAAAATTTTTCAGAAGAACATTTTGTAAGAAATTAAAAAAAAAAAAAAATTAGTGGATTTTATAAAAAATAAGTAGGTATGTAGGTATTTTCGATTTTTTACAAAACAATTTGTATATAAAATTTTACATATTAAGAATCATAAAGTGAATTTGAAATTTTTCCAAAGAACACTTTTTGCAATTGAACTTTTTGAGAAATAAAGTTATTTTGCATGAAAGTTTGATTTCAAATTTTTTGAGATGATTAAAGAGGTAAAATTTTCAGAAGAATATTTTGTAAGATATTTGTTGAAAAAATTTATGAACTTTTCATTTTTTTCAAAGATTTCTCTTCGCGAAATTTCTCAAATGATTTTTTGAAAAAAAAAACTGAAATTTTTTCCAGAAAATTTTCACAAAAGTATTTTGTAAAGAAATTTTTTCCACGATCTTTTGATTTCATTTTTGTTGCGAAAATCAAAAAATTAGGTAATTCAAGTAACCTATACTTAGATGATTTACTCAGTAAAAAAAAAAAATCAGGAATAATTTTTTGCTATTTATTTTAGGTAAGTACCTACACAATTTTTTTAATTTTTTTTTTTTGTGAGAGGTGGTAATTCGGTGAAAATTCGTCTTGGAGATATTTTTTTTATTTCAGAATTTTCAAATTTTTTCGGATAATTTTCTCAAAAGAAAAAAAATTAATTATCCATACTATTAAATTTTTTCAGTCATTTCTGATTTTTCTCAAGACTTTTTTTTTCAGTTGAGTTTTTCAAAGATGATTTGAAACTTTTCCGGATAAGTTTATTCTTTTCTCGCGAAAAGTAGAGAGATACAATTTAGTGAGAACTATTTTTAAAATTAATTTTCAGATTTTATTCTTTACAAACAATTTAAAAAACTATTGTTTAGAGATTCAAAAAAGTGTAGAGTCAGCGTTGAACAAGTATTTCTTATTTTTTCCAAGAAAATAATAATTTTTTTACATTATTTATTTATAATTAGCTAGAGTCTTATGCAATCGAATATTTTCTCTTTTTTGGATAAAACAAGATTTTACTGATAAACCAAGCCACCTACAAGAAAATCAAAGACTCCATCGCAACGCAAGTTTTCAGTAAAATAATTTTCAAAAAATTATTAAAATTTCCTCCAGCACCCCTCAATTTTTGACCCTATATTTTATTAAAAAAATTGCATAAATAATTTTCAACCTGCTCGCAATCAAAAATTACCGGATTTAAGGCCAAGTCCACATATCCTGTACGAAGATTCATAAATTAAACGCCAGGTTTATTACTTTCGTTCGAGACGATAATGTATTCGGTTCACGTAGCCGCCAACTCGCGGTAAATATCCGAATTCACTTGCATTCTTCTGGTCTCATTTAAATAACTAGGTAACCGGTTACGTGGTATTGTTGTTGAAGTTACCGAAAATTCGGAATTTTTACATCATTAACTGGTAAGAAGCTGCGAGATAATGTATGGACTTGATCAAATTATCAAAGAGAGTCAGGAGTAGGATGGGGGGGGGGGTACAAACTGTCTAGGCGCTTAGCACGCGGCTCTAGTATAATAACTTTCATCGTAATACGTACGGTACGTAAAATACTCACTACAAAACACTCGATCCATTAAGCATTAAGCATGAGCAATAAATGAGAATTTCCATTAGTTCGTGACTGTGCAAAATACATAGATTTTCATCGGACGTTTCTGGTTTTTGGAGATGTGCATATGATGGAAATACTATTTACATATCCTGAGTCTCCTCTCGACTCTGCAAATATGTACATTGAGATATGTGTTGAACGAAACACGTTCGAGTAATAATTTGTTTACATAGGGAGTTGGAAACTCGAAGTCGTAATAGTTAGAACAAAATGCATCTTATAGGTGCATAATCTACGAGGTATTCTATTGTTGGGGAGAGATCTTTATTGAACTTTCTTATTACTGGAGAATAAAGTCTTGGTCGATTTCGAGGACAGGTTTGTTGTTGTATTTTTCGACGAACGATTATTATTATTGTTATACTCGTATCGTCGTTATAAATCGTCCATTCGTCTTTTTATTGCCATCTATCCAATGTATCGTACTCGTGCTTTGGACAAATGGGCTTGTAAACTGTCTTACTGTCAATACAGATATTGATAAGTTGCTAGCGAGTTCTCTCTTTATTTACCTTGTACGCGAAATTTATATTACGCCGGCTAATACATAATTGTTGACAAGACTCATGTACCGGGTAATTTGTTTGGGCGCGTGTTCTCGAGCGGAATTAATCTTTTAATATTACAGTCACGATTTATTTATGAATGGATTCTAAGCTGTGTAGTGTGTACTGTGTGCTAGTATTAGTTACTTTCATACTAGTACGAGGATGAATACCGACCAAAATCATACCTAAATCAATGTGCCTTTTTTATCTAAAAATAGGTAGGTCTGGGTACATGCGATTAGTGTGATGATGGTAAAGCAGACACGTGTGTTAAGATTGGTGCTTCCGTATATTGAAACAGTATTTAACTAAGCACCTGTTTCGAAGTTTTGAATGCGAAATGGTTAAAAATTTGTCCAAAAATTGGCAGAAGATTTTCCACAAAAATGTGGGGAAAAATTAAAAATTGACAAGGAATTGAAAAAAAAGTCACAAAGCCAAAGCAGATAGCAAGAATTTTGAATGATTTTTAGAAGCTGCATTTGGAGAATTTTTAGTGATTAACAGATTCCCCTCCCCCTCCCTTCAAACACAAAAACAAAAAAATTATTATATCATTTTTTAGAAATGATTCAAAATCAACTACCAATTTTTTTTTTTTTTTTGAGAAATGCTCACTCTTTTCAAAAAATTACTTCGAAAAATCTGCAGTCAAACGACCCTTGTTCTTGGAAACAAATTTAAAATCAAACAATTGAATTTTGCAAAAATTAAAAAAAAATAGATTTTCCAATAAAACTAAATATTTTGCAAAAAGAAATGCAAAAAATCGAAGTCATTTTTTTTTTTCAATTTTAAAAAGCCAAAAATTAATTTTTTTAAGAATGAGCAAATTTGCCTTCTAATACATAATAATTATTATATTAAAAAAATTCATTTTTGCAAAAAAAAATTAGAAATTTATTTATGTGAAAAAATTACGTCATTTCTAACAATTATTTTTATAGAAAAGTATGATTTGTGTTTTCAGAGAATTAAATTAATTAAGTTCAAGTATATATTCTTAACAGAAAAATTTAAAAAACATTAAGAGAATTTGTGGTTAGAAAAATTTCAAAAATTTATTTTTTGTGCCATTTTTTGTAAAACTTTGGAAATTCTTATTTTACTCAACAAAGATTTTTTTGTATTTTCCTCCAGCAAAAATTTCAAAAATGCATTTCTGTAACAAAATTTTTAAATTTTAGACATTTGTTATTATTGTAAAAAATTCAGGACTTGCGAAAAAAAAATTGTATTATCACTTAACCAAAAATTTAAAATTTATAAAAAAAAAATAAAGAATTTCATTTTTTCAAAAAAAAAAAAAAAAAAATTGAAATTTATAAAAACGTGTATTTTGTAAAAAGATTAGAATTTGTCTCCTGAAAAAATTTCAAAAATTACAAAGTTTTAAAAATTGACAAAATAAATTGCTTTTTTGCAATGAAATTGTATTTTTTTCTGAATAAAAATCCAAAAATTGAGTGATGAAATTTTAAAGAGTCATTTTTTTAGTTTTCACAAAAATACTTGAGAACGTTTTTTTTAAATGAATTCGCTTGCTGCAAAAATTTTCAAAACTATACAAATTGGTGATTTATTTTTTGGACAAAATTGTGCAATTTACAAAATAGAATTAGGTAGTCCTTTCTACAAAATTTATTCGAATACTTACGTTTTCAACAAAAAATTCAAAATTTTGGAGAATTTTTTTTGTTTTGATTTTAACAGTTGACTTTTTGCATCATTTTTTGGATACATTTTTTTTTAAAAACTTCAAAGTGTACCACCGTGTTTTTATTGCATGAAAAATTTCAAAAAAATAATTTTACAAAAAAAAAATAGGTAGGAATTGAAAAACTAAAAAAATATAAAAAATTAAATAAAATAGGTACCTAATCCAAAATTCACTTTTACCCAACAAACAATAAAAATGATAATAATTTAAAAAATTTATATTTGAACTAGAATTTTGTCGTTTATCAAAAGTGATTTTTTTTTTCATCAAAAAAATTCTGAAATCTATTTCTTGATAATTCTCCTTCTACAAAAATGTCAAGAAATCATTTTCGCAAAAATATTAAAAATTTTGAAAATTTATTTTTTGTAGAAAAAATGTGTAGGTATTTTTTTCTAATTTGAAAACACTTCAACAATAAATTTTGAAAATTTAGAGTTTGTTTTTTGAAGACACCCTGTAATTTAATCAAAATTTTGCATTTACTTTTTATAAGAATAATTTTCCTTCAGAAAAAATTTCCAAAATTAATTTTTGCATAAATTTTCAGAATTTTGGGAATATATTATGTTTTTGTGAATTTTGATTAAATCTTTTAATAATTTAGAAAATTTTTCTATTGAAAAAAAAACACTCTTTGTATCGCCTTTTAAGGAAAATAAAGTGAAAAAATAAGTGTTTTCATATCGACATGAAAAATGATTTCAAAAATTTTTATTTTATTTTAAGAAATTAATGTTTAAATTTATTTTTGGCAAAATACTTTTGAAAAGTACATTTTTAGCAAAAAAAAATAAATACGTAAGTATCTAAGGTATTTTAAAAATTTATTTTTGCAAAAAATCTTGATTTTTTTTTTTGGAAAAAATAATAAAAAACATTTTGGGGAAAATATTTTCTTTCCAACGAATTTCTAAAATTTGATTTTTAAAATTTTTAAAAATATCTCTTTAAAATTTTTTCATAAAATTGAATAGGTACATTCAGAAAATTTTAAAAAAATTAATTTTTGTGAAATTAAAAAAAGTTTTTTTTTGTTTAAAGAAATGAGTATTTTAAAGAATTTTTTTTTTAAATTTTAACACTTTGACCGCCAATTTTTTTTCATCTTTCTTCACGCCATGTGTGCATATGTGCACACAGACAACGTTGCCATAATATTAGACGTGGATGTTTAGTCGTTCAGTCACGCACTCTACGATTATTTTGATGAAATTAATCTATTCTACAGATGTTTTTCCACAGAAAAAGCCACTTTGCCGAAGGATCTGGCAAGATTGGGACGAAACACGCTATTTTCAAATACTTTAAATTAATAATACTGGAAACTCAATGCTTTTGATTTGACTCCCAAGAAGAGCGCTCTCTAAGCGGCTCGGCATGAAACTAATTCCAGGGTTTCGACTAATCGTCGCGTGATTCGCCCTCTGATTGGTCGAAGACATGACGATCGGTCGAAAGTCTGAGAATAGTTTCATGCCGAGCCGCTAAAACTGCTAAAAGAGCGCTTTTGTCGGGGCCACTTTTCCCCATTGAAGTTTCCAGTATTATTAATTTAAAGTATTTGCTATTTTGAAATAGTTATCATATTTATCAGTGAACTTATGCGGCGTAAGTGAAAGAATTAAAGAAATTTAGTGAATTCACTACGGCGGTCAAAGTGTTAAGGAATAAAAAAAGTACATTTCTTCAAAAAAAAATTACTTAAAAATTTAAATTTTCAAAGAAATAAAAAAATTACCTACTTATTTCTTTTTAAAACTAAGAAAAACATTGAAAAATATATTTTTTTAAAAATTAAATTTTTTTCATCTTAAAATTTTCAAGAAATCAATTTTTCCAAAAAAAAAGTTAAAAATATTTCTTGCAAAAATTAAAAAATTAAAAAAAACAGGGGAAAAAATAAAAATTTGTTCGTAAATACTTCATGTTAAATTTAAAAATTCTGAGAACTTGACTTTCAAAAAAAAGTAATAAATAAATAAGTAGGTAAAACTTGTAAAATTGCCTATTTCGACACTATTACAACATTCACTGAAAACCGGAAATTCAGCAATTATTTTCATCCTCATTCATTCGGACAAAAAAACAGAAAACCAAACGATAAATTAATCGGACTTTTATAGGCACTAAAAATTCTCACCTAAGTACCCATAGTTAGGTACCATAATTTCATACTTACAATTAATCTCTCGATCGTCATGATAAGTGGTAATTTTTCTCGATTGTGTAAGCTCGCCTTTTGACAAACACAAACGACACGGTAGATATGACTTTCGTGGGGACCAAGGTAGAAGGTACGCATGGCATGGCATACGTTACACGAGTAGAGTAAATTACCCAATATTATGTAGACAGAGAAGATCACTTGGCCCGGGCTCGGGTCGATGTCGAATAAAGAATGTAGGTAAATAATCGATTAATACAATTGTACGTATAGTTGGCCGAAGAAGGCAATCGACGTCTAACGGCATTATCGCACCTTCGACTAATATCATCGACTAACAATGGTATGGCTAACACTTTTAAGTTCTATACAATTAGATTTGACGTATAAGATGTAATTGAACTCTTGAGAAGATATTACACAACACTTGCACAGGTACTCAATACTCATCGAGCTTCGTTGGGCTACTGTTGTTATTGCTGCGATAACATCTATCTACTTCTACTCGTATCTCTATCGGATATATCCGAGTATATAAAATGCTGATTAAAGATTTCGTTTGTGGCCATTAAATAGGTAGACACTAGACAGAGACGCAGACGCGGACATTAGTGCCGATGATTTATTGAACTTGACGTTTGGACAATACGTTTGAAATTTTTAATTTGAAAGTTTACCTATAGACGACTTTCATTTCGAACTCTATGGACGTAGGTGCGATTGCTAAGTACCTAAGTACCCGAGTAATTAGTCGATTAGTTTCGCACGCGAGTTTTAAGTACTTACATATCTATGCAAAATCGCAGGGGGTAGCCTGCAGTCTACATTTTTGTCCTACTGAAAATGTCCACTCCACTCCACTCTGTGATTCTTTGGCACAACTGGCCAATATTAGAAAAATGATTATTAGAAAACTATGAAGTCATACTCGGCACGGTTACGTATGGTTTTGCAAACGTTACCTCGATGTCGATGGATTATTGCAAAGAGTGAAACTAGGAAGATGAGCATAGGTTAAGACCGAGCAGATTAACGCCTTAGGCCAATAAATATTAATCGAGGCGAATTTTTTAACGCCAAGCATAGCATATCGTCGTTGCAGTTTTTAAAAAGATGAGAAACAAACACGTCCATAAGAAGAAACCATGCACGACTGATGAGTTATCATTTACCTACCTACCTACCTATACCTAGACCTAGGTATATTAAAATATATCGTCGTTGAATTTAAATGTCCAGTTGTGCTACTAGTTTTTTTCTCTCTGTATTTAAAAACATTCGTAGGTAGGTATGATGCAGCAGGTTTCGTAGCATTTACGACTACGTTTAATCGTTTATTAATAAGATTGAGTATATTTTTTCGGATTTCTCGTATATTAGATGGCCTATTTAGCACCTAATGAAGAGAATAGTTGTGCAATGCTTTGCAAAAGTTTCGTTGCATTTTATATTGGATGCAGGTATTTTTTTCCTAGTTAGTTGAATCTAGTCATGGATCGGGTTCTAAGTCAGGTATTAGATAAACGAATTCTAAGAAGATGCTAACATTGAAAATAAAAATTCAATCGACATCGACAATAGGGTGGCCCTTATTTTTCGAATTTTGGAAATGTTGTCGGGACGGGGGGTCAATTGGTGACATATTGGTAGAAAATAATTCCCTATTTTTTATTTTTCCTCTAACTGAATTTTAAGCCGTTTCTCAGGGGCCCCCAAATTTGAAAAAAAAACAAAAAAATAGAACATTTTGAAAATTTTTGAAAATTTTTAGCAAAATGGTCATAGGGATGGTATTTCTATAAGACAAGACCATTTTCGATGATTTCTTATCTTTAACCCCCTTTTCATGGGACATAAAAAAAAACGTAATTTTTTACGTTTTTTAAAAAATTTGAAAAAAATGACTAAGAATTAAAGAAACATTTTTTTTTGAATAAAATGTTTTTAGCATACATGTTATCACCCAAAAAGGTCATTTACGGCGATTTTTCATCCTTACCTTCATTTTTGGGAACCTCATTTTTTTCAATTTTTGATAGTTTTTGAAAAATTCTCACTGATACGGCAGTGGTGAAAAATCACCGTAAATGACCTTTTTGGGTGATAACATTTATGTTGAAACCATTTTATTAATTTTTTTTTTTTTTTAATTTGTAGCCATTTTTTTCAAATTTTTTAAAAAACGTAAAAAATGACGTTTTTTCATGTCCCATGAAAAGGGGGGTAAAGATAAGAAATCATCGAAAATGGTCTTGTCTTATAGAAATACCATCCTTATGACCATTTTGTTAAAAATTTTCAACAATTTTCAAAATGTTCTATTTTTTCTATTTTTTTGATTTTTTCAAATTTGGGGGAAAAATAAAAAATAGGGAATTATTTTCTACCAATATGTCACCAATTGACCCCCCGTCCCGACAACATTTCCAAAATTCGAAAAATAAGGGCCACCCTAGTCGACAATGACAAAAAAATTGTTTCAAATCTAACAAATAAAGTAAAAAAAATTTCTCAAAAAAAAAAAAAAACTATTTATCTCACATAAATTTTATTGTGTATTCCCAAACATTTTGTGATATGCCACTAGCCTAGTTGGTGTACATGGCGTTTTAAAAAAAATCAATAAAAAATAAAAATTGACCTCATTTAAAGAATTAATAAAAATTTAAAATTCAGAGAATTCTTAAGTTCCATAAAATTTTTTAAAAGATGAATTTTCTGAATTTATTTTTTTTTTCATTTTTGCAACGGGATCAATTTTTTAGGTTTTTTTAAGACTTACAATTTTCAAAATTTGATAGAATTTCGAGATAATCTTAGAACTTAAATTTTTGTAATAAATTTTTCAATTGTCCAAAATTCATAATTTAAAATTTTTTCTGAATTCTTAATTTTTGAAATGGGGTCAATTTTTTTTTTGTGGATTTTTACAATTTTCAAAATTTGATAGAATTTCGAGGTAATCTTATAACTTTAATTTTTGTAAAAAGAAAAATTAATTTTTATACTAAGTTTTCAGAAAAATTTTAAAGAAAGGTAAATTTTTACAATTTTTAGATTTTGGCCAATTTTTTAAATTTTAGTAAATTTTCATCCTAAAAATTTCTTCGCAATTGTTATTTTTGTAATAAATTTTTCAATTTAGAAAAAATCAAACATAAAAAAGTTAGATTTTTTTGATTGTTTAAAATTCATCATTTTAAAATTTTTCTGAATTCTAAATTTTTGATGGGGTCAATTCTTTGATTTTTTTTTTTTTTTTTGGATTTTTACAATTTTCAAAATATGATAGAATTTGGAGGTAATCTTAAAACTTCAATTTTTGTAAAAAAAAAATAATTTTTATACTCAAGTTTTCAGAAAAATTTTAAACATCAAAGGTCAATTTTCACAATTTTTATAATTTGGCCAATTTTTAAAATTTTAGTAAATTTTCAACTTGAAAATTTCTTTGCAATTCCTCAATAATCAAAAATCTGATAAAGTCAAAATCTGGTAATTTTTGAATTTAATCGAGTTTTGAAATTAACCCTTCAGACCCCCCCCCCCCCCCCCACCAGGCCGAACGAACTAGCCCAAATTAATGCATTATCTTTTAGTATCTGAATAACATAAAATATTTCATGGCAAGGTTCACGTGTTTTTTTTTGTTGAAAAAAACGAAAAAATAGTAAGTAAACAAAAATATCCACTGAAAAATTTTCTACGGTTCCAATTGAAAAATATTTCAAAAAAAAGTTGTGTAGGTATTTTGATCTCAGGAACAATATTTTAGTTAGTACAAAAATGTTGATTAGACCACCCCTTCGCCTCCATTTTTGCTTTATACGTATGGAAATCACATGAAAACCACGTACCTACCTGTGCATATTGCACAATTGTTTTACATGTAGGTAAGTACATATAATATATAATTCAAAATTTGGGAGGGGTGAGTGGTCCAATCAAAATTTTCTGTAATAACCAAAATTATTTTAAAGATTTCGATGCACAACTTTTGTTTGAAAATTTTCTCAATTGGGCCCAGGTACAGATGGAGAAAGATTTTTTGGAAGAGATTGCTCACCTGGCTCACCAAAAATTCCCTATCTCTGTACTTAATCTCTCAACTGAAAATTCTTTCAAACAAAAGTTGTGTATTTTGATATTAGAAACAATTTTGATGATCACAAATATTTCAATTGGACCACTCATTTTCTTTCAATTTTGAAAAATTAGAAGGAATGAGTGATCCAGTCTTAATTTTTGTAATACCCAAAATTATTCCTGAGATCAAAATACACAACTTTTGTTTGAAATATTTTTTAATTGGAGTCAATTTTTTTTCTTCAAAAACTTGTGAACATTTTAAAATTAATTTTCAACATCATTTTTTCGTTTTTCCAAAAAAAAAAAAAAAAAAAACACGAAGCACTTTAGACAATTCCATTTTTCGTTCAAAATTTGAAATAAATAAATTTATTTACCATTCAATAATTGGATTTTTGAATTGGTTCTCTATAATTTGTTCTTTTCTTTCATTTTCTTTGTTTTAATAGGATATTTTTCATCCCCTTAAGCACGCGGACTGATTATGGTCTTATATGGATAGATCCTCTCGGTGTTATCAATATTTTCAAATGAAACTGAAATATCAGTTAAAATCATCTACTTCTAGGTATTAATTTTAAATTTTAAATAGATAGATAAGTATTTATTATCACGAGAATCGCGAGTTATCTACTTGGTATTGCGGTTTGAGCCAAGGTACCAAATTTTAGTGCTTTAGATTAATATGTAAATGTAGGTTGCATATTAATCCAAAGCACTATTACAGTAACTTGAAATTGAAAATTCTTTCATTTTACGTGTGGCACTTTGCACTGCGTCCAAGTAAAACTTACACATCATGTAACCAGATAAAGAATTGCACCCAATGAAGAGTTTTTCACTGAAGTGGAGTGAATACAAATAAAAAGTAAGCAAAAATACTTAATCACTGATTATACCTTACCTATGAGACAACGAGTGAGTACCTAAATCTAATTTTTACACAGGAAAATTAATTCTATTTTTCACACGTACTCGTAGGTAAGGGACCTAATAAAATAATTTTAAATTGTCGGACAAATGTGCAATGTAATTATATTTTTTAATTCTCGACGTAAAATTGTGTTTTATCAATTTACTATTTTTCATATTTTTTAGGCCCAACAAATTTTTCAAGACGAATAACTATAGTGATATATCTACTTGATCGAATTAAAGAGGAACATTTAGAATACGACGTTGAAAAAACCATTAATTAAATTAAAAGTGGAAACTTTGATGAAGGACGATATCGAAGACGAGATTATCTTAGACCTATAGCCAAAAGAAACAGAAATTTTATTTGAACGACTTGTGAGTATAAACGCATAAACCTGCATTTTTTTTCAAATGCCTTTACCTACTACCTACCTACGTGGTTTACAACAAAAACGTTTCAAACTTGTAGGTAAAAAAAATACTTATTATCTTACTTAGGTATCCCGTTATTTTAAAATTCTGTCTGTAAATATGTAGTTATCGGTACCTTTAGCGTTTCTTTTATTTGTATTTCAGATACTAACGAAAGTTTCTCTGCAAAGACTTGCATTACGATACGCTCGCGAGAAACTATAACGATTTGCCTAGTCCGGTTGGCTCCTACAGTGCGATTTGGACGAATTTGAAAATTGGACTTTGGCGTGGACACTTGCACTAGGGCCTAATCTATAGACATGATGAGACATCAAATAACTGCTGGAGAACTTACTAAAGGTCGTGAAATACCGTCTTATGAGATGGGTTGATAGGAGTTTTTTCCATAAATAAATAGATATTTAATTTATTTTGGGTTCCTATTGTGGCATCGTTTTATTTTTGGATATTACCATGCAGCAAAAGGAACCCGAAGTAAATGAGACCTGTTCTGAACTTAGTCATCTAAAAAACTCGCATTTTTCAAAAAGAGAAAATAAATAGGTAACTTGAACATATTTTGACTGAAAAAAATATAAATTGCCACTACTTTTTTCTTTGTTTTTTATGAATCAAAAAATTCAAAAAAATTTCTTCAAAAAAAAATCTCAAAAACAATTTTCCTAATTTCTAGAAAAAACACACACACACAACAGAAAATAAACTTTAAAAGATTTACTTATTGCTGAAAAAAAACAAATTGATTAAAAAAAATTTTAACGGAAAAAAATTGTCGTGAAACTTTGACCAATTTTCCCCTCTCCATTTTTCTTGAAATGTACACCTTCGACAACAATAAAAATGGAAATTTTTGATACTCGTTAATTTTTCTCTAAGAAAAATCATCTGAAATTCCAAAAAAAAGAAGATAAAATTTTTCGATAGATACCTAACAAAATTGACAAATTAAATTTTATAAGAAATGGTAACAAAAAATTGTTACATTCCTTTAGCTGAGATACAGAAAATCCTTTCGTGGAATTTTCTTTCCATTTTTTTTTTAAATTAAAATTTGGAAATATTGTACCTATTATATTATTGACAACATTTTTGGATTTTTTTTGAACATTGTTAATGATTTTTTCGGAAATTTTTTCAAGTTTTTGAATTTTTTTTGGGAAAAAAAAATATTACACTTATATAAGTACCTACTCGTAGGTATAGTTTTTTCAGGCAAAATGTGTTTTTGTTGACAAATTGGAGTTTTTAGTGGACTTTCCTTTATTTTGGGGGAGAGGCGGAGAGAAATTTTATTTATGTTGTTATTCAAAAAATTCTTAACTTTATTGTTGAAGAAAGTTTCCACTTCAAGAAGAAAGGAGGAAAATTTTATTTCAATTTGTAATTGGTAACGAATTTAAAAAAAAAGGAAGATAGGGAATTTTATGATTTTCATTTTTTACTAATTAGAAATTAAATAATTTCTCAAAATAAAATTATCTCACCCTCTCATTACTTTTTGAAGTGGAAATTTATAAGAAATTTTTTAAATGATAGTTAGATAAATTTTCACTCTCAAAAAAATAAATAAATAAAGAAAATCAATGTAAAATTTAATTTGTCAAACAAAAACACATTTGGCTAAAAAATATAGGTATATAAATGAGTGTAAGAATTATTTAGTTAGGTAGAATGGAATGCGCGTTTGCTCGATTAGCTACGGCATGTAGGGTAATTTGGTTTACGAGGCTGTGCGACAGTTTACATATGTTAACTGGTTGCGGATGCAGTGGCCACCGCGGATGTCTTTGTTTCACACAAGGGTCGTTTGGTACGCGACGGCTAAGGGTGTGAATGGACAGTGGCGGGCATACTGAAGTCGTTAAACTGATCCCAATGCATAGATTTCGAGAGTTTTTTTTGCATCAGCCGAATGCATGTGTTAATTTTACAACAGCTTTCAAACCGAGGGATCGAAGGGATCTCTCAACCTCTTATTTAGTCTGTCGCCTGTGCTGTTCGCTTGCGTGTCGTATATTCGTATTGTATTATTTTGCTCTGAACTCTCTTACGCGAAGTTAACTGAGTACGCGTAGTGATTGTGCTATTGTGCTATTTGGATTGTACCTGCTTTACATATTTGGTGAGTTTATCAATGGATTTGATTTCTCACTGGGCATGACCCTGGTTTATATGATATACTATTGGCTTCTTGATTATGATATGCTTTCAGTGAAATAGTGTTATTGTGAAACTTCTTGCCAACGGGTGTCGTCCGGATTTGGAGACACTGGTGGCCACTATGCTGGGTGCTGAGTAGGTATCCTAGCGATTATGTGGTCACCTACCGGGCTAGTCTTTTGTAGACGGTAAACCTGGTACGGAGGTTGGCGCTAGGTGAGGGGTATACCTGTCTGTTTGTCATTCAGGCCCCCTAGGCAAATTCCTAGCTGGTACAGGAGTGGCTACCTGTGCCTGAGAAGGTACCTATCTAGTTAGTGTAGATTAGGTGTATGTAGTTTTTAGGGTGTGCTTACCCTTTTGTGTATTTTTTTTAGGTGTCTGACGGGAGTTCTGTGTCTAGCCAGTGATCCAACAGCCCAGATGCCGACTGTATTATAGTATAGATTAATCCTGACATTAGTGTAGATATTTGCTTAAATATAGGCATACTCCAGGCATCCCTAACATGTGTTTGTTTTAGGGTAGGGTTCTTATTCTTCAGGCTCTAGTATTTTTTTTTAGGGCGTCTTACATTTCAGAAGTGGGATCACACTGAGCTTTGACCGGAACTACCTACTTAATACTACGTATTTAAATATTACGTATTTCTTGGTTTAGGTTTTTTTTTTATTATGTGTTTTTTTTCTTATCTATTTGAACATCAGGTATGGAATTTTCAGGTCATATTTTTGTGCATTTTTTTTTGTTGATTTATATAGGTATGAAAATGTTGTAAATTTCTTCCCCTATTTAATAGGTAGATTTATTTTTTTTATGAAGGCTGGTTAGCGTTGACAGGCTATGGCAATCATCGGGTCACTGGTCTAAGTGTGACTGAAGAGTTCGACCTGAAGATTGACCATGTTTCCGCCAGCATAGTTGCTTATGTTGTAGCTGATGAGGTTCAGAAGGAACCACTTCTCATTGGGTGCAACTTTACCGAATTACCACACGTCAACGTTATCAAAACCGCCGATAGTCTGACGTTTTACCAACAAGTACCCGATAATGGAATTTCTCAAATTGAAGTACCAGACTGTGAGAAATTTCCATTGCATGCAGTCAATGATGTTGTCATTTCCATTGGGCATTTGGCTCATGTTCCTGTGGAATGTGAATACAAAGGCAACTTGTTCATTCCATCCTGTAATCGTATCTATGACTCTTGCAAAAGCGCAATTCCCTGTGTTGTTATTCGCTGTGAGTCAGAGGTATATCCGGTAATTCCTGTCATGAATCTGGGGAAGACTGAAGTTATACTGAAGAAAGGCCAAATTGTGGCTCGAGGATTTCCATGTGTTGAGGAGCCCCCTTCCCACCAAAAAGTCATGACAGTGGATCATTCCATCAGTAAGCCAATTGAACTTGGAGATCTCATCGTCGGGGATGATGTTCCCAAGGAAACCAAGCTCAAACTATTACAACTGCTCAACAATTACCGTGATTGCGTAGCCATGACGCTGAATGAGGTTGGTTGTGCACCCAATGCGAGTATGACCATCAAGTTAACTGATGAGCAGGCTTTTTCTTATCGACCTTATCGGATGGCGCCAAGTGAACAAGAGGCTCTCAAAAGCATCATTGATGAGCTACTCCAAGGCAATATTGTGCAACCGTCCAACTCAGAATACGCTTCACCTGTTCTTCTAGTGAAGAAGAAGGACTCTGAGTGGAGACTATGCATTGACTACCGGAAGCTCAACTCCAAGACAGTCAAGGATTGTCATCCTCTACCACGGATTGATGACCAGGTGGACAAGTTAGCATTTGGAATCTTCTTCACCAGCATGGACTTGAAGTCTGGCTATTATCAGATCCAAATGGCTGAAGATTCCAGGAAATATACAGCTTTTGTCACACCACAAGGCCAATACGAGTTCTTGCGGATGCCCTTTGGCCTTGCTAATGCACCAAGGGTGTTCCAACGGTTCATGAATCGGGCACTATCACCTGTAATGGACATCGCTCAAATTTACCTAGATGATATACTTCTCTATGCACTGACTTTGGAGAGTGCAACAGAGGGTATAGAGCGGGTCTTGAAGGTCCTTAGAGAAGAAAAACTGACTCTCAATCTCAAGAAATGTTCTTTTCTGATGACTACAATTACTTTCCTGGGTTATGAGATCAGCAAAGGAACAGTGAGACCAGGAAGCGAGAAAATTGAGGCCGTTGTGAAGTTCCCAACACCTGAGTCGGTACACAACATCCGTCAATTTCTGGGACTTACGGGTTTCTTCCGTCACTTTGTCCAAGATTACGCCAATATTGCTCGACCTCTGAATATGCGGACGCGGAAAGATGCTAAGTGGTTTTGGAACAACGAGCAGGAGGCAGCTTTTCAACACCTCAAGGACAAGCTGTGTAATCGACCAATACTAGCCATCTACAATCCGCAGGCATATACTGAAGTCCATACTGATGCGAGTGCCTTGGGATTAGGTGGAATACTCCTTCAGCAATTCGGTGGAAAACTACATCCTGTATCATATTTCAGCCGTCAGACTCATGGTGCTGAGTCTCGATACCATTCCTTCGAATTGGAGACTTTGGCTGTTGTAGAGTCCTTGAAGAAATTTCGATCTTATCTTCTTGGAATCCAGTTCACGGTTGTTACAGATTGTAATTCACTGAAGATGTCTGCCAACAAGAAGGATCTACATCCCCGTATGGCGCGCTGGTGGCTTCAACTACAAGAATTCACTTTCGATGTAACTTATCGCCCTGGTGAACGAATGAAGCACGTGGATGCACTTAGTCGTAATCCAGTGGTGATGAGGATAACTACTGATGACCTGTTACTGTCTTGTCAACTGACAGATTCATCATTGAAGGATATTCGGAAGATCTTGGCTTCTACACCAAAGACTGCCTATGAGAAGACTGTACATAAGGACTATGTATTAAAATCAAATAGGTTGTTTCGTAAATTGCCTCAAGGCTTGGTATGGGTAGTACCAAAAGGCATGAGACATGACGTTGTCAGAATTGCACATCAAAACACCGGGCACTGCGCTGCTGAAAAGACTATACAAAAACTTTGCGAGGCTTACTGGTTCCCAAAAATTAACGAGTACGTGGATAAATTCGTCAAGTGTTGCATCCCATGCCTGTTCAACCGCCGGAAGATGGGAAAACCGGAGGGATTTTTACACCCGATCCCAAAAGGTGATCGTCCACTGGTAGCGTTTCATGTGGATCACCTTGGTCCTTTTCCGAGATCAAAGCGGGGAAATACTCATCTAATTGTCGGTATTGATGCATTCACCAAGTTTGCATTCCTGAAGGCTGTCAGGAGCACCAATACCAATTCAGTCATTGAGTATCTTCGTGACATCTTTGCTACCTATGGTTGTCTGAAAATGTTGATAGCTGATCGTGGGAGTGCATTTACTGCTATTTGGTTCAAACAGTTTTGTGTTCAGAATGGAGTACAGTTAGTCCTGAATGCGTTGGCAACACCCAGGGCTAATGGCCAAGTAGAACGCTTGAACAGAACAGTTATGCACGCTCTGTTAACCACCATCGAAAAGGAAAACAGCTGGGATGAGCACATACACAATATTAAATTCTGCATTAACACCACCATCAACAAAACAACAGGAAAAAGTCCAGCCATGTTATTATTAGGCTACCAACCACGGGGTGGTGAAGATGCTTTGCTGAGAGATGCTGTGGTGGAATGCTCTACTGCCCTTTGTGATTTTGTCACCCTGAGTGAGGAGGCAGCAAAAGCCACAGAGAAAGCCCAAGCGTCCCAGAAGAAATACTATGACAAGGATCGTAAACCCAGTCATAAGTACCAAATTGATGACATAGTTGTCATTGAAAAGGCAGCTGCTGCACCTACAGGTTCCAGTAGGAGCAGAAAAACATTACCTCCATTTCAGGGCCTATTCGTTGTTGAGGAGGTCCTACCTAATGATAGATATCGGGTAGTGGATATCTCTGGCTGCCATCGCACCACTAGATCTGGCAGATATTCCCAAATCGTCACACCTGACAAGATGAAACCCTTTGGTGGTGGTCTCTCAGATGATGAGGATGATGATGGGTCTTATGCTGATGAGTAGCACTTTGATGCTGTTATTCTATTTGGTGAATGGCGTCGGGACGACTTTTCGTCAGAACAGCCGAACGTAAGAATTATTTAGTTAGGTAGAATGGAATGCGCGTTTGCTCGATTAGCTACGGCATGTAGGGTAATTTGGTTTACGAGGCTGTGCGACAGTTTACATATGTTAACTGGTTGCGGATGCAGTGGCCACCGCGGATGTCTTTGTTTCACACAAGGGTCGTTTGGTACGCGACGGCTAAGGGTGTGAATGGACAGTGGCGGGCATACTGAAGTCGTTAAACTGATCCCAATGCATAGATTTCGAGAGTTTTTTTTGCATCAGCCGAATGCATGTGTTAATTTTACAACAGCTTTCAAACCGAGGGATCGAAGGGATCTCTCAACCTCTTATTTAGTCTGTCGCCTGTGCTGTTCGCTTGCGTGTCGTATATTCGTATTGTATTATTTTGCTCTGAACTCTCTTACGCGAAGTTAACTGAGTACGCGTAGTGATTGTGCTATTGTGCTATTTGGATTGTACCTGCTTTACATATTTGGTGAGTTTATCAATGGATTTGATTTCTCACTGGGCATGACCCTGGTTTATATGATATACTATTGGCTTCTTGATTATGATATGCTTTCAGTGAAATAGTGTTATTGTGAAACTTCTTGCCAACGGGTGTCGTCCGGATTTGGAGACACTGGTGGCCACTATGCTGGGTGCTGAGTAGGTATCCTAGCGATTATGTGGTCACCTACCGGGCTAGTCTTTTGTAGACGGTAAACCTGGTACGGAGGTTGGCGCTAGGTGAGGGGTATACCTGTCTGTTTGTCATTCAGGCCCCCTAGGCAAATTCCTAGCTGGTACAGGAGTGGCTACCTGTGCCTGAGAAGGTACCTATCTAGTTAGTGTAGATTAGGTGTATGTAGTTTTTAGGGTGTGCTTACCCTTTTGTGTATTTTTTTTAGGTGTCTGACGGGAGTTCTGTGTCTAGCCAGTGATCCAACAGCCCAGATGCCGACTGTATTATAGTATAGATTAATCCTGACATTAGTGTAGATATTTGCTTAAATATAGGCATACTCCAGGCATCCCTAACATGTGTTTGTTTTAGGGTAGGGTTCTTATTCTTCAGGCTCTAGTATTTTTTTTTAGGGCGTCTTACATGAGTAAATAATATTTTTTGTGTTAAAATATTCGAAAACTCGTAAAAAAATTCCCAGAAAAATCAGTAACAATCTCAAAAAAAATATTAAAAAATTTTCAAATAATAAAATTGACAATTTTCCTGATTTTTTTTTCAAAAAAAATTATAATAACCGACTATAGGTATAATAAAAAATGTATCTCCTCAAAATACAAAATTTCTTCGAAAATAAAATTGAAAATTTTTAAACATGTAAAAATCGACTATTTTCTCAAAAAAAAAAAAAAAAAAAAAAAAAAAAACTATGTCCCAAAAATTATTTTAGGTACCTATTAAAAAACGAATTAAAAATTTTTCTCAAAAAAAATTATGGAAATACTTCAAAAAAAAAAAAAAAAAAAAAAAAAAGTAGAAAACATTCTCGAAAATTATAATATTTTTTTCAACAAAAAATAATTCAACAGAAAATGTTTCCAAACAAGTTCAAATAAGAATTTTTGTTTCGTTTACACAAAATAGTTGAAAATCCTTTTGAAAACAATCGAAAAATCGAAAACCTTTTTTTTAACGAATAGAAAATTGCCAAAAAAAATTAAATATTCTTTCACATCCCAAAAAATTCAACAATCGATAAAATTAAGGTAAGTTTTCTTCATCTCATTAAAAATACTCGTAAAATTACTCCATCGCCCCCGGCTCCAATCTCAGATCACTCTCTCTATTTAAACCCTCAACCTTGAAGAGAAGATGACAAAATCCATGTCATCGTTAGTTTACGAAAATTTAGGTTGGCCGCACGATACGATGACACATCTCAAATCGGCGCAATTGCTCTTAATCCCATGGTGAAAATTACCATCCTCAAATTCACGTTCACCACCTCCAGTTAAACGAAGCCAGACACAGCGCAGGTACCAATTGTTAGTATAAAAATGCAAATGGGTAATTAAAAGAGCGTCTATTGGAACGATGATCCGATGATCCGTAGGTCGGGTCGTCGAGGAGCTCGGCAAGAAACGCCCAAAATCAAACAATGATCGGTAATGCACACGTATAGTAAAAGTGAGAGTGTTACGATGGTGTTCAAGTATTAGGGCAAGGTGGAGGAGGTGCCTAGGTGCAGAGTGCAGACTACGTAATATTTCATCTTTAATGTCAATATTCTATAAGCGCATAAGTTAGAAGTAAATCAATTACGGTGCTATTATTTAAATGCTTCTCTAAATGGTTCCTAAATTTGGCCAAAACACGATCGTGATTCGCCAATCAAGTCTAATGCAGAGGCCAAAGGCGAAGAATGGTTCATCCATATGCACATTGCACACGTATGTTCGAACTTCGAATGTGGGGCATATTCAAATGTAAATTTAAGTATCACTAAACGTTATGCTAATTGTTTCGCAGGTCTCGAGTCTCGATAGATCAAGCACCTTTCATTGTTACAGACTTCAGCGAGATGCAGACTAAAGAACATACCTACCTATAGTCTTTGGTTGTGTTATTGGCGAGCCTAATTATTGTGTACAAATTTTCCTTCTTACGCAAATAGCTCGCTCATCATCGCGATTCGAGCATTTCTAACTTGGCAACTCTGACAAAGACGTCAAAATCGATGCGATTATTTAGTTAATAAACAAATATTTACCGAAATTAACATACTTATTTGGTTCGTTCTCGGTAATATGTCTTGTGAACTTCTGCTTTGGCCCAATTAACCCGAGTGGGTTGGGAATTTGCAAATTAGAGAAGCTAATTAGGGTGTTAAAGTGTTACGAAATTATGATATCATCGGGGAATCTTCGATAGTTCGAGTTCGAGGTGAAAATATAACAAAGAAAGTGATGAGTTGAGATTGGAATAATTTGTAGTCTAATCTCATTTTAGGAACATGTTTGAATGAAATTTAAACTCGATTGATTGAAATTTATGAGATTTTGACTACTTTGTAAATTTTTTAGCATGTTTAACTTGGTTTGTACCTAATAAGAATTGCTAAATAATTAGGTTAATTTTTCATAGAAAACAACCGTATCTATTTAATTTTTTTTTTTTGCAGTTCAATGGTGGATTATTTTTAAAGTATACATTGTAGGCAAGTACACGAGGAAAAAAATGAGCAAAATTCAAAGAATTTCTAGTATAAAGGAAACATACCTAATTAAGATAAAGCGTAGGTATGATGTAGATTTAATCATTTTAATCTCGAAATTTACATTTTTTTGTAAAAAATTCATTTTCTACTGGACTATTTTGGCCATTTTTAAAAATTTCCCAAAAATCGAAAGAATTTTTTATTTCTTTCTCACCACCAATTTTTAGAGATTTTTCACTCTATTTCGAATCACAAATTTTGAGTTCTGTTTTTTTTTAATTTGCGAAGTTTTTTTTTTCAATTTTAATACCTTAGGTATTGAAAAAATTAATTTAAAAAAAAAATTTTCAAGCAAGTAATTAATTTTTTTTTCAATTTCAATTTTTAATTTTTTTCAACTAAGTACAGATTTGTTCCAATTTTTAGTGATTCTTTTTTTTCAGAGTTTCACATCCAATTTTCAATTTATTGCCATTTTTAATTATTTTATTTTTAATTTAGCTGAATTTTATTATCAAAAATTACAAAAAAATCTGAAAACGATAAAATTCCAAATTTCACAAAATATGAAAATATTATAATTATAATATACCTACTTAAGGTAGGTACTTGAATGAATTTTCGTCCAATTTTAGAAATATGTAAAAAAAAATTTAATTCAGTCATTTAATTTTTTTTTCAATTGTCAATTTTCATATTCCATTTCTCAATTTTCTCCCTCCTCTCCTCACTCTAATTTTAAAACATTATCGTTTCAATTGATTTAATAAACTTTAAAAATGGATTTAATTTTTAAAATTTTAGTAGGTATTTGAGCCTGAAAATTGTGTACATACTAAATTTGGAAAATTTAAAAAACTGAAAAATTATCAGGTTTTTAATTCCTTCCAAAATGTTGAAAATTTTCATAAAATTTCAAAAGTTATTCTAACTTTAAGAGTTTATTAAAATTTAAAAGTGACAAACTCTTGAAGATAATTAATTATGTGGTACTTGATACGTACGTACGTACCTACTTATCTAAGTTTTTTAAAATTGTAAAAAATCAAAATTTGAAATTGAACTTTAAAAAATTGATTTAATTCAAATGGTAATGAAAACTATTAATGTTGAAATTTGTAAAAATTTAAGGGGAAAAATATTAAATTTCAAATATATTACCAAAATATTATTGAAAATCAACCCGTCTTTGTAAACTTATCTTTTTCAATTTTTTTAAAAGTTTGGTTGAATTTTAAAAATTATTCCAACTTCAAAAATTTATTAAAATTAGAAAATTATCAAGTTTCAAAGATATTCTAAATTTGAAAAATGGCAAAAATTTCACAAATCTATCATACTTCAAAAATTGTTTCAATTTCATAAAAAAAATTTAATTAATCAAACATCGTAAATTGGCCTTTTAAATTAAAATTTAAAAAAAATTAAAATTATTTATTATTCCTATCAAAAATTAATAAAAATTTAGAAATCTGAATCCACACCAAAATAGCAATTTTCATCAAAATTTAAAATTTTCAAATTCTTTAATTTGTAAAAATTTATCCAATTTCAAAAATTTTAATAAAATTTGAAAAATTTGCACCTCATCAAAATACTTACTAATTTTTATCAAATCTTTAAAAAATTTCAATTTCATGAATTTTTACCAAATTTTATTGAGATAAAAATCACCAAAATTTTTTAATTATTCCAATTTTAAAAATTATCGAAGTTCTACTTATAATTTTTATCGAAATTTAAAATTAAATATTACAAAATTTCGAATTTTACTCAACTACAGACGTACAATAAATTTCCAAATATTCTGAAATATTTTGTTAAGCTTTAAAAATTAATACAATTTTAATATTTTATTAAAACTTTTAAAATGAACAAAATTCCAATTTTACCTTTTTTTAATTATTTTTTTTCAAATTTTCCAAAATCATATGATTCAAAAAGTTTTAAAAATTATAAGATGCCTAAACTTCAAAAATTCATTCAATTTTTTAATATATAACAAATGTCCAAAGTGTCAAAATTTCAAATTCCAAATTGACCTAGGGGGTCGTCCTTTGGCATGTAGGTTTGGTAAAGGTCCTAGATGTGCATTTTGGGGGTTTCGACCATCCGACCCTTTTTCACACCCTTCCACTTCCGAAAAACGCTATTTTGGGGTCATTTTACGCTGTTTTCAATTTTGTGTCACGGCTACAGGCCACCCAAATTGACCTAGGAGGCTGTTCTTTGACATGTAGGTTTGGTAGGGGTCCTAGATGTGCCTTTTTGGGGTTTCGACCTTCCAACCCTTTCTCACCCCCAAAAACGCAATTTTGAGGTCATTTTTTGCTATTTTTTGCCTTGTTTAATTTTGTGTCACGGCTACAGGCCACCTCAATTGACCTAAGAGGCTGTTCTTTGGCATGTAGGTTCGGTAGAAGTCCTAGATGTGTCTTTTGGGGATTCTGACCTTCCAACCTTTTTTTCATTTCTTGTAGAAGCACTAAGTTAACTGCATTCGCCCACGGAACGAGCAATTGGTTTGGGGCCGCGAAGCGGCCCATGGGGCCAAGCCCCCTAGTTGATAATAAAAATCATTACAAAGCTTCAACAATTCAAGAAGGTGTAAAAATGCAGAAATCATCTTCCTAACTTATGAATTTCGTGGCAAAGTATACAGACCTACAAGATTCAAAATCGAAAAAACAAGGCTAAAAAAGCTTCGCGCGAAGCTTTTTTTTATAATTTTTTTTTTTGATCAGGTGAACGATTCGCTAAAATGGAAATGAAATTGGCTGTCGTCAAAATGCTGAAAAATTACATTTTCGAAATATCTCCCAAAATGAAATTTCCATTGGAATATACTCATGACATGAAAATTGGTTTACTTGCCCCACGAAATGGCGTTTGGTTGCATTGCAAAAAAATATCAGATTAAATGAGGCAAAAATCGAGAAATCCGGATGCTGAAATGATGATTTTGCATTTTTATCTATTTTTATCATTTTATAATATTTTTCTAATGTTTAAATTTTTTTTTACAATTTTTTGAAGAAAGGAAAAGGGTTGTAACGTTTTCAACAAATTTGATAACTTTTCAGGAAAAATTCAGAAATCCAAAAAATGTTTATCTAATTTTTAAGCAGATATGTTTCCAAAATAATTCAATAAAAAATAAATTGAACTAGCCCCACTTTTCTTGGCTTCTTCGTCTCCCTAAAAACACATTTTTTCATTTAAAAACAAAATTAAAAAATAAAAAAGAATCGAGGTTATGCTCTTTGAAATGTCATACAGTACAAAAAAGATATACTTAAGTAAATGTTTTCTTAACATGTTTTTTTTTTTTCAATGGGAAATTAACCAAAAATATTATATAATTTATCGAACATCATAAGCAGTAAATAAAAATAAATTATAGTCGATTTAAAATACCTGTAGTTTCATTCGAAACCACGAAAAACCGGTTGCCTTGACCTATCGAGCTTCCTTTCGACGACAAAATCGCCACTCAATACTTCCAACATTTCGCTTCAGGTCAATCACAGTCACCACGTACTTACACCGATCAATATTGCAAAATTATTTTAAAATCGCAGAGTTCAAAATTTAAAAAAATAAACCTTCTAATTAAAAAAAAAAAAAAAAAAAAAAAATCAAGACATTTACTCAGAACCCTGCAATTAAGGTACCCGCGAAGAGCACGTTCGCGTTCCATTCTCGCATTTATAGTCTCATCATAAGGAGGCTAGCACCTTGAATATGAAGATGGAAATATTTATCGGCTAAAAAATAACTAGATATTTAGAATCTAAGGTATAAAAAATACTTCGAGTAGAATTTATTAAAATCACGTCGGTAGTTCACCTCGCGAGTGGTCCATGACGTCTGTTTACATAGTCAAGTTTGACAAAAGATGATCTTAAAGAGGCGACAATAGCTGTATAAAATCAGATTGGGCATAATGTTGCTTGCCTCATATGGCGGGCATTCCTAATTTTTCCACCTCATATTTCCTCATTTTATGCTTAGTACGAGTCGAATCTTGTGGAATGTAATTGATCACAAAATCTACATCTAGCAATCGAAAGTCAAGTTAGGCCAGTAAGTATTGCATATTCATATTACTACTAACTCTACTAGTATTTCTAGTCACCTAGCATGACACTGGTCGTTATCGATATCGAATTACTGTGGACGGACATCCCACGTATATAAGTTAAGTACCAACTGGTATTGCGCACTTTTTAGGTAAAACTGATTATTTTTTATCAACTGCAGAGTCCATTACTTTCGCTTTTTTATGACCATACAATGTTGCTGGCCGGTAGGCCGGTTTCTTCGGTGAACGAACTTTTCCCTCAAGGTCAAACTTTTTCTCATTCTGGTATGGTTTGGAGTAGTGTAGTTTCCTTAGTTGAGGAGGAAAATAAATCGAACCGGTTTTCAATGGCTAAGGATCCCTCATCAAAAAATAAGGGTATTTTAATGGTCCCAGAAAAAATTTAGTTTGAAATTGTAATGCATTTATTAAATTTAGAAGAGGTTTAGAAGCAGACTGGAGCTTATATAAATTGATAAAATGTTATCAAAAATCTCAAAAAAATTAGTTAAAAATTTTACAGATTTTTTAGAAAATTTATCATGTTTTTTTTTAATTTGCACTTTTTTGAAATTTTCTTTCAATTTTTTGAAAATTTCCCCTTAAAATCTTGAAAAAAAATTTCAAACCCTTGTGACTTCTTTCAAAAAGATTTCTTCGAAAATTATTGTTAGAAAAAATCATTTTCAACAAAGTCACTTCCAAAAATTTGTCATCCAATTTTAATGAAACTTGAATCACATTTTTATTTTCTTTAAAAAAAATTTCCTCGAAATCTTTAAAAAAAAATTCCTGATGTGTTTTTCCTAAGCGTCTGCATAGTTTATTTTGATCGGTAGAATTCTTTTAAATACCTACCTAAATTATTTGAAACTGCTGTTTAAAAAAAATATTTTTAAAGAAATGACTATAAGAAATTCTTTGTAAAATTCCTCTATAGGTAATAAAATTAATATTTCTCGATTAAAAAATTTTCTAGGAAAAAACTCAGAAAAATACTTTGATTTTTTTATTTATTTTTTATTAACGCCATGTACAGCAACTAATAGCTGATTTTTTCAATTCTCGTAGTTTTTTTTTTTTTTTTTTTGAAATTTTCCCCTTGAAATCTTGGAAAAATTACCTTACTTTCTTTCAAAAAAAAAAAAAAAATTCAAATTGCTAATTTTTTTAAACAATCATTTCCAACAAATTCTTCTCAGAACTTCTAGACAAGAATCAAAATTTTCTATATGATCAATTTTTTTTTGAAAGTCTAGAAAAATACTTTTCTTTGAAAGAAATTCTTATGAATTTTTTTTCAGATTTTTTTTAAAAGTTTTTTTTTGTAACAAAAAAATTACTTTTAAAAAATTCTACTTAGGTACCTACATAAAAATCCTGATGAGAAGTTAGAGTTTCTTATTCAAGAAATTGTATCGGAAAAAATCCCACTGCATTACCTAGCAAAAAAGAATTATTTTGGAAAAAAATCGCCTAATTTTTTTAAAAGAGAATTTTTTTTTATCCTGAAAAAAACTGCAAAAATATTTTCTAATTTAGAAAGATTTAAAAAAAAAAAAAAAGATTTATATTTAATGAACCAATAAAATGATTCTTTGTAATAAATCTCCCATTTTTCTTCACATTTTTTTCTGAAATTTTCATTTTTTGATTCTAAAATTTTTGGAAAATATTTCAAAAATTTTGATTTTTTTTTTTCTATTTTTTCTATTTTTTTAAAAAAATAGGTAGGTACTTAGTAAAAAAATCATTTTGAAAAATATTTTCTCAAAAAAATACACCATAAACATTTCTTACAATAACTGAAGTTTTCTCATAAAAAACTCCACTTCGGAAAAAACCTCATTCATGAAAAAAATTATCTACAGAAAATTCATTCGAAAACTCCAAAAAATGTTTTTAAAAAAATTTAAAAAAAAAAGAATTTTCTTGAAACAAAATTTAAAATCTGATTGAAATTTCGTTTTGGTCAAAATGCTGGGTATTCTCCAAACTAATTTTTGATAAGAATCACAATTTTTCATAAAAAAATTCTCCCTGAAAAAAATTTTAAAGAAAAAATGATTTCTTAGATATTTTTTTAAAATTCCAAAAACCATAAAGCGCCTCGAAAAATCCAATCTTTCTCTCTTTTACAAAATCCAAACAAAATCAAATAGCACCAAAAAAAAATTTTTTGGATAATTTTTTGTATAAATCTGTAAATTTTTTTCAGATGTTCTTTTGAAAAGTCCTCTCTTAAAAAAAATTTGAATAAGTAATTTTTCAAAAATCTTGAAAAACTCCTTTCGAAAAATTTCCTCCATTTTTCTTCAGGTCTTCTTGCAAGTTTTTTTTGTTGAAATTTTTGGAGAATTTCTCAAAAATCTTGAGAAATTATTTTTGAAAAATTTCGTCCATTTTTTTCATTTTCTTCACTTGAAAAAAAAAACATTTTGAAAAAGTTTTCTTGATATAAATAATTTTCTATAAAAATTCTTTAAAGGGATTTGAAATTTTCTTATTGAAGAAAACTAATTAACACGAATAAAATTATTTGAAGAAATCCCAGAAAACCTTAAAGGGGTAAAAAAAATTAAAAAACATCCTCGAATTGAATTTAAAAAAAAATCAATTCTCAATATTTCATTTTTGCAAAAATTCTAAAAAAAAATTCTAAAAATTTCTTATTTTTCTTTAGACTCTTTTTGTTGAAAATTCATCTTCAAAATCTTTGAAAAAATCGTAAAGAAGAATGCTCTCTTTTCGGTTTGTTGTACCAACTAAAATTGTGCAAAATCATGGTAATAATAAAAGGGGCACGAAATTCTCCAAAATACGAATCAATCAACCCATTACAACTCCCTTCATAAACCTGCACTATGCAAATTCTTCTATCGCATCCTCCAAAACGGACCTTTGTACACCACAAAACATTGAACCAAAGCCAACTTTCGCGTACCCTACGCCAAGGCTACATCAATCCAACAAAACTAATCCCCATCTACCCTCGAGCAAAAGGATAAAATCTTGAAAAAGAAGAAAAAAACTCACCTGGAGTAGTAGAGCTGCCAATAAGAAGAATGGCAACCACATGGTTGCCTACTGCGAAAAGTTGTTTTTATTCCTGAAATCAAGCAAAGCACACAGAGAAAAAAATCAATGATGTAATACGAATACCAAGTCATCTCGAATTATCGATTACCATAACTTAATATTTATGACCGAGTCATAACCAAGTACTTAACGCCTGCTGCATCTTCATTAGTTCTATAACTAATAATCTTTACACTCTGGTATTTTGTAATAGGTACCACATTCGCTAAGAAGAAGAAAAAAATACACCTTTACTTGGTTTTACGACTGTTAAAATATTGACATATCGCAGAACACAGGTACAAATATATGCTACCGGCATTCGCTCGCAAGATCGTTTGTTTTATTTCATCTCTTTCTCTCTCTCTCGCTCTATGCAACCTTTCTCACGGAAATACCTTTAAATTTTGTACAAAAATAGAAAGCCTTATTGTTTCGTACAACGATACAGAGTATTTTAACGCCTTGATTTATGATTTAATTAGGCGCCCGCTCCGAACGCGTCCACTGTTTCGTATTGTACATTAATTATTTAATGAAGCTCGAAACTGTTATATCTGTTGTACGAGTGCATGTGCTTATGGCACCTCTACTCACTACTTGCGCTATTGTTGGGGCGGGCTGGGCAGGAGGGAAGAGTGTGTTTTTGTAATGATTTAATCAAGTGCGTTATTCAATGAATGTGCGTAATTAGATCAATTCATTAATAAACGAACAAGGCGGAAGGAGAAGAGTAAAGACCATAATTTTATGCATTTTGGAACAGTTTTTGTAGAAAAATTTAATAATTTTTGAAGAAAAAAAATAACAAAAAATTAGAAATATTTTTCTAAAATTTTCGAATGGGTAATCAAATAAATTTTGGAAATTAATTCGTAATTTTTTTTCCAAAAAAAAAAAAAAAAAAAAATAGAAAAATAGAAAAAGTGGTAAAAATTTTTGAAAATAAAAATAAACATTTAAGAAGTTTATAACATTGTAAAAAATGAACAAAAAAAAAATACAAAAATTCTAAAAAAAAGTTCAAACTGATTTTTTTTTATTGTGAAAAATCAATTTTTGTAAAAAAAATATCGAGTCGAGTCTTTCTTCAAAACAGAAAAAATGACAAAACAACACCAAAAAATATAACTGGCTGAAAATAATGAAATATTTGAAAAAATTCACATTGAACAAAATAGAAATATTTCTTTAAAATTTTTGAAATAGGTAGTTAAGTAATCAAAAAAAAAAAAAAAAAAAAATTGAAAAAGTGATAAAAATTTTTGAAAATAAAAATAAAAATTTACCTATAAGAAGTTTATAAATTGATTTTTGTAAAAAAAAGTATCGAGTCGAATCTTTCTTTAAAACAGAAACAATGACAATAAACACCAAAAAATAGAACTGATGAAAATGATAAAATTTGAAAAAATTCACATTGAACAAAAAATACAATGGCAAAAAAATTTTCTATGAAAAAAAAGGGGAAAGATGAATATTTGCTTTTTTTAAAATCAAAAAGTTAATTAGTCGAGGTATAAACCAAAAAACATCATTTTGAATCATGAATAATGTCTAAATAAATTTATCAAAACTCATTCATGCATCAACCCGTGTAGCAATTGTCGACATCGACATTTATGTCGACAAAATTCAGACACATTTTTTTCTTGGTTAACGATGAATTAAAAATGATATATGAGATTTAAAGTAATGTTCTATGTTAAACATAACTGTTCAATCAAAATTTTTGAATTTTTCTCAGTATTTTCCTGTAATTCAGAAAATATTGTTTTTCTGCATAGACATGTCGATGTAAAAATCGATACTCGATAAACGAATCGACGTTAATGTCGACATTTTCTGCCAATTAAATTCACTAATTTTATATCTAAAAAGAATTAAAAACAATTTTTAAGCTCAAGAATAAACAATTTTTGAAAGAATCACGAAATTTTCTCATTTTTTTAAAATTTTGAATAATACAAGTACTTGTCGAGTTATTGTCGACATAATTGTCGATGGTCGAATAATGCATCGACTTCACTGTCGACAGTGTCGACCAGAGGAATTTTAGGTCGAGTTAGTGTCGATGTAATTGTCGAGGTTCGAATAATGCATCGACTTAACTGTCGACAGTGTCGACCAAAGGAATTTTAAGTCGAGCCAATGTCGACCTAATTGTTGAGGGTCGAATAATGCATCGACTTGACTGTCGACGTCTTGAGGGTGATTTTTGATACTCGCAGATAAAGTGTGTTATGAATTAGTACATAAGACTCTAAGAATTGCCTCTTCGTTAGCTGGGCACACACATGTCCAGCTACAAAGGTGATTTCAGAGCCGCAATTTTGACAAAATGTCGAAGTGTTGGCTTGATCACTATTTTTGGTTTAATTTTAAAACATATACCTATTAAAAATTTTGAACTTGGCATTTTTTTCAACATCTCAGCATTGCAAATGTCGATGTGAATGTCGATACAAATGTCGACACATCGAAATCGGTCACTTTTCGATCGTACATGTCGACACAATTGTGGATGGTTTGTCGAGCTTATTATCGACATGTTTGTCGATCGTCCAAATATGGCTCGACATGTCGACGGTCGACAAATGTGTCGATAATAACCTCGACAAACCATCCAAAATCGTGTCGACATGTACGATCGAAAAGTGACCGATTTCGATGTGTCGACATTTATAACGAAATTAGCATCGACGTTGCTACACGGGAAATCTTCAGTAAATTCTATGAAAATTGAAAATTTTCTTTGCCATTATACATACATACTCAACCCATTCTATTACATTAGTTCTACACGTTCTATGAAAAATTCCTTGCCATTGTAAACGAGGCTTTAGATTAGAAATATTTTCTAAAATTTTCGAAATAGCTAATCAAAAAAAATTTGGGAAATTAATTTGTAAAATTTTTTTCAAAAAAAAAAAAAAAAATAGAAAAAAAGAAAAAGTGGTAAAAATGTTTGAAAATTAAAATTAAAATTCAAGAAGTTTATAATAATGTAAAAAATAAACAACAAAAAAAATAAAAAATTTAAAAAAAGTTCAAACTGATTTTTTTTTAAAAGATAAGTAAATTAATTTTTGTTTTAAAAAAATATCCAGTCGAGGCTTTCTTTGCAACAAAAAAAATGGCAATAAATATCAAAGGAAACTGGCCGAAAATAGTGAAATTTGAAAAAATTCACATAGGTATTGAACAAAAAATGGAAATATTTTTCCAAAATATTCGAAACAGGTAATCAAAAAAATTTTTGGAAATTAATTTGTAAATTTTTTTCAAAAAAAATATTATATATATATAAAAATATAAAAAATGGTAAAAAATTTTGAAAATGAAATTAAAAATTCAAAAACTTAATAATAAGTACCTATTTTATTATAAAAAATGAACAAAAAAATACAGAAATTCTATAAAAAGTTCAAACTGATTTTTTTTAATGATAAATTAATTAAAATATCGAGTCGAGTCTTTGTTTGGAACAGAAAAAAAGACAAAACATCGAAAAATATAGGTAACTAGCAGGAAAAAAATGATGAAATTTTAAGAAGAAAAAAATCACTTAGAACAAAACATTAGAAATATTTTTCTAAAATTTTCGAAACAATCAAATAAATTTTGGAAATTAATTTGTAAAAAAAATTCAAAAATTTAAAAAAAAAAATAAAATAAAACAAAAAATAGAAAAAGGGGTAAAAATTTTTTGAAAATAAAACTAAAAAAATCAAGAACTTTATACGAGTAGATAATAATGTAAAAAATAAACAAAAAAATACAAAAATTCTAAAAAAAAGTTCAAACTGAATTTTTTTAAAATGAGAAAATTGATTTTTGTATAAAATAAAAAATGAATCTTTATTTGAAACACAAAAAATGACGAATACAGAAAAACATAACTGACTGAAAATGGTGAAATTTGAAAAAATTCACATTGAACAAAAAATTAGAAATATTTTTTTAATATTTTCGAAATAATAATATTAATTTTGAAAATTATTTTGTAAAATAATTTTAAAACATTTTTCAAAAAAAAAAATAAAAAGCGGTAAACATTTTTGAAAATTGAAATAAAAATTCAAGAACTTTATAATATACCTATAAACGTAAAAATGACTAAAAACATACAAAAATTCTAAAAACAAACTAACATTTTTGAAAATTGATATATCTACTCAGTTAAATTAATTTTTGTGAATATCGAGTCCAGTTTTTCTTCAAAACAGAAAAAATGACGAACACAGAAAATTTCTACAAAATAATTAATAACAATGAAGTGAAAATTGCACAAACACAACTTAGGGAAATATTGAAAAAAAAAGAAAAATTCCACCAAAATCTTTCAAAAAAAAAAAATTTAAACCAAAAAATTGTTTAAAAAATTGATAAAAATTCACAAAATTTCCGAAGAAAGGAAACACTCAAAAAACACCACAATTCCGATCACGAGCACCCTTTTCTTCGTCAAACCGCCCCAAATGCGGTTGAAAAAAATTCCAAAAAAAACTCAAAACTCACCTAAAAACGCCGGTATCCGTTAAACATGAACACAAAAAGCCCAAAGATAAGAATTCAGACACTGTATACTATTTTAAGGAACAAACGAAACGGCGGTCGCAATCACGCACTAGTCAGACATTCAAATTACCAGATAAGTGAAAGTATTTATATGGGTGAAGGGGCACGTCGAAAACATGTGGGGAACATCTTCATCCCAGGAGGGGCTAATACGTTTGACTAGTTCAAGTGCCCTTTAAAATTGCTCCCCTCGTTTTATTATGTAATCTTCATCTCAGTCGTAGGTATTTGCCGACTGGATGGAACAGGTTGTAACGAGACGTCGATATGTTATTGCAGTGTTTGTATTCGCCATACCTAGAAGATGATAGCGCCCGCCCACCTTCGAGTTTTGTCGTCTCGATGTTCGACTCGAAAGAGCAATTTTTTCCACGATGTTCGCTTTTGGGATTAGGTAATAATATTAATGGGTTTCAAGGTGAGTGGATAAATTTAACGAAACGAATTTTTTGGCGGTGAGGAAAATAACGACGACGAGCCCGCACGTGGTGTTAGGTGTGGACCAGGTAAGTATTTTTTTTTCGACTTCCTTTTATTAGGTAGGTACATGAATAAGTTGAGAGGTGTAAGGTAATGTAGTATAGTTTTAAATGAACCAACGAATTAATGAGGAGAAACACACCAGGTGGAATTACAACATATAGGGATGGAATAAGTAAATCTATAAAATATCAAGTTCGTGATTCAAGAATAAAAATAACAGCAAACATGTAACTAGAGTTATTTTCGTCTTTTTTGCCATCAACGTTTTCGAAGTAGTTTGTCTTAGTCTGATGGAATTCAAGTTTGAGCACAATCAACTCGAGTGAGAAAAAAAAATCGATCAGAGATCAAATTGAACGATACGAGTCACCATGCAGATTGTTATTTACTAATAAAAATATTCCATAATAGCTAATTGGTTACTGCCAAATTTTATATAATTTGAATATTTGTATTTGAAAATAATTTTATGGAATCGCACTCTTGTTTTTAAATTTCTCTCAAGAAAAAAAGGACCAGGATGCAAACCAGTTGGGTTGGCATTTTTAATGCATAGTTAATTCGGAGCAGAGCAAAAAATTAAACAAAAAATATTACATTACACAAAAAAATCAAAGATGGCTAATCTCTGACTAATGACGAGAAAACTCAGTTTTATATAAATCCAACTAAAATGGCTAAAGCAGCACTAGGTAAACTACACGAACCAAGGAAAAAAATAATACCTACCTAATAAAAAATAAACGATAAAAGTAACTGACAGGTTGAATAAGTTCCAAGAATTTTCAATTTTATTTTTGGCAAATCAAGTTGATCAATTTTATGATCACAAAAGCTAAATAGATAGGTACTGGTATTTGAATTTGTATAATTGCACATAGGTACATTTTGTACTTCGAAAAAATGAATAAAAACATGAGTTTTTCAGAAGAAAAAAATTTCGAGAGTACTTTAAAAATATTTTAAAAGGATTTACAGATTTTTCCTTTTCAAAAAAAAAGAAAAAAAAACAAATAGGTAATATTTTACAAAAAGAGAATTTTTTATTTTTTCAAAGAAAATTGCCAGTATTTCCTATCAGCAAACAGCCTTTCAAGAGATTTTTTTTTCAAAATGTTTTTAAAATATTATTTTAGGGAAAAAATGTTAAATACTTCTTTTCTAAAAACTACATTCGACGATAATTTTTTATGATCGAATTTTACATTTTTTAAAAGAAAAACTCATTATTTTTGGATTTTAAAATTTTCATTAAAAAATTGAAAATAAATTTTTGCAAAAAAATACCTAGTTGTTTATTGGATATGGAATTTTTGATTTTTTTTCTTCAATTTTTGTTTAAAATTTAAAATAAAAAAAGTAATAAAATAAAGAGAATTTCGCAAAAAAATTTACAGAGTTTTTGAATTTTTTTGCCGAAAATTTACAAAATATTTTCTACCTGCGAATTTTCGTCCAAGAGATTTTTTTCACTTTTTATAAAATATTTAATATTTTTCAACTTCTTTTTAGTAATTTTTTTTCACTAGAATTTTTTTAGTACCTATACCTACAGAACAATATTTTTCAAACCTTTTATGAAAATATTTTTCATTTTTTTTTTGCAAAGCTTATCCACTAAAATTAAAGTTTTTTTTAAATAAAATTTTTCAGTTTTTTAATTGAGAAATTTAAAAATAGATATTTTAAATTTTATTAAAAAACTTTTTGTAAATAATTTTTTGAAAACTTTTTCGAATTTGAAAACTTTTAAAGAAAGAACTTTTAAAGTTTTCCCACAAAACATATTTCAAATTTTCAAACCAGAAATTTCAAATTTTTTATAATATGTAGGATTGTAGGTACTAGGTACTTGGAAAGTTTTTAGGTATGCTTTATCACTTGTCCAAATTTCAAAATTTTTCATTAGGATTTTTTTATTTATACCTATTTTTTGTAAATAATTAAAATGCACCAACCTAGACTTTTAAAAATTTACAAACTTTTTTTTGAAAATTGAAATTTCAAAATTTGTTTTTGGGAGATTTTTAAAAATGTATTTTGAAATAATTTTTTGATATTTTTTTTATAAAAATTTGTCTAAAACTCACTCCTTATTGACAATTTTTTTTACAAGAGAAATTTTGCAAAAAAAATTTTTTTTTGATATTTTTTCAAAAAAAAAATAAATAAATAATGAAATAGAATTTTTCTGAAAAAATTACAGTTCCTTGTTTAAGTTGTTTGAATATTTTACCTCCGAAATTCCAATAATATTTCCTTTTTTCAAGGGAAATTTATAAAATATTTTCTATCTACAAAATTTTTTCTGTGTGTTTTTCTTGGGAGAGGGGTTCAAAATAAAAGATTTTCAAAATACTAATTCTTTTAAAATGCAATTTTCATTTCACAAAATTTTTTGTACGAATTCATGATTTTTTCATTAGAAAATTTTTTTAGGAAAAATGTCTATAGAAACATATTTTTACTAATTTTTTAAAAAGATTTCAAATTTGTCTTCAAATAAAAATTTTAAGAAAGTTTCTTTTTGATTTTTTTTTTCTCAAAAAATTTCTGAAATATTTCTTATTTGCGAATTTCTTTCCTTCAGAATTTTAGAATTTTTTAACAAGAAAATTTCAAGAACTTTTCTATTCGGCAAATTCATTTCTAAGAGAATTTTCAATCATTTTCTGAAATTATTTCAAAACTTTTTTCAAAGGATAGTTTTTTTTAAAGCATCTTTCAATGTTTATCTATAAAAAATACCTTCCTTCTGCAATTTTTTTTTTTTTTTTTTTTTAGAAAAATACTGTAGGTATTTTTGGTAATTCTTTAAAAGGATTTTCAAGTTTTTCTCTCTCAAAAAAATCAAGAGAATGTTCTCAAAAATTGTATTAGTTGAGAATTTTTTTTGCAAGATTTTTGAATCTTTTTATAAAAAATTTTCAAAGTATTTCTTTTCAAAAATTGTTTTTAGGAGAGTTTCCAAAAAAATGTTGACAAAAGATTTTAGAATTTTTTCATGACTTTTTTTTCAAGTCTACTTTTTTCTGTAAATTTTTTTCTACGCAAGAACTTTCTTGAAAGAAAGTTTCAAAATAATTTTTTATAGTTTTTTCTCCAATATTTTCGAGTATTTTTTTCACGAAAATTTTTTTAATATTTTTTTTAATATTTATTTACTGTGAATTAGAAAAATTTTTGAAAGAATTCTTGGATTTCTGTTTGATTATTTTTTTAACGAATTTTTTATTGAAAAATATTTTTGGAAATTTTTTGAAAGAAATTCCAAATTTTTCTTAACAAAAAATATGTGCAATAATAATAGGTAGGTAATAAAAGAAAAAAAGAAAAGAATTTCCCACAAAAAAATATTTTTTATACCTATTTTGTGCACTTGTGCAGGTTTAAAAAAAATATATATATTATAAGAAAATATTATTGGCATTTTTTTTTTTTGTAAAGATAGGTATGTTTTTTTTCTCATTTTTTGCAGAATTTTCAAGTTTTTCATTTTTTTTAAAACATAATCTTTTTAAATAGGTACCTTTCTGTGAATTTCTAACGAGAATTTTTTTTCCTATATCCAAGAGTTTTGAATTTTTTCAGAAGAATTTTCCAAGTACTCGTATGTACTTGCTTACTTAATTTCTGTTTGAAAATTATTTTCTACAAGCATTTTTTGTCAAGAATTTTTTTCTAGAAACGTTTTGAAAAATTTTTCGATTGTCTTAAAAAAAAAACAAAAAAAAAACAGAATTTTCAGAAAAAATTATTAGTTTTTTGATAAGATTTTAGTACCTAAATTTTTCTTCTTTTTCAAAAAAATGTTCTTTTCAGAAAAGATCCTCTCGAAGAAATGAGTTCTCAGGATTTTTTTTTTTTGCAAAAGAATGTAAAGGCATGCATATTTCACCCCAATATTGCATATTTGTACCCTCCCTAATGATCACACCAAGTACTGTAATAAATACCTACCTAAAACCTTTATTCGCGATTCACGAGTTCAGTCATGTTTGCACTTCAATAAGTTCAATAGCCTGGCCAAACCCAGAAAAAAATGTAGGTACCAATTTTATAGCAATTTACGACCTCCAACAAATCTCATATTGCACTCGCATCGAAAATTATGCAATTTAGGTATAAGGAATTGACCCAAGACTTTGATGTATGAAGTTCTATAATAAAGCTCCAATCAAGGTTCTCGTTTTAGAAAAAAAAACAACGTATTATATCCACAGGTAGTTCCCAATTCGTGTCGACTTTTTAATACGGCGATTATTACTTCATATTTTAAAAGAAGTTAGATCGATTAACCGAAAACTCATTCAGAGTTTTAGACCACGTTCGTCCATTTAATCGTGACCACCCGCACCAGGCTACAACGGCGGAGATAATCCACAACTTGCCTACACCTAAACCATGGAAGTTGACTGGCGTCCAGGCGATGAATTTGTTTCGCATTTTATACCTATATTTTATCGAACCGTTATTAGCGTGTTCATAAAATTTAGCATTACTAGAAATTATTCACGTTATTATAACGGACGGTGATCGATGAACGCGATACTTATGACCTTGTGAAATTTTCCAGTTTCCGTCGACATGACGATGAAGTAGGTATGTAAGGTAACGCTGAACTTAGTTCGTAGTATGACTGATTAATGGGCAAGTAAGTAAATCGACAGGTACTTAAACAGGAAGGTATGCAAAGAGATTAATTTGCTATAGCTTCTCTTTTATCGTACAAAGAGTAAAATCCAAAATATCGACTGAAAGAAGATCATAAATCTTCAGAGTTTGCTGATCTTTGCACGCACAGTTCACCGATAAGAAATAATTTCAAGATCACGTCCTTGAAACAAAACTTGGCTTCATTTTGGGAAATGATTTTGTTTAAAACTGTTACAGCTTTGGACAATAATGGCGATGAGTAAAAAAATGCATTATGCAACCTACTTCGAGCGTTGGTTGGACTAGGAATAGATGAATTTTTGCAAACGAAATAATTGGAATTGTCATCGTGAAAACTTTCACTTTGAATATTTTGAAACTTCACTTTCGACTTGGAGTTTGGAAGAGACTTAGAACACCTCGGTAACAATGTAGTAAATATTATATACGAATGATTGTGTAAATACAATATTAATGAGATATTAACGGGGCCGTAGCCGTAGCCTTCAGCGATGTATTTTTTTAAGCGTCCAATGGTGAGCACGGTACTTATTGTCGATTATTTTCGCATTCTGTGCAAACGCCGAAATGAATTTATCAACTTTGGAAACCGATGCGATGCACTCGTAATAGTAATTTTTTTCCTAAAAATCGATTAATCATTTTAAACGAGTACGATTAGGTATCGATTTAAATCGACATTAATCAAAATGCTGCAAAAAAGGTCTTCGGTTTACATTTACGTGAATTAATACCGAAATTAGCATTACCTAATTTTGTCTAATTTTTTTGAAAAATGAGAAGGCTCGTATGGTAATCTTGAAGATTAAAATTTTCTTCACCTTGGTCTACTCGTATTCATAGGTCAAGGTAAAAACTACACGATCAGCGTTGTCAACAAACCGTTGCTATTTTCTAATAATATTCTGTAATACATCCAGATTGTCGTTTGTAACGCACTCAAATCGATTCGAAATGAAGAAAAATACACTACTTTATAGAATTCCCCTGCATTAAATTATGCATGCAACTTACCTCGCGTTAAATGAGACATATTATCGGACCAGAATCCGGTGAAGGTATTAATCCAACATTGAAAGATGGAATCGACGACATAGAGAACCCCTATAAGTAAAATAACAATCATACGGGCGAATTAAACATTTAATAATCACACGGTGAATATTTGTGGAATTTTTTTAACGACTAGGTTAAATTCGTCTTTAGTAAGATCTTCTAATACGTTAACAATATCTACCTCGTTCATCGAATCAAATTCAGCTTCATCTGGAAATTTAGATGAGAAAAAAATTTATGTTAATTTGTATTCGAAACGATTCAAATGATAAGAGAAAAAAACATACTACAAGCATAGATACTGAATATTCAAAATTAGACTGGAAAGAAGGGTCAAATCGAAATTTTTGTAATGATCAAAACTACCCCTGGGATTTCAACCTACAACTTTTGTTTGAAAATTTTTTCAATAGGAGCCCTCCCTACCTTCTAATTTTGAATATTCAGTATCTATCTAGATGTAGAATGCATATTGTACAAAGATCAGCTTCTATGTAAACACATTGATCAAATTAAGACAATAAGAGATTAAAACTCGATTCACCTTTAATTATCAGGTGTCCAAAAAATTCGCAGGTGGCTACATTCAAACAAGTTGTATCTTTAACACCTAGAAGTAGAAAGTAGAAATAATATTCAATCAACGACAAATCTACACTAACGTCTAGTTTGATAGTTTGGTTTACATTCATGAGGAGGACCTTCGATGAATTTTTCATCAAGTCCAGTACTACATAATACTTTATATTCAAAATTGGAAGGGAGGAAGGGGTCTAATCGAAATTTTTGTAATAACTAAAAGTATTTGTAAAACTTCAAACTACAACTTTTGTTTGATTTTTTTTTTAATTGGGCCCCTTCCCTCTCCACAGTTTTTGATAATGTATTTTAAATAAGTATGAATAAGTTATATTACTCAAAATTGGTGGGAAAGGAGGGGTCCGATTGAAATTTTTGTTATAACCAAAATTATTTCTAGTACTTCAAGCTACAACTTTTGTTCGAAAATTTTTTCAATCGGGTCCCTTACCTCCCCCCTGTTTTCAATAATGTATTTGAATGAGTTGGATTATCCAAAATTGGAGGGGAGGGAGGGGTCAAATCGAAATTTTTGTCATGGCCAAAATTATTCCTAAAATTTTGAGCTACAACTTTGTTGCAAAATTTTTTCAATTGGACCCTTTCCCCTTCCCCCTTCAATTTTAAATTAGTATTTTATGAGTGTTATGCGAAATAAGTGGAGAGAGAGGGGTTCAATTGAAAAAGTTTTCAAACAAAATTTATTGCTTGAAGTTCCACTAATACTTTTGATACAGTGATACAGTGATACATCTATGTACTTACATTCTATAATTTTCAAGTGTTGATCGATAGCGAATGATTTATGTATTCTAAATTAGTAAGCCGTTCTCAATAGTTCCATTATAATCGTATTTATTTCTGCGGTGATTCGATTCTCAATAATTCCATCGTAATGGATGAATCAAAGATATATTACTTCAAAAATTTAATTGGCGAGTTCGAGACTGAGCAAAGTGGAACTCCACGTAATTATCTATATGTATCAACAGCCAATGATACCGAACCCATGTCATTGGTAAACAAATTACGAGATTCATTAGTTTCTATTGCAAAAACTCGAGTTTTCAAAATTGATCTCACCGTTGCTTCGATGCAAGATATTTTATTTATGTTGTTGAATCCAGACCAGTTGGAGGTATTTCAGAAAGATAAGAAGATTGAACAAACTGCGATGAGTGGTATCTTTGAAGAAACTAAACCGTTATTACATACAAGTTCAGAATTGAAAACCGACGAAATGGAGACCAATTTTAGAACTATGACACGAGATATCGTGCCTGTTGGATTTCAAAAAATACTTCATCTAATGGAATTTTTCACTGATTCATCGAGTGCATCCATGAGTGAAAGCTGTGACGATGAATGCGAGCCGCCCGCTAAAAAAATATGCCAAATTGCAAAGTTGTATCCGGAAGGATTTGATGCGAAACTGGAATTACATCAGAGAAACAGCGCCATTGTTCGGTGTTCCACAAAACTTCAGGTTGACGTTCTAATTTATCTACCACGTCAGATGCCTTTGGCGCAAAAATTAGCGTCATATTTAGGACTTATATTTCTGGATGAACTGATTGAAAACCCCAACCCACCTTCGAGTCCAAAAAGAAATAGTAATCTGCACAAAGTTGGATCCAGGATTGCTCAGAATACTAACGCCACTTCCTGGAAATACGTCCAGAGACGATATAATGAGCAGTTACTTTCCGGAAAGAGTAATATTTGCATCACCCAGAAAGAAGTTCTGTCCAATACCCATGCTAATTTCAAATGCGTCGTTATGTATGAAACGAAATCTCAGATGGAGAAAGTTCTTGACAATAAACGAAAAAAAAAAGCAAACTGTTCGATGGTTATAAAAGCCGATTCCAGTTTTCTCGATTATATTGAGACGATTACGGATATAATTAGTAAAGCCCTTCGAATGAATGCGCGTATTCCAACGTATCACGAAGTAAATGGGAAACTTTATAAAGTGAACATTCCTGTAACAGCTGTAATTCCTATTTACATCTTGAGATATATAGTGCAAGTTCACTTGTCGAAATTACCAGAAATCGAGGTCTTCGAAAATCTCGTATAATTTCCTACGTATGTAGTTGATAGTTTTGTAAGAAGTTTGCTAGTTTACTGTATACTTTACTGATTCTGATATTTTTTATTGAAAAAATCGATGTTTTTGTCTATAATAAATCAATATCTAGTAAGAATGTGATTGATATTAGATTTATTTATGCTGTAATTATTGAAATTGAAATATATTTTAAGTAATAATAATAATCATCATTATCATCATCATAACAAGTTAGCTTGGTTCAATTTTCATTTAATTATTATAATTTTCTTATTTAAATTGTTATTCATTTTCCAAAAAATCCCCAGACGATCGGCTATTTTTATGGAAGTCTATGCTGTTCATTTGGTTATTTTGAATTTTTTTTACGAACATTTTTTATATTCAAAATTGGAGGAGAGGGAGTGGTCCAATCGAAATTTTTGTCATAGTCAAAAGTATTAGTAAAACTTCAAGCTACAACTTTTGTTTGAAAATTTTTCCAAATCAGCCTCTTCCTCTCTCACAATTTCATTTTTTAATTAGTATCTTCAGAGTGTTATGCAAAATTGGTGGGGAGGGAGGGGTTCAATTGAAAAAATTTTCAGACGAAAGTTGTAGCTTGAAGTACTAGGAATAATTTTGGTTATAACAAAAATTTCAATCGAACCCATCCTTCCCCACGAATTTTGAGTAATATAACTTATTCATACTTATTTAAAATACATTATTAAAAACTGTGGAGAGGGAAGGGGCCCAATTAAAAAAAAATTCAAACAAAAGTTGTAGTTTGATGTTTTACAAATACTTTTAGTTATTACAAAAATTTCGATTAGACCCCTTCCTCCCTTCCAATTTTGAATATAAAGTATTATGTAGCACTGGGCTTGGTAAAAAATTCATCGAAGGTCCTCCTCATTGCCTATTTTATGTGCTTTCGAAGCGATACTCACCAAAACTGGACTTTCGAGCCCACACGAAAATCCTCAAACAGGTTCTAATTTTATCATCGTAATCACTAGATGCATTTTCAAACGGTATTCCTCGAGTTATGTACAAATTATGAGCGATATTCTCAATTTGAAGGAACTTCACTAAACGATAAACGTTCCTATAACGAACATAAAATTCATCGATTTCAAAAAGATGATCACCAATAAGATCTTTATCACGTACCGGAGTAATATTTACTTTACTATGTGATCAATTTCTTCGACAGATCTGATCTGAAACACGAATCCTTTACTTGGAAAGTCTACTGTTTGGTAACAAGGATCATGTACTTCTTCCACAGGCTACAAAATAAACAACCTTACTATTAATTATTAATTTCGTCATAAAACAAATAATTTTTTCCGGTGAACTTACCGATGTTTCCAGAAACATACAACGTTGCAAATAGTACCCATGAAGGTGTAAATGATTCACGGTAGCGAAACCTCCCAAGCTATTGAAACCGAATCTAAAATATCTTCAAAAACAATACAAATACTTTCTCATTATCGAACATTAACGAAAAAGTAAGTATTATAAAACGCCATGAAACAAATAGGTACATACGAAGTATTACTCAACAGAATTACTTCAACTGATAACTTTAGAGCTTCTTCGGTAAGTATCTGTGGCAAATTATCTTCCAAATTAGGCACCAACAAAATATGACCGAATTCCAAAGGGCTAACGTTAATTAGAACTGCATGCTTACCCTTTTCTAGGTCATTAAATACATTCATCAGCGAGTTTACACACAACTAATTGCATGTTGTAAAATTCTGAACTTACCATTTGGTCTGTTCTTATGCATCAAGTTAAATAACTTCTCTTCTGGTTTGATTTTATTGAAATTGAAAGCTGAAGAATCGAAGGGTTGATTGATACTCGAAATATCGCTAGGTTTTCTACGGTTGACGCCTCTGTCTGTGTTTAACTGTCAATCAAACATATTTCTTAGCAATGTTGTATTAAAATAATCGACCCATGGTCTTATTGTACGAACTTGCAAGTAAAATTTATCCTTGATATATTTCCCTTTTGTAATATTCAGTTTATATCGAAACAGGTTCTGGTCAAGTTTCTCATTCCACTGGGATCGAATTTTCGTATCAAAATTCGAATAAGTATTTGCACATGGAACGTTGAATAGGAAATCGGAATCGTCGTAAGTAAATATTTCCTAAAATATCAATAAAGTGTAAGAACCGGTGAAAATAAATAATTATTCAAACAAATTATCAGGTACCTATACTTACCATGTCTAATGCATTTACTAAGTTGAGTGCATTAATTAACAGATACGTGTAAACCTTACAATGTAACTGGTCAATTACCTACATCAAAAATCATTAATAGAACGTAAATAATTATAATTAAATTACGTATTTCACAATAACAAGTTTCATAGGTATTCATTTTTTTTTTTCATTTTGTCTCCTTATCAATATTATCAACCTGCCGGTGTTTACCCGCACTTACCATGCGCAATAGAATTTCAAATGAGTTCTTCATGGCGCAGCCTGCATTAAACATGGGCAAAAAAAGCTAATTCTGCAATTTTCTACTTTTCACTACGTATTTCCTATTTCGATTCGATTGAAAAAATTTCCATAATTACAAACAACTGAATAAAAATGATATTTTATTAATCAAACGTAAACACAATTGAAAGTATTATAACATGAAGAGACGCACATCACAAATGTGATTTCACAACATTTGCTCAGCTAATTCGGTATCATTAGTGATAATCACTTTTAACCCATAATTTAAAATGATTATTTCAATTAAAAAAGCTCGATATACAAGTAGAAAAAAAACTTATGGTAGAAATATTCCGCAAACTTACCAACCACTAAAAAAATAAAAAAGTACTCAAATTGGGAGCGAATAAAACCTCAAAGAAACCAGAACGAAAAAATAAAATCGTCAGCGGATTTCTTTTACGATCCACAGGATAAGCAATCTTCTTTATTCTTCAACGAACACATCAGTTTATTGGCAAATTCGTCGCTTAATTCATCCGCATCTTTTTTATCGTCACCCTTTTCTTGTACTCCGTTTGTCTGCGATGATTTAGTAACTTTGTTCTTATCGACTGTGAATTGGATGGCGTCGGCGGCTGGTTTGGTTCTTAGGTAATACATTCCAGTTTTCAGGCCCTGAAAAGTAATATTATTTTGAATGAAATTACTTTATGAACAATAAAACTGGACAAAAAATAGATAACATTTTTCTTTTTTTTCACCCTTTATATTTTGACGAGTGTTTTTGCGCCACCCGTTCATTTTTCAAAAAAAATGAATAGAAGGTTTTTTGTTGAAAATTTTATGTACTTCAGTTTTAGTTATTATAATTTTTTTGTTCAAACCCATATTTGAAGAGTTATGAGAGAAAATCAAAGAGAGTCTTTCAAGATCTACAATTAGGGAACTTTTTGGTAGTTAATTCGAACACCGAAAGGAATATTTTTGAAATGAAAAAATTTTCGTTGTCTCAATTTACCAATTTCCAGCCGAAGAAATGCATCGATGTTAGATTCGAGTAATTCGGATCAGCCATGTGAATATTTAAACTTTGCGATTGGTCGATAAATGCTGCTCTGTCTGCGGCCATTTTTAAAATAGTCTTCTGCTTGATTTCCCATACAGTTTTGTAGAGTTCTTTTAGATCTTGAGGTATTCTAGCGATATTCTAGGTAGAAAAAAAAATCGGCACCATTTTAGAATAAATTCTCGAGTTGAATGAATTTTTAAATGTGCAATTCACCTGAATTGATCCGTTATTGTGAAGTAATTCGTTCTTCATGTCTTCGTCCCATAAATCTCTTTCGACCAAATCCTTCAGTAAATGATGATTCACAATCTACGTAAATTCAACCTCGCATAAATTATTTGCTCAAGTCCGACGATTCTATTTCGAGCAAAAAAAAAAAAAATACCTGGAACTCTCCGCTAAGAACTCGTCGTAAATACATATTCGAAGTATATGGTTCGAAACTTTCATTATTTCCTAAAATCTGAGCAGTGGAAGCTGTTGGCATCGGAGCTAATAAGAGTGAATTTCGGACACCGTGTTTCGCGATTTTTTCTTTCAACGCTGACCAATTCCATAACGAGGTTGGTTTCACGTTCCACATATCGTATTGTAAGATCTGTAAAAATTTAAATTGAATACTTGGAAACGATAATTAGGTCGAATTCATTTTCAAAACTCACTCCTTTACTGACTGGCGATCCTTCGTAGGTTTTATATGGACCGTGTTTTTGAGCAAGTTCGCAACTTGCTTCCAAGGCTCCGTAGTATAAGGTTTCGAAAATCTGTACATTAAGTAACTGAGACTCTTCGCTTTCGAATGGCAGTCTCATCAAGATAAATAGGTCGGCTAATCCTTGAATACCAATTCCAATCGGTCTATGATCAAGGTTGGATTTCTCAGCCTACAAAAGGAAAACATTTCCGGTATATTTTCGGTAGAAAAAATCTAAAAGTGGAAATTCAGAACGATATGTACTTGTTCTAATGGATAATGAGTGACGTCGATAACTCTATTCAGATTTTTAGTGACTGTTTTAGTAATTTCCTTAAGTTTTTGGAAATCATACGTGAAGTCAGGTTTCAGGAACATGTTTACAGCTATCGAAGCTAAATTACAAACAGCTATCTGCAAGACGAAATTAATTAATAAGATGAAATTAGCCACGATGCATTTGAATGAAGCCATACCTCATCCTTGGAAGAATATTCTATGATTTCTGTACACAGATTGCTACTTTTAATAGTTCCAAGATTTTTTTGATTAGATTTACGATTACAGGCATCTTTATATAACATGTACGGTGTTCCTGTTTCTATTTGAGAGTCTAATATAGCGAACCAAAGCTTTCTGGCGTCAACTTGGCGATTATAACGTTTCTCTGCTTCATATCTACAGTAAATTTCATTAAATTATTCATTTAGTTGGACGAAAAATCCTTTATGAGAAGGGTCATACTTACTTTCGGTACAATTCGTCGAATTCTTCACCGTAACAGTCGAATAATCCGGGACATTGACTGGGACACATCAAACTCCATTTTTCATCGTTTTCAACCCTTCTCATGAATTCGTCGGGGATCCACAATGCGTAGAATAAATCCCTAGCGCGAGACTCTTCTTTACCGGAATTTTTTCGCAGCTCTAAAAATTCAAAAATATCCGAATGCCAAGGTTCCAAGTAAATGGCAAAAGCACCCGGTCTTTTGTTGCCTCCTTGGTCGACGTATCTGGCTGTGTTATTGTATACGCGAAGCATCGGAACGAGACCATTTGATACGCCATTTGTTCCGGCGATATAGCTGTTTGTAGCTCTAATGCAGTGTATATGTAATCCAATTCCACCGGCTGATTTGGAAATCATGGCGCAATTTTTCAAACTGTTGAAGATACCTTCGATGCTGTCGTCTTCCATGGCTACGAGGAAACAACTGGAAAAAGAATATTTTTTCAGTCTCTATTTGCCTGAAGCTGATTATTTCCAGCAATGCCAACCTGGAAAGTTGCCCTTGAGGAGTAGCAGCATTGAATAAGGTAGGAGAAGCGTGGGTGAAATATTTCAGCGACATTAAATTATAAGTTTCAATAGCAGAGTCGATATCTTCGCCATGAATACCAACGGCAACTCGCATCAACATGTGTTGTGGACGTTCGACAATACGATCGTTGATTTTCAATAGATAGGATCTCTCCAGAGTCTGAAATAAGGCTCGATAAATAAAATATACTCGTATCAAGTACGGAAGTGGAATAGAATCTACAAGTTTAGTTACCTTGAAACCAAAATAGCTGTAACCGAAGTCACGATTGTAATCAATAGCGGAATTGAGTTTATCAGCGTGTTCCATGATTATATTATAATACTCGTCTGATATCATCGGAGTTCTTTTGCCATTTTTTTCATTGACCATGTTATATAGATCGGTAATTACATCTAAAAACAAAAAAATACTTTAAAATCAAGCGATTCCAAACTGATTGAAATTTTAATCGTTATTACCGGTGAAGTTTTTTTTCGTTTCTTTGTGTAAATTGGAAACAGCTAATCGAGCTGCCAATACAGCGTAATCAGGATGAACTGTGGTCATTGAAGCGGCAATTTCTGCAGCTAGGTTATCCAGTTCCACCGTAGTAACTCCGGGGAACAAACCACGTATCACCTTTGTGGTAATATCGACCTACGAACAAAATACACTAGAGAAATTCGGAAGAAATCCAGATGTTGTTTACGTTAATCTGAACATTACTGCATCGACGAATTCTCTGTTTAAGCCCTCGCAGAGATTCTCAATACGGTTCGTTATCTTATCGAGACGTGTGACTTCTTTTCTTCCATCTAGATAAAGAATAAGGTTACAACATAGTTTGGTAATGATCCAAATTATTAAGAAATCATCATCAATATGGTGAGTGATACGTGGAGTAAATTCACGTGTCAATAAAACGTGACTTCTTACCTCTTTTGAGTACAAACTGTTTTCCAAGGGGCTTCGCCGGAGATTTCTGTTTTTGAAAATCACCCATGTCGATTGCTGAGTGTAAACGACTTGATCTATAATTTCATAAGATATGAAATAACAAATTGTAAGGAAATCGACGCTGAATCTTTCACTTTTTCTACAACGCTTGATCGTACGAATTACCACATTTATTTTTAGCAGAAAATATCCGAAATTTTTCGCAAAAAGGCGGAATCTTTTGTTGAATTTATTTTTAATTTTTGATAAGAAATAATTCAACAGTGTTTACAGATTTTGTGAGTAAAAAATCCACGATTTCTTTTTTATTATATGAAAAATAATTTTTAAACTTTATTCGAATCATTGAATTAATTGGCCATGAAAAATAATTGAATATTGTACAATTCAATGAATTTTTATTTTCAAAAATTCAAAATACTTTGGAAAATTGAAAAAAATTGATTTTATTTTTTCAAGTGGAATTTTTGAGAATTTTTGATTGTGTTTTAATCAACACTGTTTTTTGAACACACTAGAATAAAAATGTAAACAAAGCCAAAAATTTTAAAATTTTAATTTTTTATCAATTTTTAAGAAATTTTTTTAAAAAGTTGTGAAATTTTCAAAAATTTGCTAATGTAAGATCATTAGAAAGTAAAAAATGAGAACAAAAAAATTCCTCAAACAGTAAATTCAGTTTAACATGCTTTTGTTGAATTACTTGGTCGAAATAATTCCACAATATGTCAGTTTTCGTAGCGGCTGGTCCAGCAGAAATCTTACGAGCAGTTCAGAAAGACAGGATACTTTTGGATTTAGTTGAAAAACAAGTCGCAGATTTAGTCCTTAAAATCGGAGGTAAGTCACTGAGGCTCACCTCACAACATTATAATTACTCTTATTGATCACAAGAATTGCTTTAGGTACCGCTGCTTGGCTCCAGTACAGACAAATTGTTCAAATATGTTCGAGACTTTTGTACTATACCTTCACCACTTTATCTGGATATCAAACGTTGGGAGAAGAATATACAAACATAGTAGAAGTAGACGTAACATTGAAACGCATTCCGACATTCTTTGTACGTTAGTTTTCGATACTGTGAAACACTTGGTGTTCAGAATGGTGTCAAATTTATCTGTTATTTACTTTCAGCAAAGATTGTTGATGGCTGTGGCTGAATCAGCTGGGTTTACATTCTTCGAATCCATTTTGAATAAATTTCATCGAAAAGTTAGCGAAAATTCTCACTTAGAAGATGATTTCAGGTTCAAGATGCTCACTTTTATCGATATAACCAAATCCATGTTACCATTTTTGATTCATTTTCATCATGCTATTTTTTATTGGAACGGGGCTTATTACGATATAGTCAAGAGAATCGTTGGAATTCGATATGTAAGTCTACGAATGAACTATATTTCAATGATTAATTCAAGGGCTCTAACAAGATGTATTATTTTTTCTCATTTCAGATACGCTCCAAACCATGGCTGTCCAAGGACAGTAAATTATACGGGTTCAAAATACTATCGGCCATAACGTTACTCCACTTGACCATATCTGGAACACACTTCGTGTATAATTGGTTTTCTAAACATTCTGTAAGTGAAACTCCTTCTTATACAGTTTCCAGTAAGAGTTCGTCCAAATGCTCCTTATGTTTGGAATCTCGAACCAATACAAGTTGTACACCATGCGGCCACCTGTACTGTTGGTATTGTATTTTGCAATGGTTACAGACCAATAATAATTGCCCTATTTGTCGAGATATCATTGAACCAAGTAGGATTGTACCATTATTGAATTATTTTTAGTCTGTGATATTTTTATGGGTTGGTTATAAATTGAAGCACCATGTACGTTATATTCTTTTATAATGAAAAATATGAGCATATTTCTTGGTAACTGTAATTATTTTTCAGTGTATTGTTAAACGCTGCTAATTTCGGTTTTATGTTTATTCCTTTGAATTTATGCCAGTCCAAAAATAGGTTTAATACTGCACCTGGAACAAACCATCGCAGGTTTTCAAATCATCGAAATTTATTTCTATATCGTCTATTTTTGATGAAAAAAATTTACTTTGAAGTCTTTCAAGGTAAAATGGTCGTTGCTTCATTTCAGCTTGGATTTCTCTCTCGTTTTCTAAAATAGCTTTGTACTCTGGAATTAAATTATTTTGCAGTGGTTCAGGTTGAGCTGCGTCGATATCTTTCAATGCATCCAAAAGCATAGTCTGTTGTTGTAATTTATAATACTTTTCTAATTTTAAATCCAACGACCGAAGAGTTGCGATTATACTTTGCTCGTTCGTCGCTGAAAAAAAAACACAAACTGAAGATTAATTATTCTACAAAATTGCTAACGTAAGAAAAAACTCACTCGACGAAATATCTAATTTGATTTTCTTCTTTGTGGCTTCTTTCGATACGATATCTCTTAAAATGGAAATTGTAGAAATATTGTCGGATTTGAATTCAGCCTCGCCTCGTCTATAATTTGTATTTATTTTATTTTCTGTTCGCCAATATCAATGAAATTTTGTGGTTTTGCAAACTTACGAATATACACATTCTAAAACAGTGTCGACCAAAGCTGACTTGAAAGTATACGTGATTTTTTCTTCATCCGGTGGCTTTTCCGGCAATTCTGGTAAACATTGAGTGACCCAGGTGTGCATTTCTGCCACGCTAAAGGTTCCTTTTAATTGCAGTGAATTATAAAACCTGGGGAAAAATCAACAAAATCAATTCCAATAGAAAATTATAATAAGGTCTAAAAAATTAAGTCGTACCTTTCTGTCTCAGTTGTATGTACTCGGCAGTGCAAAGCTAGAGGTTTGATTGGATATTTTCTGACTTGACAACACTTGGGTTGTGTTAGAGGAGTAACGTAAGCTTGCAAAATACCTTTTTGGCCTTCGTCGACGTAAAATTTCAATTCCAAACGTACCGTGTTCAGTTGGCATCTGTAAGTTGCCAACACAGAATTTCCACTCTGCAATAAGTATAAATTTTACCTGCTTGAAGACCCCAAATGGAGAATGAATTTGATTAAAATTGAAATTTATTTACTTCGGGATCACATTTACTGTAACTGACGACTGCTGAATTTTTATCAACGTCGAAAAGTTTTATGGGTATATCACATTGGATGAGAATGTTATCGATGTTTGACTCACTTTCGAGCATGACAAAATAAGTGGCGTCGTCTTTTTGTATCATCATCTACATTTAAAAATGATTGGTAAATTGAAGCATGAAAAGTACACATTTTTCGGAGTGATTTTGGGCTCACTTTATCATTGATGGTGAGATAGGGTAGTCGAGAAATGGCAGCAGAATCTTCTTGAGTAAATTCTAGGTATTTTTCTCGTTCTTTGGTGACTCTGGCTTCAAGTTCTTCTATTTCAGACCTTGGAAGTGATTCAAAATTTACTTGTAAGAAGCTTCAAATGACCGTACAAACTATTAGAAATGTTTATGCCTACTTCAGTTTGAGGATTTTTTGTTTTTCTTCTCTGGAAAAACCGTAATTCAAATCATTGGCATCGTTTGTGACTTGTTTTTCTGGTACTTCTGTCGTCAATCCGAATAACCATCCTAAATATCAGAATTTTTATTTTAAATCATGGCACGCGAAGCTGGCAACTTGTTTTTTTTTTTTTGGAGTGTTACTCTATTTTCATTCCAAAGGATGGCAGTTTGGAAATTTTTTAGTGTAGAATAAAAGAATAATTTTTTCCTCAAAAAAAAAAGTTTTTTTTTCTCTTTTTAAAATTTGAAAAAAATTTACCCCAAAAAATTGAAAAGTTTTTTGAAGGTGAAAAATTGAGATTTTTTCCCTTTTAAAATAAAAAATGTATTTACCGAAAGAATCGATTTTTTTTACCCAGTTATTTGCGCTGACTCAAAAACAATTCAAAGATATTTTTATCTAAAGAAAAAAAATAATAGTTGTTTTTTTTCTTTTTTAATCAAGAAAGAGTTGATTATTTTCTTTCAAAAAAATAGGGAAACTTTCTTCTCTAAAAATAATTGAAACATTTTTTTTCTCAACAAATTCAAAAAAAAATTATTCCAAAAAAAAGTGAAATTTCTTTATTTTAAATAAATTTAAAAAAAGATTTTTTTCCAAGAACATAAATATTTTTTTATTCCAAAAATACGAGTATTTGAAATTCTAAAACAACTTTAATTCTTCTCCGAAAAAATTTCAAAATTTTCTCTTTTTCAATTTCTTTTTGTAAAAAATGAGAGATTTTTCTCTTCAAAAAATTCCGATATTTTTTTATTGAAAAAATTGAGAGAATTTTTTCTTCTAAAAAATTGCAAAATTTTCTTCTCTAAAAAATAAAAATGAAAATAAAAATAAAACTTTGTTCTCAAAGAAAATTAAGATACCTATTTACTAAAAATAATGGAAAAAAAATTATTTAAAAAGAAAATTAGGAAAAAATGTTTCAAAAAATTGAGAATTTTTTTTCTTCAAAAACATACTTAATTATTTTTTTACTCACACAAAAAAAACAAAAAAAAAACTTATCTATTAAGAAAATTTTCGTTGTCAAAAAAATGAATGAATTTCTCCCGAACAAAATTGAAAAATTTCTTCAACTCCAAAACAACTGAAAATTTTTTCTGTTCCTAAAGGAATTAAAAACCTTTGCGTGCCCAAAAATTGAGGAATGTATCCCCCCCCCTCCGAAAATTGAATTTTTTATCTGGAAAAATTTCAAGCTTTTTTCCAGACGATGAAATGATTCCCCCCTCCCCCCAAAATATGAGAAATTTTATTCTCTAAAGGTATTAAAAGATTTTTTCATTGAAAAGGTATTTTAAAAAATTTCCGAAAAAATGAGTGTTTCATTTTTTTTTTATTTGAAATTTTGTTCTCCAATAAAATCGAGATTTTTTTACCCCAAAAGAATGAAAAAAATTTAATTTAAAAAAAATAATGGAAAAAATTTGAGAAATTTTATTCTTTAGGAACATTTTTTTGTACCACAAAAAAATTCTTCATATTGAAATTTGAATTGCGGGGGTATTTTAACAATAAAACAATTTTTTCTCCATAAAAATAAAAAAAATATTCCCAAAAAAATCAAGATTTTTTTTTTCATTTCAAAAAATTTAGAAATTTTCTTCTATAAAAACACAAACTTATTTCTTCAAAAAATTTTGAGATTTTTTGTATAAAAAAGTTGAAAAATTTTCTTTATAAAGCAAAATTTTTAAATGTTTCCTCCAAAAAAAATTAACTTCAAAAAAATTAAAAATAAATATTGAATTTTTTCTCGTATAAAAATGAAAAATATCAATAATTTGTTTGTATTCTCTAGCCCAAAAAGTTTCAGAAATGTTCCTTGAAAAAAAATTTACCACCAAAAATAAAGAATTTTTTACCATGACTCCGAAAAATTGAGATATAATTTATTCTAAAAAAAATACTTTTAAAAAAACAAAAAAAAAAAACAACAAATTGCAAAGTTGCACAATTGCAAAAAAAAATCTGTAGGTACCTGTGTAAGTGGTCACAATAATCTCTTCAAAATTCACATTACCGACATATCCACCTTGTATCGAAGTTATGCTTTCGTTGCCACTCTAAAATAAAAGTGCTTCGTTAGCTTTCTGGTGAGACAATAGGTAAGTAATTTAAATTTAAATTTAACATACGTAACAGAATTTTTCCACCGGAGGTTTAAATTCATTTGTCACTTCGTCGTGTTGGATCATAGTGTAAACTTCAATGTTACCATCGTGTCTTCCAACGATGATATCGGGTATTCCAGTTTTCATTAAATCAAATGCAGTCATACAAGTTACTTCTGATTTACGATTTTCGTTCTCTAAAATCCATTTAATTAGAGTTGAATTTGATCTAAAAAAATATCATTTTCAAATCTATAATAGGTAGGTACCTTATTAGTTCTGATTTCATTTACCTACCTAGTAATCTGGACGAGGTAGATTTGCCCTTCTTGCATTCCTACCAAGATATGATCACCTGTACTGCCTCCATCTCCGTTCATCAAATGTAAAGCTGTTGGACTATTGGGTAGAGCTAGAGATTGAGTTACTACAGCTCCATCTATAACTCTCAACATTTGATCGGCGCAAGCTAACACAGCTGTTAGACGTCTTACCTATTTTCAATATGACATGAATAAAGATCATTCGAAAAGTAGGTATCTATTTCAATTTAAATAAGAAATTAAAAATTTTCAATTACCTTGGCCACATTCAGTGTTATAATATCGTTGATGATATCACTACAAGTGTAAGAATCCACGAGTTTACAATCATGGTAATGATGATAGTTGTGAACTCCAGAGACGATCAAATCATTTCCACAAACGTACCTGAAATATGTAACCAAATAGATCAATGACCTTTACCTAAACCTCCTTAGGAGGTTTTATGCTGATTATGTTTAATTTTTTGATACCTTACATGCATTTGATAGTTTCCAATAGTTGAGTTTCGAAATTTAGGAATATTTTTCCTTTCTTAGTAAATCCTCTGACCATGTTTTCCGACGATACGAAAATTTTATCTTGTGCAGTTCCTGTAAAAGTTTCCTTACTGTAAGGTACACACTTACAATCGTTATCAGTTCAAAATTTCTTACTCAGCATCATTGAACGTTTACCTATCGATCCTCCGAGAACTATATTAGACACTGGGGCACTTGGTAAGCTTTTAAAAGTGATCTGAATTTCTCCTTTTTTGATAAAAAATATCTGCGTGATGCCCTCTTGATCTCCGACCACGACCTATGCCAAAAATTGATAGAAGAAACTCATATGATATTTATTGAAGAACAAATATGACTTACTTTCTGTGTAAATTTCGTCCCAGTCGAAGGTAATAATTTCATGCAGTTGTTCGACGTTAATCCTAAAATAGTATAATCCACTCTGTGCAGCTCCATTTTCTCCTTTACAAACCAACGTACGAAATTTACATTCGAATATGACCAGTGGTCAGTTGATAAACATATACGTAACCATAGTAACCAATTCGTCGAGCACCAACCAACTCCGAAGTGAAAAGACAACTTCATTGAAACGACCAAAAAAATAAAGCGTTTTTATTTCCACAGAATAAACAAAAAAATTACAGCACACAATATTATCATACCAGAGACATAAATAATAGTAAAAATATTCTAAAGCGATTTGATCCAAAACACGTATAAAATTACACTAATAATTAATCGTAAAAAGGAAAAAACACGCGTAAAAATGATACAAAAAAAATGCTCTCTTACAACATACCTACTAATTCTACAGGCAAACTAGATCCTTCAATGACTACGTTTCAATTGGTAACATAAAAATATAATTTCAAGGATGATCAGTCTGATTACGTCGGAGTAAATGATAATCTAAAAATTTGCTCTTCGATTCCCATATTAGTGGAATGTAAAACGATCTCGCGTATAGTGGTGTTCTGGACGCATCCAGGAAACGAACAGAATAAACAGATGTCCAGTTTCGATGACGAGAATAAATAGGTTCCAAGGGGGTCGGAGATACGGAGTCGAGATCGACCAGAAAATCGCAGATGTCTATTTTCACCTGAAACGATATATTATCGTTTTAAATTCCGCAGTAAAAGTGGAATTAGAACTTGCGAGAGTGAAAATACTCACGTATCTGGAAGGTTCTTCTTTATTCAAATCGTTCATATCGCTTCTGACAATTTTCGTGGCTTCCTTTTCTGGCAAATAATGACCTGGCAGTTGACCTTTGAAATCGGATTTGATGAAATTTATCTTCCATCTGAAAAAAATCGACGTTGATATTTCTTCGAGTAATAGGTAATTTTCTACCAGCGAAATTCAAATAATTACCCATCCGGTAAGAAGTAAGAAGTAGGAAACCGGTGCCATTCTTTACCAACACACAAATTGACTTCATTTCGATCAGTCATGTTCACGTTGACGGTTTTCAATCGACTGTATACGTCCATAGGAGCGTGATAACCTAATCAATTGATTAATTAGTAAAATTTCAGACACTTCTAAGATCACAAAGTCGAATCAAAATCTTACTCTTGTAGAGTAAAAACATCCTAGACACTCCCAAAATTAGGAAGAAAAATAAAACGATGACGGATATTTTCAGAGTACACTTGGCATAATGGAAACCCTTCTTGATGAAATATCGAAACCATAAAACTTGAACCGCATCGATACCTACAGCGCTGCATAAAGCGATCAAAGGATACACCGGGAACAAGAATCGTTCTTCCTGAAATTGAATTTAATTCATTACACGAGCGAATTAATTAAAATTTTTAAAAGATCAACTACTCACTTTATGTGGCTGGACGAAAAATATAGCAAACCATAAATACAACGAGCCCAAAGATAAAATATAAGGTAAGCAATCCGGGTTTCGAGGCTTCGACGGAATGGCTATTTTAATCCAAATCTGAATTAAATCATTTAAAATTAACAATACGAGCCAAACACGTGTCATAAATCGAATAATATTGTAACCAACCAATAAAAGAGGTGCCAAGAGAGCAAATATGAAACCTAGGTTAAAATTCAAGATCCCATTCAAAATATAAAAGTACCAAGGAGAACTTCCATACAAGTTCGGTCCATGTGGCGTGAATATATTATACTTGACGATATTCCAAGGTGCCAGGGTTAGTTTTCCATAATATATGGAGTCTATTTGGAATAAAGGGACCTGAAAAAGTAATTCGAATTATATTCAAATACATTCTTGCTAAATTATTTGTAACAAACTAGCAAATTTAAATTACCAAAATGATAATCGCAGACAGAATACACCACTTGAAAAATTCACGCCATCTTCTTCTCATAAACACCATTTCAAAAGCAATAGGAGATCTGAAAAAACAACTTCAGTTACTAGAAACCTTTACTCATATACCAAATTCTTGGTTTTATCTACTCACCCAATAAGGCCAGCAAATGGCCAACTTAATAATGAAGAAAGAGCAACAAAAAATATGGCAGAAGGATATTTCCTATAGAACCAAGCAGTCATCGATAATAAAGTCATATACCTGAAAGTATCGAAATTATTAAAAGCCTAATTACAAATTCCGTCTCTTAGAAGTCCATCTACTTACATAGAGAAACTAGAAGGTAGAAAAGCTGAGCCAGCGATGAACATGCCAGGACTAAAGATCAAAATTATCAACATTATTCGTCCAACGTTGATACCAAATTCACGACAGACGCTCCTAAAAGAACGAAAATATCATTAGAACAGATATTCTATGCTCTATCGTATTCGTCGGTAAATAATTAGTACACTCACTTGTAAAAAAATACTTCACAACCGGTACAAAACACTGCCAAGCAGCATCGCGTAAGATAAAATAAAAATAATCGACTAGGATGGAACAACTGATAATAAATCCACGCAGGAACATTATGCATTAAAACATACAAATAAGATCGTAGAGCAAACTGCGGTGAATACTCCCATGGCTGGAAACCGGTACCGAATAATAAATAATGACTCTGTAAATTCAATCGGGTAATGTTAGAAAAGATGTACTTTGTTCTAGGGATTTAGTGTAATATTCTACAATAATGTGAAATTCTTACCGGCTCCCAATAATTATAAGTTTCGTCGCAATCTGTAATGTGTAGCCAAACAGCTGAAACAATCCGAACACAAAAAATCACCTGAAAAGCGATACTCGGAGAAGGATAGAATATCGGTTCTTCTTTGACAGGACTGCCATAGTCTGTTCTGAAATGGAAAAATACGAATTACAAATTCGAATTTATGTGATTGATAATACTCTATATTAGATACATACTTGATGCGAAAACTTTCCGTTCGTTTGATATTTCGTTTCATAGTTGTATTTTTGTTGGCTAGTTTTCGTTGCCGATTATGCTGAGGCATTTTAGCAACAAATGCACAGGTTTAAATCGTTGTGGAAATTGTTCAGTGTGTATACGAAGATTGAATTATCACTTATACTGCTCATTTTAGGTATTTCAAATTTAAATATTATAATTTTTCTATAATTTAAAACCGTAAAACCTTAATGACGTACAACCGCTAACGCCTTCCACTCTTCCACCTACCAAAACAAAAACACAAAATTTGATCAGCTGATTATGGAGTAACGTTGCCATTTTTCAATTTTGGTGTTTTTTGATGTGTTTGTAGATGCCGAAACTCCAAAAAATTTATATCGATTGAAAATTTCGAAATTTGAAATAGGGCGCTTTGTTCGAAATAGTTCAAAATTTGCCAGAGATTTAATTAATTAATTATTTTAAATTAAAATGTCTTGTAGGTACGTAGAAAAATGCATTTTTTCTGTAATCAATATCTGATTGGTTTCAACTTTCAACTTTCAATCGAGCTCTTACTTAGTCAGGAGTACAAGAGTACACCTTCGATATTGTTTAGAGAGAAAAAACATTTATAATAATTATTGATTTATAAAAGTTTGAGGAATTTTTTATTTTTTTTAGAACCCTTTGTAAGAGACAAGTATGAAAACAAGACGAAAATCAGTCTGGTTTCACCTTAATGGGGCAATGGGAGTTCACGGAATCTTGGTAGGCACCTACAGTACATTCCAGATCACTGTGAAATTGATTGACTACAATTGCTTCTGTTTTGAAGTAGGTATAGGTAAGCAGCTGATCACCAATAATAATATCAAAGTTTGATAAAAAGATTGACGTATGTAAAAGTGGCATGAGCTGATTCACCCACAAATTGAAGAAATTTAAGATTCTGAACTGAAAATTGTGAGTAGGTATACCTAGACCCACCTATCCCATTCCTACATTATGTAAATAACAATTTGAGTGTACCTTATAAAAGTGGAAATAATCAGTGGCGTATTCAAGGGGAGGGTTATGAGATTTTTCAAAATTTTCCCAATTTTTAGTTACGATAAATTTTCAAAAAATTAGATTGGTCACATTTTTCAAATTGGGCTTTTTAAATTGTTGGAATAATTTTTCAAAAATTTTCAAAAATAAAAATTGGGTAGGAAATTTTTATTTTTTTTATTTTTCAAGAATGAATTTTTCCAATTTCTTATAGGTACCTACATACTTTTTCTTAAATTTCCAAAAATGACATTTTAAAATTTTTTCAAAAATGAATTTTTTCAATTTTTAAAGATCATTTTCTCTCGAATTTTCAAACATGATATTTGTTACTTTTTTAAAAAAATTTCAAGATGGATTATTTCTAATTTTTTTTAGAGGTGATTTTTTTCTACTTTTCAAAACTAGATTTTTTTAAATTTTATAATTCCAAAATTTTACTTACCTACCTACTAATTTTCAACTAGGTATTGATAAATTCTCAAAAAAAAAAAATTGTTTAGTCAAATTTTTTCAACATAATATTACCTAAGTATAGAATTTTTTTCAATTTTTGGAAAGATGTTTTGAATTTTTACAAATAGAAACTGTGTAAATTTTTTGACTAGATGTTTTATTTCAATACTTGAGGGTTGAACTATTCCTTTGTTTAAAATTTTTTTTAATCTTCAAAAATTAAATTCTAAAAATTTTGAAAAATGCATTTAAAAATTTTTTAAGATTAAATTTTTTCCAATAATTTTTAAGGATGACTTTTCTTAATTTTTAATAGCAACTTTTTCGCAATTTTTCAATTTTTTGAATGGTTTTTCATAAATTTTTAAAGATGAAAATTGGGTAATTTTTTCAATATTTTATTTTCAAAGAATGAATTTTTCTAATATAATTTTTCTTAAATTTTCAAAAAAATAAGATTTTCCATTTTTGTTCAAGAATTACTTTTCTTCAATTTTTAGAGATCGTTTTTTTTTTTTGAATTTTCTAAAATGATAATTGTTAAGCTACTTTTTAAAAAAATTTCGAGATGGATTTTTTTCCCAAATTTTTTTATAGGTGTTTTTTCTACTTTTCAAGATTACGTTTTTTTTTTAAATTTTACAATCCCGAAATTTTACTTACTTATTTTTTATGATGAATTTTCATAAAAATTATTTTGGTCGAATTCTTCGACATATCGAATTTTTTTCAATTTTTGGAAAGATGTTCCTTGAATTTTTACAAATAGAAACTGTGTAAATTTTTTTGAATATTTATTTTTTCAATTTTCCAAGGTTGAATTTTTTCCTTTGCCTAATTGAAGATTTTTTTGATTTTTAAAAATTGAAGTCTAAAAATTTTGAAAAATGTACCTATTTTGAAAATTTTTCAAGATTCAATTTTTTCAATAATTCTCAAGGATGACTTTTCTTATTATTATTTATTTTTGTGAGTGAGAATTGAAAATTTTATTTCATAATGACTACTTTCGAAAACAAAAGTTAAACCCATCCCATATGATTTCATCCTAGATACGCCACTGGAAATAATGAATAGGGGAGACCCGGGATACATAGGACGTTTTTGACTTTTTTGAGAATTTCTTCCAAACTATTAATTGCATCAACTTCGTTTTTGCACCACTGTGTAGTACAACTATTGCGCTACATTTTGCGCTAAAGAAGTTTATCACTGAAGCAAGCAGAGCTTGGTGAATTAATTTCTAAATTTTTGTTTTTTTGTCCCAACTATCCCGTTTGTGCCGGGATACCTGGGACACTCGTAGGGGATGTTTGGGACAGTTTTTTTCCCTACTTTAAAAGGCGTATTTTTTCCAAAAATTGAAAAAAAAAGGTCACCCCTGCACCTATGGAGTACCAATACACATATTTCGTTCAAAAAATTCGAAAACTTTTATTTATTTTACATTTTTGAACTATTCCGAAAAGTGTCCCATTCATCCCACCTCTCCCCCTAGGTGAGATTAATATTATTATGACAAAAAAAAATTGGAGTTTAGAACATCAGAACAACAAATTAGATTGCTTTATTGAATTTTTGAACTCCAGGGGTGTTCAGTAGTCGAAATATACTTCTTCGGAATCCTAAAAATCACGAATAATTTATAATCACTCAACTGTCCCATTCATCCCTAGGGCTCATTTTTTAATAAAAAATTAATATTTTGGAAACCACTGAAAATAATGTCTCCAAACTTATATGGGTGATGAATGATACCCTATTGATCTGAACTTTCCTCAAAGACTTCAAAAATTTTCGCAGCTTCCATAAAATTTTTTGAAAAATTTGCAAGCTTTGCCTCCAAAAAACACACATGAAAATTTTTTTTGGCACTTTCTCTCGTTGTTCCTGTAGGGATAACGTGGCCAATCAAATACGAGATACCTTCAACTATAAGCTTGTCTTCGCGCTAAATTTTGTCCACGCAATGCCAGGCAATGCCTCATTATATAGGAGAAAAAAAGACTGTCCCATTCATCCCGGTGTCCCAGGTATCCCGGGTCTCCCCTATAATTTGTTCTTTTGTTTGTACAGACACTAGGCAGACTCACAAGGCCTTTGTTACAATCATATTAATTCGATCATTTATTCTCTTTTTTAGTCAAGTTGTAAAATTCATCTTCATTTCTACCAAATACTCTGGTGTATTTTCCATAGTAATAATTATCATGCGATCAGTACATCACAGTACATGTTTCCTCTCACCTCAGCGATAAGGCTGGAGAAGCATAAATTGCTTATTTATCATTTCTTCTTTTCCTTCTGTGTAATTTATTGCTTACTCTGGGATCTTTTTGTTTCTTAACTTGATATGAGAACTGCTGACGACTCGATGCTTTGAAAATGAAAACTATGAGCACGGTTTGATAGTTAATGCTGTTTCAATCTTCAGTTCGATTAAATGTAAAATTGTAGATCTTTGTTCTTTATTCGTGTATATTTTTTCGAGTGTCTGCTTTTATATCAATATCTTCATTTACATTTATACAGTTCGTAGTTTTCAACGTTTTCAATTAAGTTTTATTTTCAATTTTCTTGTGAAATAAAACAACAATGGAGGACTTTACAGTAAGTATATTTATTCAAACAAACAAATTAGATATTGACTTCAACACTTGCACACTCCAACCTTCATTAAGGCAATAATAATATAGGCAATTAGGTACCAAATATTTTCAATTATATTTTCGAAATATTACCTATTGATGAATTTTTAAAATTTTTATTAGATTCTGGCCAACACGTTTCATGTCAAGAAATTTCTCTGTTTCTTCGGTCTTCGTTCTGGGACTATTTTTTTATTATACTTTTTTAACGTAAGTAAATAGGTATCTAAGTATTTTATTTTGATTTTTGATTGCAATTGGTAGGTGGGTATTTAGGGTACAAATCATTCGCAAAGAAATTAAATTTTACTTGATTTTTCGTTTCAAATTCCGATATAGATGATCAATTTTTTCATGTTCTTGATCCTGTTCAATGCATTGATCCGCCTTTCTTCAGGTTAGTTTATTTTTTGAAAATTGGTGACGTACTATACCTACTTAGTGTTTTCATTGAACAACTTTTTAGTCTTAAATTTGGATCCATGGATCTTACCACTACTTATTGGAGTAACTCTCACGAGCGTGATACTTCTGAGCTACGTATCATTATATTTTCCTGAAATGAATAAGAAATATGAAAAAAATTCGGTAAAGTATTAAATGTCATGTTTTCTTAGTATTTTTATAATATCATGAATTATTAAAAATCAATTCCTAATTACATTTTTTTTTTTCAAATAATTTGCTAGGTAAACGCCAAGTGTGCCAAATATTTCTTCATTTACAATTGTGTTGCGGCAGTTATTTCTTCAATGGTTGCAATTTTTTTTTCTTCTTTGACGTTATTCATCGGAGAAAGTTACCTAGCACAATGCCTACTTATTTTATTGAATTCAACTCTGTGTACAGGTAGGTAATTCAATGTTCATTTACACGCATTTCACTCATTAAACGTTGCTATGATATGATCGAAAAGGATTATCTCACTGACAAACGGGGTCTATTTCTTTTTTACAGTGGTATTTGTCCATTTTACGGGAGTAACATATAGTTTCTTCCTGTCGATCCTTAAACAAGACGATACACCTCAAGAATACGAAGAACTGAGGACCGAAAATAGCAGGACGATGTTATTTGGAAAAAATTGTAACCTTGGCGTACCTAACACACCTCAGCCACGTCCAAAACCTGTCGATGGCGAATCCTCTTCCAATGGTAATGTTTATGTTGAGCTGCCGTTAGTGCCGTTATGATTTCTCCAAAAAATTGATTTTAGATTCGGCTAGATTGGCAATTTTTCATATTCTTTATAGGTCTCCTTATATTCAACTAACCAGGTACCTATCTAAGTATGTAGTACCTATTCTATTATGTTAATTTGTTTTTTACTTTATTCACTGAAATCATTTATTCGCACTAAACATGTTTTCTGCGGTAATTTCATTGCCTTGGTATTTTTTTAGAAATAAGTATATTGATGAATATTTTATTTTTTATTCCATCAAAATATTGTCAATAGATTTTATTTTATTGTCATACTATTCATACTCATTTACAGCAATAATATAGGTTTTCTTTTTCGAAGCCATTTGAAAGTTTGTTGGTTTTGATTTTGAAGAAACACGAAGTCACGAACAAAGAATATTTTGCTCAAGTCTCGTTCTTCGTTGACTCAGTTTTTCGAAATGATAATGAATTGAAATTAAATTCATGACCAAAGTTTCATGACAAAAAATGTCTAACCCTAAAATTGAGTAGTGTTGAAATTTTGAAAATTGAAAAAAAAATCTACTCGTGACGGTCATGACGGTGACGTCCATCTAGGTTTGGTCCAATCTCCGTTGAGAAAAATTGATTCCAGCGTTGCCAACTCATTTGGCAGCTTCTTTATGATAATTTTTTGGAAAAATTTGATGTTTTGATTTTTCTGATTTTCCAAACCCGGAATTATCTCGAGTTATCGGTGTTCGTTGTAATTTTTCTTTCATATTTGGAATTTCCTCGCTAATTACTGTTCTATTTTAACTTCCATTCGTTCAAATTGTGTGATATTTGCACCAGCGTGAGTCATTCTTCTTTCCATAGTATAAAATATATCATTTCGATATTGATAAGAGTATTTTATCAATGCTCAACTTCCTCGAATTGTCGACGTTTTAACGCAACTTCGAAGTAAGTTTTTGATCTGGTTACACGTATAAATTACTCGTTCGATTCATTGCGACTATCACTCATCGGATCAATTCATTTTGCAGGTAAACGTGATTCTTCAATATGAATATTTTCGATCTAGAAAACGATCTACCAGATGAGATCATGGCGTCAACATCAACACCACAGACGACTAGTACTACGAGAAATAATTTTCGTAAGTGATGAAATTTCTTTTCAATTATCTATCGTTGTTCCACCGATAAATAAATACTCTTTGTGCCATTTTTGTAATTTCTTAACGACGTTTTCCCGTAGGAATAATTCCATCAGCCGACGGAAACATAAATAAATTTCGAATTCGGTGCGAACCTCTGTCATCAGCAGCTGGACCGGTCTCAACTACTACGTCGGTACAACCTGAGACCAGCTCATCGTCAAATGCATCACTTGTTGTAGCAGTTGATCCTTCTAACCGTGCACCTCAACAGCAAAACAGATTTCTTCCTACTCCTGTTATGCCATCTCAGTCTGCGGCCGTATCATCTACCTTATTATCTCAGCCACAAACCAGCCAATCTATTCATCCCACCGTATCATCTCAATCGACGACCGTCTCATCGTCTTTGTTTCCACCGCAGTCACAAAATAATCAGCCTACTCATCCTGCTGCATCGTCTCAGCCTTTTGGCTTGTCATCGTCTTCGTTTTTAACTCCAACAAACCAAGGTGTTTTTTCGACTTCGTCAACTCATCCTCCAACTGTATCATCGTCTTCGTATTCGCTTCAATCGCAAACTATTCAACCCTCTTTTTACACCACATCGTCAACTTCTTTTATGTCTCATCCGCAAAGTACTCCACCGCCTGCTCATAATTCTACGTCTTCGATGGTCACATTAAACTATGTACAACCTTTACCAAATAATCAACCTACTTATTCTGGGACGCCATCTCAAACCGTTACTGTTAATTGGCGTCCTTGTTTAAATCCACAGTCAACGATGCCAACCACGAGTACCCAATCTGCATATGGGTTTCCTCCTATTGCGCATAACAACCCACCACTTTCACATTCCACATTCGGGACATCTTTTCCAGCTCCTATGCAAACCAATCCAACTCCTTTTGCTCAAATTAGACCTCAGAGTTTAGAAAGACGAGTTTCCGATATGAATAGAAGATGGCTAGCTGGTAATCGGCCTCAAACTCCAACTGGTATCGTTTTACCAACTCAACCTACGACGTCATCTTTATCTTTACGTCCGAATGTCTCCCCCAACGTAACAATTACACCTAGATCTACTTCTACGCTTCTACAGCGCCAGAATCAGGTTAGTAGTTTAATCATTTGTGAAATTCGAAAGTTTTTAGAACTACGTTTCATTTTATTTGCTAATTTTAGAATCCAGTCACGCCAGTTCAAAACACGACTTCCGCCGATAACGTTTCATCATCGAATAGGGATTTGCAGTTGGCACCAACACCAACAAGTGCTCAACAGAATGTCACAAATGCCACAAAAGAATGGCAAAAGCCATTTAATCAGGAACTCAGGGAACATTTAGTCAAACGATTGTAAGTTTGCGAATCTTTTTGCAGGATGCAACGAAATATGTTGAGTACCTATACATTTAAACTGATTATTTTTTATTCACGCAGAGTTCAATCGATGTTTCCAACTACCACTCTTACTACACCTTCCATGAGCAATGCAGCGCAGAACTTCAGGTCGTACATCGAAAAAATGGAACGTGAAATTTACGAAGCTGCCAACTCTAAAGTAACTATTGTTTTATTTCGCAATTTGCACGATTATCATATCGTTCAAATTGATAATTGTGATTTTAACACGTATCTGTTTATTTGTACAGGGCGAATATTATCATTTAATGGCTGAGAAGCATTATAAAATACATACAGAACTGGGTAAGTTCAAAGTTGATCGTTATACGATTTGAAGTCATGTATGTCTATGTACCTACTTGTAAAAATTTCTGTTGCAAATTAATCACACAATTCGTTACAAATACAGATAAAAAACGTCAGGCACGAAAAGCGCAGCAATTGCAGCAACAACAACAGCAGCAATCTCAAAACTCTCAACAAGATGTTGAAATGGCTCCATCACAGTCGCCTGTTGAGGCTGGAAGAGCTTTGGATTCGAACTCGAACATACAAGTATACCGAACAATACATTGATTTCGTTCACTGCTGACGCTGATTTTAAAACGTCATTATTGATTTCAGGTTTCTAACCAATCATCAGATACGATCTCCGGTACGAGTAACGCTTCTTCGTTGGTGAATAACTTGCTAACCAATAAACAAAAGACTTTCACAAAAGAATGGCATAAACAGATCGGCGCAGAACTAAGAGAGATATTAGTCAAAGAATTGTAAGCCTTTGAAACTGACACAATCCTTACTTTTAACAACAATTTAAGTAACTTTTGATTTTCTCGCAGTGTACAAAAAATGCACCCTGTTCCTGGATCTGAAGCAATGATCAATAATCCCGAAGAATCTCCAGCTACGATCGACGAACGTATAAAATCACACGTCAAAAATGTAGAATGTGATATTTATCAGAAAGCTGATTCTAGGGTAAGTTCAATTCGATCGAGGTGAATTATCCAATCAATGATAATTCTTCGTGCTTGTGCTATTTTGATGTTGTTTTTTTTGTTTTTCTTGTATAGATCGAGTATTACGAGTTATTGGCTGATAGATTTTGTAAAATACAAGAAGAACTTCGTAAGGGTAATTTCGCAGTATTGGAGAATTCTTAATTACGACAGGTCTTCCAGTTTGACGAATATGACTATTCCGATCAGATTTGAAAAAACAAGCTCAAAAATTTTACCCTATAATTTATTCCCATTGATGATTTTTTTTCCTTCAGAATAGAAGGAAGTCGACACGAGTTACGAGTATTATTATTATCTATTGTTATTATTATTTGTATAGGTACCTATAATCTTTTTTCCTGTAAAGCGTTTATGGAGAGGGTTGCCCTCCTAGGTTAACTACTATTTACGTAGTCTACTTAGTACTATGATTTTGTGTTTGAAATGGTGCTAATATTACTGTATTGTAGATATCTTCATTATTTAAATTTTATATTTAAAAAGACTGAGTATTGTAAAATATGTTATTCATGTTTTCAACAGGTAATTTGTAGATCGATAATACAATTCTATAAAAATGAATGTCGCGAATTTCCTTCTGAGAAAGATTTTTTGAGAGTTTTTGTCGTTAGCAAGAATGGCAACACTAGTAATCAGTCATGTCAACAGAGCAACGTGCAGTTTGTTTTGGTTTGTTATCATTTTCAATCACTCAGCACTGCAGTAAATTTACAAATTGTGAGTTGGAATTTATATAATTTATTGATTTATTCTCTATTTATCGTGTTGGAACAGCACATCAACATCATCACTACGAACTGTCAAGTGAGTACTAGTAGGTATTTAAAGTAGCATAACTAACATTAACATTCGTCCATATGATGATAAGTTGACAACAACTCAATCAAAAATCCACCTCTCGCTACTGTTAAATAACGCCTCATATTGGCATTTTACTACTTATGCAAATGTGTTGAATGCATTTATTTAATATTCGTTCAATGTTTCAGAATTTGCATGAAATAATCCGAAACCGACAACGACGTTTTCACTCGCGTTGAAAACCGCCGATTCTACCCATCGACATGGCACCAAAACGAAAGAAAACCCGAGCTAAAAAAGCAACCCCACCAAAAACTGTCAAAAGATCAACCAACGAAGTTATCAAGTACGATTGTCAAACGGATGTTGAACTCGAAAAAATACGTTACGTTTGGAAAATCAACCAATTTCAGTTTTTCTACGACCGCCAATTCGAAATATCAGAGTCACCTGAATTTACGACAAAATCGGACGAAAGCATTGTATGGAAATTACGACTATTAACGCGAAGTGGCGATGAAAAATAACATATTGGGTTATTCTTGTTTTTGGATTCTGGCTACAAAAACGAAGGCATCCTTTGTAAATTTAACCAATGTGAAGAACTTGAGCACTCGTTCGAACATAAATTTTTCTGAAATCGAAGCTGACTGGGGTTGGAGGAAATTCGTGAAACGAGATTTTTTGTTCGATAAAAATAACGATATGCTACCTAATGACGAACTGACGATCACCTGCGATCTAGAATATGTTTCTTCTGAAAATGTCTCGCATGCCATCAAAAATAACTTCAACTCCGTGTACTCCATTGAGATACCCAAATGTAATATTATCGAAGATTTGAGGCATTTGTGGTTAAATGAAAGTCTCAGTGATGTTACTTTATCGATTGATGCTAAAGATTTTCCAGCTCATAAAATCATTTTAGCCGCTCGTAGTTCCGTTTTTGCTGCCATGTTCAGTCACGAGATGAAAGAAACTAATTCGAGCCGAGTTGAGATTGCAGATATCGACGAAAAAGTATTCAAGGAGTTGTTGAGATATATTTATACTGAGAAAGTGAATAATTTAAAGAATGTTGCTTACGATTTATTAACTGCTGCCAATAAGTACGATTTGGAAAGACTGAAGAATATGTGCGAAGCTAATCTGTGTTATCGATTGGAAGCTGAAAATGCTGCCGAGATCCTGATCTTGGCTGATCTGATATGCATAACTCGAAGCAATTGAAGAAACGAGCTGTTGATTTTATCAAAACTTGCCCTTCGGACGTAATGAATACAAGTACATGGAAAGGTATGATTTCCAGCCATCCTCATTTAATCAACGAAGTATGCTGCGCTTTGGCAATGAAAGAGAAAAATAATTGACGAAATTTAATGATGTTTTATTATACGGGTTAGGAGCTGGGTTAGATGTTTATTTCATTTCATTATATCGTTGAAGGTAATAGTTTAATAATTAATAAATTACGAATTTCGATTGTGATTTGTATAGGTACCTAGGTATTTTTATATTTTTTTAGTTTGTTTAAAGTTTTTTGCCATTATTTTTATTTTTATTTTTTTTATACGTGCTAAGAATTTTAAGAAATCCGTGTTCAATTTCTATAAGCAAATAAGCAATTAAAAATAAAATTTACAAAATAATACAAAATTAAAAATAATTTTTAAACGCAGACCTACCTTAAATTTTTACTGAGAATTTTGTCGCTCGCCAAAATGGCAACTCTGAAATCAGTCAACAAACTCTTTGCAACTTGCTTTTCGCGACGATGTTGATAAGAATGGGTTTAATTTTATGTCATGTTAAATATTATTACTTTGTGAATTATTTCAGTTCATAATTAGTCTTACATTCATCATACAGCATCTCATCATTAGTACAAACTGATTGGTAAGTAGGAGTACTTAAAATTTTGTAGAATAATTTAACCAGATCCAGATATCAATCTCATGCAGTTTTCAATTATGCATCACATCGTCATTCTATCATCTTATCTTATATAATTGTGTTTATTACACTCATTTTAATACTCGTCTAACATTTCAGAATTTTACTAAGAAGAAATCTAAAATCAACCGTTTCAACGTGTGTCTAAAACTACCGATAACAACCCCAACATGGCACCAAAAAAAAGAAAAGCTGCATTGCTCGAACCTAAAGCAGCAACTGTATCTAAATTGCAGAAACCTGTTGCAAAATCAAGCGAACCAGTCGACGAAGTTTTCAAATACGATTGTCAAACGGGCGTCAAAATCGAAAAAATACACTACGTGTGGAAAATCAGCCACTTCGGATTTTTTCACGACCGTCGAAACAAAATGATGTTATCTCCCGAATTTAAGGCCAAATCGAATCAAAACGTCGTGTGGAAACTGCGACTGAAGCCACGAACTGGCGAAGATAAGAATCAAATCGGATTATTCTTGGTTTTGGATTCTTGTAACAAACACGATGGCGTCGTTGGTAAATTTAAATTGGCTGTTTTGAACGCCAACGGAGAAGAAAAAATTACTCGTTCGACCGAACATACATTTACCAAAGAAGCCGATGACTGGGGTTATGATAATTTCATGACACGAGATTACTTATTCAATCAGGCAAATAATGTATTACCCAATGACGAACTGACATTTCTTTGCGATCTGGAATTCGCTTCTCCGGATACCATAGTCCATGCTACGAAGCATAACTTGAACTACGTCGATGTGCCAGAGTGTAATATTACCGAAGATTTTGAAAATTTATTGAAAAATAAGAGTTTCAGCGATATTACTTTATCCGTTGATGGCAAAGATTTCCTAGTCCATAAAGCAGTCCTGGCTGCTCGTAGTTCGGTTTTCGCTGCCATGTTTAGACACGAGATGAAAGAAAGTAACTCAAATCGAGTTGAGATTGCAGATATCGATAAAGAAGTATTCGAGGAGCTATTGAGGTATATTTATACCGGAAAGGTGAATAACTTGAAGGATGTAGTTTACAATTTATTAGTCGCTGCCAACAAGTACGATTTGGAAAGATTGAAGAATATGTGCGAAGCTGATTTGTGTAAACGATTGGATGTTGAAAATGCTATCGAGATATTGTTATGGGCTGATATGCATAATTTGAAACAATTGAAGAAACGAGCTATCGATTTTATCAAGACCCGCCTGTCGGACGTGATGAGTACGAGCATGTGGAATGATATGATTTCCAGCCATCCTAACTTAATCAATGAAATCTTCGCCGCTTTGGCAACGAATGAGAAAAGGTGATCTAGTTTGAGAGCTCGGTTGGATGTATATTATATACTATTACCTTTGAAAGTGTCGTTTAATATGAATTTTGTAAAAATTTTCACTTTATTGTCATTTTGTATTGTATACTTTATTATTATTATTTTTTTTTCAAGAATTGAAGAAGTTGGAATGGCGAATGATCGATTTCGATTAATAGTTTTTCGTCACTTTTTTTTTATGTACTTTAAGTTTGAATTATCAGAAATATATTGATGTTTGATTTGAAAATAATGTTCATTTTCGACGTAAATCGTGACGTCAAGTAGTCAAAGTTTGGTCAAATAAAGCTTTTCATGTTTTAAAAGGGACTGTCCGGGTAAAATGGTGAAAAGTGCCTCGTCACCGATTGGGACGAAACTCACCCCAAATGTTGGTATTGATGTAAAACTACCCCAAAAAATTTTTTAGATCCCTACCCCCACCAGTGTCTGTGCAGGTGTATGCGTGAGAATTTTTTCAAAAAAAATTTCTCGAATTTTCCGGATTTTCCAGGGGGTTGAAATTTTCAAAAATTCATATAAAAAAAATGGGGAGGGGGTCATGGCTGGATTTTTTTTTAAAAACTGTGTTATACTCTTAAGTATAACATATATTTTACTCGGGTCCCAAAAATCGGTGCAACATGGTCAAAAAAAGGAAAAACATGTAAATACCGCGTTTTTCTTCATTTTTTCGCCATATTTTACTTTTTAGATGTTCAGGGTCAAAATTTTGGAAAAAATCAGAATTTGGTGTAATGTACTCGTAAAAGATATCGAGGGCGCTGAATTCGATTTTGGAACTAAAATTCACTTTTGACCCCAAAATGCGCCGCTGAGGGGGTTCAATTTTTATAATTTCGACATTTACAAAATTGGTATCAAAATATAGGTTTTCGGGGGCGCTGAATTCAATTTTCGAACTTATATTCACTTTTGACCCCAAAATGCGCCCCTGAGGGGAGGTTCAATTTTGATAAAGTCGAAATTTACAATATTGGTATCAAAATATAGGTTTTCGGGGGCGCTGAATTCGATTTTAAAACTCAAATTCACATTTGACCTTCGAATGGAGCTCTTGAGAGGGAGTTCGATTTCGATAATTTTAAAATTTGCACTGCAATCTTATACCTGTACTTCAATTTTAAACTTATAAAAATTGAACCACCCTGGGGATTTATTAAGGGGCCAAAAGTGATTTTGAGTTTTAAAATCGAATTCAACGCCTCCGAAAACCTATATTTTGATACCAATATTGTAAATGTCGAAATTGTAAAAATTGAACCCCCCTCAGCGGCGCATTTTGGGGTCAGAAGTGAATTTTAGTTCCACAATCGAATTCAGCGCCTTCGATAACCTATATCTACGTACGGATCTTGCAAATTTCGATATTTAAATCACTTTCAGGAGAGAAACAAAAATGTGAATTAGAAGTCAATTCGAGCCCGAGAGATTACATGACGCGTTACGGCGAACTGCCGTGGAAAAGTCTTGGCTCGCGCGCTCGACCACCATTCTTCAAATAATGCCCCTGCGATGGGTGGGGGGGAGGGGGGGGGGGGTAGACCGATCAAGCTAAAATTTTTTGTGGGTTGTTTTCTCATGGAATGGAACCAATCTAGGGGGGGGGGGGTCCGCTCAAAATTAAAAAAAAAAAATTTCACAAATAAGTATAAAAAAAGACCACCCTATAAGTGCTCAAAACAAGCAGGGTCCATGTTCCACGGGCCCTACGGCTAGTATTTAGATATTGTTAGCTTAGTACCTCGTTTTGGTATCTTTTACGAGTACATTACACAAAATTCTGATTTTTTCCAAAATTTTGACCTTGAACATCTAAAATATGGCGAAAAAATGAAGAAAAACGCGGTATTTACATGTTTTTCCTTTTTTTGACCATGTTGCACCGATTTTTGGGACCCGAGTAAAATATATGTTAGTTATACTAAAGAGTATAACACAGTTTTTAAAAGAAATCCAGCCATGACCCCCTCCCCATTTTTTTTATATGAATTTTTGAAAATTTCAACCCCCTAGAAAATCCGAAAAATTCGAGAAATTTTTTTTGAAAAAATTCTCACGCATACACCTGCACAGACACTATTTTCTGTGAAAATTTCAAAAAATTTGGATTACCCCCTCCCCGTACAGAAAATATTGAATTTTCGTCATATACGGCCATTTTTCTCGGGAAGGGGGGGGGGGGGGGTAGGGATCTAAAAAAATGTTTGGGGTAGTTTTACATCAATACCAACATTTGGGGTGAGTTTCGTCCCAATCGGTGACGAGGCACTTTTCACCATATTACCCGGACAGTCCCTTTCATTGAGAATTTTGTCACTCGCAAAAGTAGCAACACTGCAATAATCTAACGTGCTTTGCCTTGTGAGACTTGTTCGAAAATTATTGATGATAATTGATAGCGAGTTTCAATTTTTCCTCATTGTTTCTTTGCTAATTTGTTAATTTTAGAGTTGAAAATTTGAATTTGTTTTGTATTCATCGTTTTAGAATATCTCACTACTACCAATTAATAAGTAAGTTGGCGAATACGAGTACTTGAAGTAGTATGTGCATACAATATTCGACTACGACTACAACTCGATTAGGAATCAACTTCGTGCAATTTCAATACGCATCACATCCACATTATATTACTTCTGCAAGGCAAGTGCACTGAATACATTTATAATATACTCGTCTATTGTTTCAGAACTTTACGACAAAATTCATATCCAACCGTTCTGCGTATGCTACCCACTAACATGGCGCCCAAGAATAGAAAAAGAAATTGCTCATCGCGAAAACAAGAGGCCGCAATTCCAGCTCCACCGAAACGACCGAAATCTCTTGGACCACCAACCAGTACTGTCGACGAAGTTGTCAAATACGATTGTGAAACGACCGTCAAAATTGAGAAAATTAATTACTCGTGGAAAATCACGCATTTCCGTTTTTTCCACGACCGCCAAAAAACCAAATCGATGAAGTCGCCTGAATTCAAGTCTAAATCAAGTAATCCCACCTCATGGGAATTGAAACTGATACCACGATGCGGTGATGATGATAAGTACATCGGATTATTCTTGTATTTACATTCTTGCGAAGACAAAGGCGTCGTTGCTGCTAAATTTAAAATGGGTGTTTTGAACTCCAACGGAAATACGAAAATTACTCGTTCGGGCGAGTATATCTATACCAACGATAGCAATGGTTGGGGGTTCACTGAATTCGTGACTCGAGATTACTTTTTCGATGAAGATAACGATATGCTGCCAAATGACGAAGTCACATTCACTTGCGAGCTAGAATTCGCTTCTCCTCAAACCGTTGTACATGCCACCAAAGGTAACCCTAACTATATTGATATACCCAAGTGTAACATTAGCGAAGATTTGGGCCATTTATTGACAAATAAAAGTTACAGCGACGTCACTTTATCAGTTAATGGTAAAAATTACCCAGCTCATAAGGCCATCTTAGCCGCTCGGAGTTCGGTTTTTGCTGCCATGTTTAGACACAAGATGAAAGAGAGTACATTGAATCGAGTTGAGATTACAGATATCGGTAACAAAGTATTCGACGAGTTGTTGAGGTATATTTACACCGGACATGTGGATACTTTGAAGGACGTAGTCCACGATTTACTAGTTGCTGCCAACAAGTACGATTTGGAAAGACTGAAGAATATGTGCGAATCTAATCTGTGCGAACGATTAGAAGCTGAAAATGCTGTCGATACATTGATACTGGCTGATATGCATAATTTGAAGCAGTTGAAGAAACAAACTATTGATTTCATCAAGACCTGCCTTTCGGATTTGACGAATACGAGTGCGTGGAAGAATATGATTTCCAACCATCCTGATTTGACCTATGAAATATTCTGTGCTTTGGCAACGGATTAGACACCATTGACACCATGCATTTGCCAACTTTTTACTTAGGTAATTTGAATATAAAAAAACGAAAGTTCGGGTTTCATTATAATAATTTTTCGTCCCCCTCCCCTTTTTATGAATTTTTTTCATTTTTAATGTTTTTTTTTTTTTTTTTTTTTTAAGAACCGAAGAAGTTATGAAAGCGAATTAATTAAATTATTATACATACCTATTTTTTCTTCATTTTCATATTTTATGTATTTTCAAAAATATATTGACCTCTAATTTGTATAGTTTGTATAATTATTTTTTGATTTTAAAATTTTCCTTCCGATGTCCTGATTTTGACATAGAAAAAATTTTGAAGAAAAAGAATTTTTCAGTAATCCAGGTAGAAAAATAATTTAGATGATATAAAATTTTAAAAAAATCAGAGAAAAATTATTGGAAATATTTGAAGAAAAATTTTGGATGTAAATAAAACATTGAAAACAATTCTGCGAATAAATAATTTTTCAAAATCCCAAAAAATTGAAGAAAAAAAATGTTTCTCCAAAATTTCCTTCAAATTCAATCTTTTTTAAAATTTAAAAGCTTTTCCCCCAAGTTCAAAAAAAATCGATTCCAAAAATTTCCTCCAAATTCGATCAAAAAACATATCATAAAATTTTTTCAATGCCTAAAAATTAAGAAACTTTAATTTCAAAAAATTTTCAACTTTGTGTAAATGTGTACCTACCTATTCAAAAAAAAAAAAAATTGAAAATTTTTCATTCCCGAAATAACTGAATGTTTTTCTTTTCCAAAAATTTTCTCCCAAATTCAATCCTAAAAAAATAATGATGAAATTTTTATGGCAAAAAATAGAATATTTGTGCCCTCCGTGAAAAACGAAATTTTTTAATCTAAAAAAAATCCAAAGTTTTTTCGTCTTGAAAAATTTTCCTCCAAGTGAATTTTTTTCCAAGAACTTGAATTATTCATTAAATTGCAGACAAATTAAAAAAAATTTAAATCTAAAAAAAATTGAGCTAAGAAATTTTTTCAACTTATACTCATCTATAAAACATGAAAAATTAATCGAAAAATTTTTTCCTTCAAAACTTTACGTCCAAAATAAATCCAAAAAACTGTTTCGTTTTTAATCTAAATGATAAGCGGTAACATTTTCCCATTTTAAAAAAATTTGCCTCCAATTTCAACCCAGAAAAATATTGAATTTAAAAAACTGGAATTTTTTCTTACCTAAAAAGTTGTGAAATTGTGAAATTCCTTTACTTTACAAAATTGAAAAATTTTTGGGCTCCACAATAAAGTTCAAAAATTTTGGTATCAGAGAAATCAAAAATTTTTTTCTACAAAAAAATTTCTTCAAATTCAATTCAAAAAACTGATTTTTTCAAATTTGGAATAGGTATATCTACTTTTTCAATTTAAAAAAAAATATGAAATTTTTTATTCCAAAATTTAAATTTAAATTCTTTTAATATCAAATGAGTCAAAAGCCTCCAAATTTAATACATAAATTTCGAAAAAATCAATTTTAATTTTCAAAAAATTAGAGAAATTTTTTTGTTTTAAAAATTTTGAGATTTTTTTAAATCTAAAAATTTTGAAAACTTATTGTAGGTATGTATACTATAAGTAAAATTTTTAATACCAATACATTGAAAAAAAAAAATCCTAAAGAATTTTCTGAAAACTAAAAAGTTGAAAAATATTTTGCCAGTCTCTGAAAAATTGAAAATTTGTTTCAATGTAAAAAAAATGATTTTTTTCAATCTTGAAAAATCGAAAAAAAAATATTTGAAGATATCGAAAATTTAATTCTGACCTAAAAAAATGGAACTCACTTTTTCTGAAAAATTGAAAGATTTTTATTTGAAAAAAGGATACTGAAAAAAATTAAGATTTTTTTCTAAAATAAATTGAAAAATTGTTCTCTCGAATAAAATTGAAATTTTTCAATTGAAGGAATGAAGAAAAAAAAATCAAAAAATGAATTGAATCCAACCATTATTAGTTTAAACGAAAAAATAAAAAAAATTTTAGTCCAAAAAAGTTTAGAGATTTTTTTTTCCAAAAAACTGAAAGAAAAATTTCAGTTCAAATCGTATAAATAATTTTTTGGTACAAAATTGAGGAAATTTTCTATTTCTACAAATTTGAGTTTTTTCCAAATTAAAAATAAGAAATTTTCTTATCGTAGGTTTTTTTTTTTTGTGAAACCATGTGAAAGTCAAACCGAAAAATTGGAGTTTTTTTTTGAGAAATATGAATTAAAAGTTCAGTAAAATGATTGAAAATATTCTGATGAAAAATCAAATTTTGAAATAAATTCTATCTACGATTTACATACTTTTGAAAAAAAAATCAACGAAAAATTTGTGAAAAAATGAAAAAATAATGAACGATTTAAAAAAAAAAAAAAAAAAATGGGAAAAAATGTTCATAAAAATTAAGAATTCAAAAATTATTGTAGGAAAATTTTTCACCAACGAAAAATTTGCTCTGGAAAGTGAAAATTTCCCGAGACTCGACATCCTTGGAGACAATTGATGCTCAATGCCATAAAACGACCTAGGGGGGGAGGGGGTCATGCACCGAGTTTTTTTTATTAGACTTGGTGCGTCAGCGTTTTTCTGGTTATTTTAAAAGCGCTTTCTTAGGTATTCCAATTAAAAATGAAATATTTTCTATCTAGTTTACTAGTCCAGGAGCATTATGCGAAATATTTTACGTTAACGAATCGCTATAAATTAACGACTCGACTGCTCGAATATTCAACGCAAATCTTCACATTAGGGTTATGATTATAATTTTAACAATAACTGTTCATAGGTATGTGCATGATAGCACTCATATAATTTTACAAAAATTACGAAATTTTGTAGCAATTATTGATAATGATTTAATGAAAGTTGTTGTGAATTATGTAATGTTGTTTTATCTTTTTGGTGTTTGCGAACTCGGTACAAAAGTTCTAGAAAAATGAGTGGATATTGAAAAAAATTCAAAAATCGAGTTTGAGCAAAATACTCTGTTGCGATAAACCTCGCCGTACCTAGATATTTTTACTAATTTTTCTGCAATTAGGTGAGATGAATTTATTTTACTATTTTCCAAAAATTTTCAATTTTCATTTCGCAGTTAATTGAGATAGGTATATTTTCATTTTTCATTTCGAAGATTTTCCATAATGTTGAGAATTTTACAATAATCGACCCGTAAATTCGGAAATACCTCGGACACTATGGAAATGCAGGAAATAAGCGTCATTTCCAATAACCATGATAACCATAGCAAAGAAACCGCCGCTGTGATAAAAGAAGGATATAAAAAATACAGCGACACAAACGAAAACCGGTTCTTTTTACATCGCAAAAATGAATTTTTTCCAAAAATGCGAATAATTGAAAAGTTCATAATTTTTCCATCATAACCTCTCAGAAGTCAGAATGTACCCAAATAATGAAAAAAAATTTTCGGACAATTTTTTCAAAGAAATTAAATAATTATGTGAAAAATTTCCTATGTAAAAAGCTCCGAGGAATACATGGCAAAAATGAATTTTTTCCAAAAATGCGAATAATTGAAAAATTCAGATTTTTTTCATCATAACCTCTCAGAGTGAACCCGAATGATGAGAAAATTTTTTTTTGGCAATTTTTCCAATAAAATTGAATTTTGGTAAATTGTAAAATATCCCAATGCAAAATGAACTTTTTTCAAAAATCGGAATAATTGAAAAATCATGAATTTTTTCGTCATAACCTCTCAGAATGGACCCGAATAATGAGACAAAAATTTTTAGGACAATTTTTTCTACGAAATTAAAAAATTATGAAGTCCTTTCTTTTTGGTGAAAAAATTTACAACATTTTCACCCCCCCCCCCCCACCCCCACAATGTGAGTACCACTTGAGAAAATAATGATCCGCCGGCTATGCCAAGCTTTTTGGAGTATCAAATTTTGTAAAATTTCCCCAAGTTGGGAATTTTATCAAATAATGTATTTTTTATTTAATTCTATTTTTTTTAAATTGCAAGTTTTTGAAAATTGTATAGATAGGAACTTACTTTTGTGAAAAAATGTAGGTACCCAATTTTATTTGAAAATTGTACGAAATTCTTGAAAACTTGAAAAATTTCCAATTTTTCAAAAACTGAGGTAAGTGAGGTAGCCTACATTACTCCAAAATTGTTTTAAAAGTAACAAATTTTCAAAAATTGTATTCTAGAAAAGAAAATTTTAAAAAATCCAAGAAATTTCTTATTTCAAAAAATCGAGATTTTTCTTCCCAAGAAAAAAAGAAAAACTTTCACTTGAGAAAATATGTTTTTTTTACTTGAAAATAAAGTTATCTATTTGAAAAAAAACGCAGACTTTTTTGTACTTACTAGAAAAAAAAACACAGAACTTCTTGTAGTACTTACCTACTTGAAAAAAGGGAATTTATTTTACTTTAAATTTTTTTTTTTTTTTTTTTTACTTGAAAAAAGTGACTTTTTTTACTGGAAAACAAAAATAACTTTAAAAAAAAAGATTTTCCCCAAAAATTTTTATTAAAAAAATTAGGAGATTCTTTATTCAAAAGATTTTTCATTCAAAAAAATAAAAAATCGTTCTATTCCAAAATAATTGAGAAAACTTTTCTGAAAATTAAAAATTAAAAATCTACAATATACTGTCATTCTGGGAAAATTGAAGAACCTCCCCGACCCGAAAACTATTATTTTTTAACTAAAAATATTTTTATTTTCTACTCCCAAAAAATGAGAAATTCTATCTTACAAAAAATTTGAAAAAAACATCCGGAAAATTGGAAGATTTTTCACTAAGAAAAAAAAAGATTGAAACATTTTTCTGGATCGAAAAAGATTTTAGGTACCTAGACTTACTTTTTTTTTTAGATTTACAATTCAATTTTTTGAGCCATTCTTGATTTTTGAAATTTGAAAAATTTATCTACATTACTACATTTTTAAGAAATAACTGTTCCAAAAATAATGTAAGATGTTAAAAATTGCAAATTTCTTAAAAATGCTAATCTTAAAAAAATTCAGTAATGTAGATAAATTTTTCAAATTTCAAAAATCAAGAATGGCTCAAAAAATTGAACATTAAAAAAAAATTAAATTGTAAATCTAAAAAAATTAATTAATTAAAAATTAAAAATAAGTCTATCAATTCGTTTTTGAAAATTTTAAAAATCGTATTACCTAGTACCTGTGATTTAAAAAAAAGAGTAAGTAGGTATACGTAAATTATTCAACAATAGATACGCAAGTTATTTAAAAATTGCAGATTTCAAAGAAGTACCTAATGTTAATTTTAATTTCTGAATTTTTCAAAAAAAAACTTTGATTTTTTGAAAATTACCATTAAGTAGTTTAGTTTAAAAAAATTATGTGTCTACTAATTTTTACCAAAAATCTTTCGGGATAAGTACAGATTTTTTACGAACTAATAAATGGAATAATATCTCTTGGTATTCTTATTTCAGATTCATGTTCTTCTTGGTATTGGAGGCAATTATTGATACCTCGTTATACTCGGTATGTATTGGAAATGACCCCCCAAATTTGAAACTAACTGTCGTGAACGAAGAATATCCTCAAATCTCGCACTGTGATTGGTTATATACAGACGGGTGCAATTTCTCCCTTCCACTCAGTTGGAATAAAATTTTTCTCAACTTTGTCGTGGATTAAATTATGCAAATTGTCATTTTTTTAAATTTAAAGAATATGAACATTTTCTCAAATTCATTACTTAAGGGTAGGATTTTGCATTGGTCCAAATGGTAGCCTTTTTCATTGATTAAGTGCAAATTGTCATTTTTTGAAAATTACTGAAAATAAAAATGTTGACTAAATTCGCTTAGGGCAAATACTTTAAATTAATAATACTGGAAACTTCAATGGGGAAAAGTGGCCCCGACAAAAGCGCTCTTTTAGCAGTTTTAGCGGCTCGGCATGAAACTATTCTCAGACTTTCGACCGATCGTCATGTCTTCGACCAATCAGAGGGCGAATCACGCGACGATTAGTCGAAAACCTGGAATTAGTTTCATGCCGAGCCGCTTAGAGAGCGCTCTTCTTGGGAGTCAAATCAAAAGCATTGAGTTTCCAGTATTATTAATTTAAAGTATTTGCTTAGGGTACGATTTTGCATCGGATCACCTTTGCCAGTGATCAAATGAAAATTATCATTTTTTAATGAAATTTACTGAAAATAAAAATTTTGTCAAATTCGCTTAGGGTAGGATTTCTTATTGGAACCAATGGTAGCCTTTGTCATTGATTAAATGCAAATTCCAATTTTATGAAATTTACCGCAAATAAAATTTTTCACTAATTCAGCCAGAGGAGGATTTTGCATTGGATCTTAGGGTGGCTTTTTTCATTGATAAATGCAATTTTCCATAAACTCCCTTTTTTGAAATTTACTACAAATAAAAATTTTCTCCAATTCATTAAGGGCAGGATTTTGCATTGGGCCAAATGGTAGCCTTTGTCGTTGAATAAATGCAAATTGTCATTTTTTGAAAATTACTGAAATTTAAATTTTTTACAAATTCAGCCAGAGGAAGATTTTGCATTGAATTTTTTTGGAGCCTCTGTCATTCGAGGTAATTACACATACGAATGGCTCTTTACCGCGAACAAAATCCTCCTTTACCTGTTCCTCTCTATCTTTCATCATGTCATATTATCATATAGTAACCCACGTTGCCTGAGCTTTTCGTCAATTCAAAAATGTGTAAATAATCCGAAGTAGATATACTTACTTCTCGTTACGTGAAAAGGCCTCGCAAACATGCCGAAAAAAGGTGTTCAATATCTCAATTTGATTCAAGATATTTCACATTGGTCATGGCAGAAGTGCCAGGAACCGATTGAAATGAAAACTTGTTTAAATTGTTGTACTACTCGAGTGAGTTACAAAACCAAAATTATAGGTGTCCGTTTTCATTAGAAAATGTTTTAAGAATTTTTCAAACTTAAAATTTTGAGGCAATCAAAAAAATTCAAAAAATCAAAAATTCAAAAAATCATTTTAAAAACTGTTTAAATTGTTGTACCTACTACTCAAGTAAGTTACAAAACTAAAATTATAAGTAAAAAAATTTCAAAAAATCGAAAATTTAAAAAATCGTATTTTTAAAATTATTTTTTGCACACCACCGGATAGAACTTGAAAAAACAAATCAAAATTTATTATTACTTACATATTTTTGCCTATCTCTGAAATTGAAGTGGCTAGAGAGAATATTTTTATTTTAATTCATCCAAAAAAATCGAAAAATTATTAAAAATTATTCCCTTGAATTTATGGTAATGTGTAATGTGTACCTATCCTTTCCGTGTGTTACGCACAGCGCCTACGAAAGGGTGGTATGCAATTTCTCGAACACATAACTAAACTCGTGCCAACAGAAAGGATACACATTATTATAAAATCAAGGAAATATTTTTTTGATTTTTTTTGAGTGAATTAAAATAAAATCCCCCCCCCCCTTCAATTTCAGAGATAGGCAAAAACATGTAATATTGAAATTTGTTTGTTTTTTCATGTTCTATCCGATGGTGTGCAAAGAAATTTTTTAAATGATTTTTTGAATTTTTTTTTCATTTTCTCAAAATTTCAAATTCCAAAAATTTTATTCATTAAAAATTTTCTAATGGAAACGGGAACCTATAATTTTGGTTTTGTAACTGACTCGAGTAGTACAAAAATTTAAACATGTTTTCGTTTCAATCGGTTCCTGGCATTCCTGACATATCCCATGATCAGTATTTAATAGGTGTACTGAAAAACTATTGGTGCCACAATTTTATTTGGGTAAATTTTTCAATTTTTTCTCCAAACACTTTGTCTTGGAAGTTTCATTATTTTTCCCAGTTTTCTAGTTTTCTACCCCCCCCCCCTCTCCTAAATCAGGGTCGAACATAATATCCATCATTAAAAAAAAAAAATGGCTAAAAATGAAAATAGAATAACAAAAAGCAATAAATATTTTTATTATAACAATCTACTTATTAAATAACAAATTATGTGCTAAATTAATTAATCTCAATTCAGATGATTCGAAATTCTCTACGCACAAATATAAAATATCAAGGGAATGTGTAAAAAAGGAGTCCACTTGATGTGGTCGTTGAACCGAAACAAATTTCGATGGTTCCCAAATCGACTCCTCAGTTCTCCTGATATGTCCGTAATACATTCAGTTTTACGTATAAATGCAAACGCAGTGTTGCGATAAAGATAAAATATGAAACTTATCCTATGGTAAAAAGATTCACTTAGAAAATGCAAATAAAAACATATCAGCGGATTTCGTTAAATTGTATGATGAGAAAGTTGTTAAATATGGCGAAGAAAAGACACGTAAATGTAATGCTTATTGGGACACCTGTAGTAAAGAGTTGATAGTCGCGTCCTTATTTCCACCGTTCGCTTCGAGAACGGATTTAATCACTTCTTTATCCAAATTTGGGAACATTTCTTCAACCTATAGAATACACACAAAGTGATTTAAATTTTAAAATTGAGATTTTACCACTTGAAGGGTAAAATTAAGCATACGTACCATTTTCAAATCTTCGGCCGATATTTTTGGTGGTGCAACTGGTGGAGGTGGGTATGGAGTTTGGTACACCGGAACAGGAGCATAAGCACCGTATCCCAAAAGTCCACCTCCTCCTGTACGAGGTACCATCATGACTGGGGGAGCAGCAGCAATACCATACGATACAGGAGCCGTCTAAAAATAAATTAAAAACTTGCATAAAGAAGGATAATTTACGAAAAGTAAAACACGACGAGGTTACTTACTGAATAACTTATAATTAAATTAATAGCGCCTTCTTGACCTTCGCCTTGTTTACCACTAAGAGGAAACCATTCTTCGTGAGTCTGTCCGGCAAATACCGAAGCGGGAATTGGTACATGAGCCCAGGCAATCAATTCGTCCATGGTGAATGAACATTCGTCGTAGATTTCAACGCTTATGGTGTTTATACCGGCTGGTAATAAACTGTAATTCGAAATTAACGTAAAAATGAAAAAATATGAAAGATTTCCATTGACTCGAAATAGATAAATGTATTACCATTGAACTACTTTATTCCATCTTGGATTTTTACCACCGTTGCTGTCAGTTTGGGTTTCATATACGCAATGACCAACTCTTATTCGGGCGTAAGGGTCCATTCTAGCTATACCGTAATTTTTCACCAATTTCGCCTGTAAAATAGTACCATATTAGTAGCACATCAGTGTACTGATTATGGGCTTGTTTTTATTCAATTGAAATTTACCTGATCCACGGTGATATTCAAACGTCCCATGGGAGAGCATGTCGGAGCGTTTAATTGTCTATCCAACGCAATAGCTAACTGTTGATCTGCGTCAGGTACAGGCTGATTAGAAACTCTCAGAAAGTCTTGCGGTAATTCGCCCAAAATCAACTGTAACAGGGTGGGATTAATACAACGATTCATGTTGAAGCATATGGAGCAACTAAATGGGAGTACTCACCCTGCGTCTTCTTTCTTCGGTAAATTTAGGCTGCGAAGTCGTTGAACTCATTCTGTAAAACGCGTAGAAAAATTTATGTCGTTAGAATACGTGACATAGGAGAATCGTAAACGAAATAATAGTTTACTGAATCTTTAAGCTGAATCATAAGCTAGGCGATGTAGAAAGTAAACGAGTTACCAGGAAGATTATTTTTTAATCGACTTACTTGATTATTTGTTGAGTTACACAATATTAACACACCAGAAATAATCGTACTTCGTCTAATTACTAATTTTTCTAACAATTACGGTGATACGTGATAAGAATTTATCAGAAAAATATTGCGAAATATTTTTTTTGAAGTTGAAGTATTCGGTTGTGTATCGTGACGTAAGTCTTCTTCAAATTTCCAATTATGAAGGGATTTTAGTGGAAAACACGTAATATTTTTTAAAAGCCATTGTTTCAGATAATTGATTTATATCAACAATAAAATTCAAAACGTAATAAATTCACAAAAAAATACTTTTCAAAATTTTTACAAAAGTTGTCAAGTTTTCAAAATGCCCACATGGTAGCACTGCAATCAGCAGTTTTCTTTCTTTAGATGATTCGTGTTTGGTAAGCTTTTTTTTCAAGTTCTCACTTCTCAAAAAGTTCGTTTGATATCCGAAGTTCAGTTCAGTTGTGTGTAGAAAGTTTCTGAAACAGTTTATAATTCATCTTCGTGCAATGTAAAAGAGAAATTACGTCTTTTGAAAAAGATTTTCATACGCGAATAAGTATTAATGCTCCATACTCGTTCACCATCTTAATTCATTTCAACTTTTAAAACCGTGAACAAAAATACAAAATCGCAAACATGTCCAAAGACATGCTCACTGATAATAATCTGGTACAACCTCTTCTAACAGGTGAGTTTCAAACACAAATTGATATTTTCCACCAAATTGCATCGATTTCGTGTACAAATTACACCAAAAATGCAAAATTGCATCACACTCGTTCTCATGGGCGAATCTCGATCGTGCATTGTTTTGCAAATTCGAACAGGTTTTGCTCGTTGAAAAATTTGAACATTATCAACGTGTGTTTATATTAATTTGTGAAATAATTTTTATTTTTTTCTTCTGCAGATTTGTACCAGATTAATATGGCATACGCGTATTGGAAAGCTGGAAAAACCCACGATCACGCCGTATTCGATTTATTTTTCCGTAAAAATCCGTTCCAAGGGGAATTCACCATATTTGCTGGATTAGAACAATGCATAAAATTTTTGGATAATTTTCAGTACACTGACAGCGGTTAGTTTTTTCGTTCGTGCCTTACGAAATTCACGCTGCTTATACATTCGTGAGCGATCGTAAAACGTTCCTAATCTCGCACACAGATTAGTGATTAGTTCTTATAGATGCAGAAAATTACCCAAGATACGTACCTTATCTTGGTATTTTTTTTCTCGAATGAAATTAAAAAACAGTGGTGCACAAATTGATTATGTAACTTTGTTTTTTCATTCGTAAACTAATTAGGTACTTGACAATCGATGTTTTGCTACCTTTGTTTTCATTTTTCATAAAAAAAATTTGGCGCCGTGTTGAAGGAGGCACTCGACGTTGATGTGCTTGGCAATTTATTTACTTTGGCGAAATTCCTCTAGTTCTGCCAACTTGTCGATACTTTTGGTGTATATCGATTTTTATTTGCTTTTTTTATACCTAATTTCATTTTTACGAGTTTGTTTTTCATTTCTTCAAGTTTACCTAAGAAGTTTATTGCTCGCACCTGCTGAAGAAAAATTGTAGCGTTTTATGAGAAATTTTACGTTTATTTTTCTTTTCTAGAGGAATGACCACTTCGTAAAAAAAAATCATAAAATGGTGAAAAAGGATCACAAAAAAAAAGGGGAAATTGATCTCCAAAAAAAAAACACAAAATAGGCTTTCTTATTTCATGAAAAAATGAACAGATTGATTAAATTAAAATTTAAATCAGTATGCAGCGTTTTTTTTTCAGAATAAGGAATTAAATTTAAATGTGCTATGAAAATTATTATTTTCATTTAAAAATATTGGTTTATTAACTAATCTTTTTTGATTATTTTAATTTCAGACATCGAATATTTGAAGCAAACTCTACCACCTTCGATAGACGACGAATTTTTCCAATTCTTGAGGCAATTGAATACAAAAGGTATAACATTATATGCCATTGACGAAGGCTCCGTTGTGTTCCCAAGGTATAAAAATTGTATTAAAAAGTCACCCTTTAGCCGTGAAAAATATGTACCTATAAAATTATTAATTTTCAGAGTTCCTATGATTCGTGTGGAAGGTCCTTTAGTCGTAGTTCAGTTGATCGAGACGACATTCCTGACATTGGTGAATTTCGCAAGGTACCATTATTTTATCAAATGTCATTAAAGATGGATTAAATTACACGCGAAATTAATCGGTTAATTTTTTTACCCCATTAATGGCACGCTTATGTAGTTTAATGACTACAAACGCAGCCAGGTATAGGATGGCAGCAGGCGATAACGTCTCCTTGTTGGAGTTCGGTCTACGTCGAGCTCAAGGTCCAGATGGAGGATTATCCGCGTCCAAATACGCTTACATGGGTAAATAGTGCAAAAACTTACTCGTACCGTAGGCTAATTCGTTCTCCTAGTGAGAAAATTTGCCCGCATTGCCAAGCGTCAAATTATGGTACGTACCTTGTATCGGGTGTCACGAATCACGACGTGTAGTATTTTTATAAATCGATGGCACCCGGTACCAAGACTTCCGTTGGTACGTAAATTTCACACGATCGTTTAATTGCGGCAGCGTGAAATGTATTCGTTTTGAAATCACATTTCAAAGAACGAGCTCGTACCGTGAAAAGTTTTACTTTTGAAGAGACCTTGGTAATGAACGAGTTCGCAGTGAGATCTTGACATTAGATTTTGTTATAGCTTTTTGTATATTTCTCTATACGTTTTATGTATGTAGTTTTGAAAATACTCTCGTATGTTTGGTTGAGCTATTTGATTATTGCCTACGAAACGAGATAAGTTATTGAATGAAACCGCTACGTTTGTAGTTTTTCAAAAGGCATTCGAGTAAAAGAAACGCAATCGTAGCTTGTAAAGGTGATCACAAATCACGTGCATATTTGTTTAGAATGTCTGACTCGAGTACTCAACATCAATTAATCAATCTAAGATAATATGAATTATCGGTGTAATGATTAGTGATATTATTCAGAACGTCAGCTCATAAGCAGATATTTTTTTTCTAAAGATTAACATTATGGGAATGAATGTATGTAGTTTGAAAAGAGCAGTCTCGTATAATGTGACGTAGTTCTCTGTTAATTTTTACATCTTGATGAACTTTGACCTGGCAATATTATAAAAGATGGTTCATGGTTATTATTAGGTTTACCTCTTTTTCATTTTTCGTTTTTTTTTGTCAATTTTATTTTTATGAAGTATCTATATGAAAAAGGCAAGAGTCAAAAATTATGCGAGAATGAAAAAAATATATATATATAAAACATCTCGATTACTTATCTATTCATTGACTTCTTCGCGTATTAATTTTAAATTATTACCGTTTTCAAGGTTTTCAAAAACCCAACATTTCGTTTTAGAAAAAAATTAATTTTTTTCGTACCTAAAAAATTTAAAAAAAATTCCTTATTTCGTACCTATTTAAAATTTTTATTAATTTTAAAAATAAGTAAGTATGATAATTCTTAAAGTTGCAAAATTTTAATCTGCTAAAAAAATTGATCCATCCTATTACAAAAATTTGATTAAAATTTGGAAATGATGAAATTTCAAACTTTCATCGAAACGTTGAAAATTTTCTAAATTTTGAAGGATTAACAAATTTTAAATTTTTTCCAAAATTTAAAAGATTCTAAAAATAAAATTAACTTAAAAAATTGTTTTCTTGTAAATTTTCAAAAATATAGCTGAATTTTAAAAATTTATCCAACTCTTTGAATTTATTTTTATTTAAAATTTTTGATTTTTTATTGAATTTTAAAAGTTTTTATGAATCTTTTTCTGAAAGTTCATTATAGAGAGTTACAAACTGATCCAATTCCGAGGAGATATTAAAATTTGAAAATTTGGCATGTATTGATTTTTCATCAAGGACTGTGATGCGGTGAAGGGGTAGGTAAAATATTACCTATGTCGAATTTAAGAATTTTATCATTTTTCCCAATTGTAATGAATAAATATAAAATGTTAAAAAGTTTCAATTTCTAAAATGGATGCAAAATTAAAAATTTTAATTTTTTAACCTATTTTTTATCAATGATTTTAAAAAACGATTTAAGTAGGTAAATTTATTGAACTTGAAAATTTTATTAAAATTTAGAGATTGCCTAAATTCAACTTTTTCCATAAAATGTTGACATTTTTACAATAGGTATTAAAAAAATCTGATGAACTTTATAAATGGCATTAGCCTATAAAAATTTGTTAAAATTTTAAAATTACTAAATTTTGAAGAGCACAATTAAAATCTAAAAACTATCGAATTTTCAAAATAAAGCCTGTACAAGACTCTTAAAAATTTCAAACTTTAATAAACTTCCAAACTCGATCCGATTTCGAAATTTAATTGCCAGTAGTTTAAAAATTGCAATTTTTTCACCAAATTTCAATGATTGAATAAACTTTAAAAAATTTTAAAACTGTTTCTGCTTCTAAAATGAATTAAAATTTAAAAACTATTGAATTATGAAGGTAAGGCATGTACAAAATTTGAAAAAAAATTTCAACTTTTATAGTCGATCTAATTTTAAAAACTTAAATTGTAATTCAAAAATGACCAAAATTTGAATTTTCATCAAACTTTGAAATTTTACCTAATTTGAAGAATTCTACTTATTTTAAAGAATTGTTGAATATTGCAAAGTTAGAAGATTTTGTGATTGTTTAAAAAATATTTCCAAGTTTTAAAATTGTTGAAAAAAATTGATCTACCTAATTAAATAAAAAAATAAAAGTATCGTATGTAAACTTTTAAAATCAAAATTGATTATTTTCTGCAGAAAATTAAGCTGAATTTCAAGAATATATCCAATTTCAAAAATGCACATATTTAAATTGAAAAAATTTGCAGAAGTTTCAATTTTTACCTTCAAAATTGATCCAATTTTAAAAATCAATCTTTTGAAATGGTTAGAAATTTTTTTGAATTTCAAAAGTTGATCCAAATTTAAGAATGTAATAAAATTTAAGAAATTAAAAATTTTGAAAATTTCAAACTTTTGCCAAATTTTTAAGAATAAGTAATTTTATGTAGTTTCTGTGTCGTGAGTCCCCCCCCCCCCCCCCAAATAATAATTTGATTTAAGAGCAAGTGAATAGAGAGCACAAAGCTTAAAATTTTTGAAGTCTAAAATACATAATGGATAGAAATTAAAAATTTCAAATTTTGGCCAAATTTTAAAGAATAAGTATTTTTTATGTAGGTTCTGTGTCGAAGTGTTTTCTTTTTTCCTCTATAAATAATAATTTGGTTTTAAAGAATGTAGGTAATAAGCCTACTAAAAGTTTAGAAATTTAAAATTTTGAAAATTTTAAATTTTGGCATAAATTTAAAAGAATTGGCATTTTTTAATGTAGTTTCTGTGCCAGGAGTTTTTTTTTTTTTTTTTTTCAAATTCAACAAATTTTTTTAAACATTTCAAAAGATTGATTTTTAAAATTGGATCAATTTTGAAGGTAAAAATTGAAAATTATTATTCAGCAAAATTTTTTTGTTTTTTGTGTTCATTTATAATTAGATAATTAGGAAGATACTTACCTATTTATTCCAATCTTCAATTACCTATTTAAAAATATGATATTTTATTTCAGAAACAATTTTCTGTTTTTTATTCTGAATTTGTACCTACTAGTATCTTTCCATTTCATGTTTGTATTTTTGTATTCAGTTTTTGAAACTTCGTATCACAGTGATTGAAATTATTAAATCATAATAAAGTACCTAAATATGTATTTAAATTACATCAAAAAATGTACAAAACATCTTGAAAATTATAGGTACAGAAATAAAAATTATTCAAAATACTTTTCACCGAAATTAATGAAAATACAATTAATCAAAAAATCAATTTCAAAATATTGTAAAAATATGAAAAAAAATTATCAAAAATCATCTCAACATACAAACTAGAACAAAAATGTCGTAAAATAATATCACAATTATCAAAAAATATCATGAAAATAATAGGTAGGTACAAAAATAAAAATAATTCTCTCCGAAATTAATACCTAGAAATACAAATCAAAATTAATTATAAAAAATTGTAAAAAAATTATGATAAAATATGAAAAACAAAAATATCAAAGGTCATCTTTTGACACTTAAAATAGTACAAAAATGTCGTAAAATAATATCACGATTAATCGTTAAAAAAAATCGTAGTCAACAAATTCAATATTCGATCATCCCTAATTTTCACCATTTCCATTCACATTGGCACAGAACTCGAAATTCTCATAAATAGTATAATCGAAGCCATTTTTAGTAGCAATACCACTCGTTTTGAATTTAGCGATGGGCTGATCGGCGCCAGCATACATGATACTCATACCTTTGAAACCATTTCCTCCATTTTTCTGTTCGCATACGAGACCGTTGTAGCTATCTATGAGTCTTTGTTTGATGCTGCCTGTGATACGATATACCTTTCTGGATTCATCACCTTCTTCCTGGGCCAGAACAGATACATTACAGTATTTGTCCTTCTCGAAGAAAGCACAAGCGTACGCCGTGTATTCAGCCTTTGCCTTCAGACTGGTCCAGTTCTTGAAGAATAAATCGACGGTAGCGTTTCCAAAAGTCTGTTTCGTCTCGATGTTGTTAATTGCCCTTAATTTGAAATCTTTCGTCTCCTCTTCGTCGTCAAATTTTCGCTTTTTTGGACTGGTATTTTGATTGGGTAAAGGAACATCAGCTGTTGATTGACGTTCGACCGGCATTGGGATTATTTCCCTGAACGATTTTTCTCTTCGGACTTGCGCAATCACGTGCTTTGTGTTGATTAATCCGATGCTAGCGATATCTATACGAGGTGAAATTGTCGACTTGAGGAAAGAATATCGAGTGAAATAGGTTTTTCCAGTTTTTATATAAATTTTTTTTATGAATTGTCCATCCTCGGCGATCTCCACATAGTTAATAGGTAATTCGTTGAAGCCGAATTTCGATACAGCGTAATCAATGGTTTCCTGTCTTTCGTTCGGATCACTCGATAATCTAATTTCAACGCCTGTGAATTTTCTCGTTCTACTATTGGCCCAGTATATGTATCTCAACTTTTCTTTGTCCACGACGCAGCAGCTGTTGCGTAAACTGTCGGTCAATTTTTGCCACATTTTGCTAATCGAGACCGAATATAAGGGAGCATTTTTCAGATACGCTTTATTCTTCTTCAGAACGGTTTTGCAGTCCATCAGAGGATCGAATTGTTTCGCTGATCCTTCGTACGAGTAATTATAAATGGTAGCCTCCAGTCTGGCGATACCGTGCTTCTTGGCAATATCCGAGGAAAAGGTTTTTCTCAATCGTTTACTTCGACAGTCAATGAAATTGACGATATTATTGCCAATTTGATTACGAACCCCTGGACTCGTCATTTGGCAAATAAATTTATTATAAATTTTTACTCTGGAATTCGAATAAGTCCAAGTTAAACAGTCGATTCCCATATTCGCATCGTCGTCCCTGATGATTTTGTAATTTCTTCTTACTTCGCCTTCGTTAGCTTTGCAGAAATTGAAATTATCAATCAAGTAATCGGAAATCTCCATTTTATTACAAATGCCAGCGAAATCTTGGGTGATGTCTAAATCCAAAAGAAAATAGTGGTTTGTTTCGAGCTCTTCCAGTATTTTTGGCATTCTCTCCAATATTGTTTCCAGCATAACATCAGCCAGATCTACTTTATAGAACATGCACACCGGATTTTCGTACTTTTCCGCGATATTTTTTCCTCGAACAATTTCTCTGACCCCGTTTATCCTTGGGGTGTCATTTTGCAATGGAACTGGTTGCTCTTCGCATGCTTTTACATAGTGGGACTGCGACCATGTAGGAGTTAATTTGCTGAATTCCTTTTGCAAATGTTCTTTGCACAGCTTGGGGAATTCATTTACCCAGTCGGAGGCGTTGCAGAATTTAACCATCATTGCAGTATCGCAGAATGGCTCCGAAATGGGAGTAAAAGACGAAAGACGTTGCTCACCGTTTGTGTACGTTATGTTGCCGACATCTGTCCACAAATTGGGATTTTTTAGATTTCTCGAAAGGAACCGTAGGCCCAAGTCCACGATTGGCGAATCTGCCTTGGGTTCGGGGTTCTCTTCGATGAACGTTGAACTGAGATTTTTTATCATTTCATCCACGGTGTATTCTGGCTTTGCATTACTTGTGCCTGGTACGGGGTTATCGGAAGTACTGGTAGATGGGATGTCCTCTGAAGCCATTTCCCAGTTGTCCGGCTCATCGTGGTCGTGCAAAAGTAACGTGCCGTTTACGAGTAGGTTGTTTTCTTGACTATCGGCGAGAAGTTGATTTAAATCTTCGGTCGACATGGTTTATCTGTAATTTAAAACAAACAAAAAAAATTAATTTTTTGTCATTTATTTTGCTTTTTTAAAAAATTATTTCTTTTTTGCGAAATTAATTTTTTGTTTTATTGATTATTTTTTTTCAAGTAGGTATCGAAAGCATTTTCTCAAGAAATGTCGAACCTCAATAATTAACAAAACAATGTTTTATAAATTTTGAAAAATTCCCAATCATTTTTTCATTTTTTTAAAAATTTTGTGAATAATTTTCTCTTGTCAAATAGATACAATTATTGATAATTTTTTGGAACAAAAATTGAATTTTCTACAAATTTTTATTACTCTTAAACTTTTTTTTTAATTCAAAAATAAATCCCTTATTTTTAAAAAAAAATTTGTGAATAATTTTATTTTGTCAAGTAGGTACAATTGATAAATTTTTGGAACAAAAATTGAATTTTATACAAATTTTTATTACTCTTGAACATTTTTTTTTTAAATTCAAAAATGAATCCTAATCGAAAAAATAGTCCATAAGTGTCAAAAAATCCATTTTCCATTTTTTGACCCTTGGGACTACTTTCTTCAATAAGGCTTCAAACAGGGTTTGGCAGATTTTAAAATCCACGAAATCCAGAATTGGATTTGGATCTACAAACTCCATAGATTTGGATTTTAAATCGAATTCTTAAAAAAAAAATCGATTTGGGATTTTTAATCTTGGAATAGAGAAGGTTTTAAAGCTTTTCAAGTTATCAATAGGGATTAAAATCGAAAAAAAAAAAAATTTTGCTTGCTTTGGTTGTTGTGAGTGTATGACTTGTTCTATGAGATTTTTGTTAATTAGGCTTCAAAAAAATTGATTTCGTTTTGTTCTCATGTTTTAATTTCGAAAAAATTGAAAATTTTATTAGGTGACTCCAAAAAGTATAAATTTAAAGAAATTTTTTATTGTAAAAAAAATTAATTTTTTGCAAAATAATTCAGTTTTTTTTCTCCAAAAATTACTTAAGTGAGAAAAATTCTCATTGCCAAAAAATAAAAAAATGAATAAATTCAGAAAAAATTAAAAGATTTTCTTCTCCAAAAAATTTTTAATTGAAAAAAAAAATACCAAAAATTGCTAACTTTTAAACAAATAATAATCGAGAGACAAATAAGGAATTTTTTCTGAGGAAAAACAAGTAAAAAACACATAACTTTTTTTTTACTAAAATGAGATTTTTTCAAAAAAATTGAGTAGGTACCTAGTTTTTTAGCTTGATTAGGAAAAAAATCGTTTTTAAATTTTTATTTCGAAGAAATTCAGAAATTTTTTGAAGAAAAAATTCAGTTTTTTTTCTTCGAAAAATTGATTTTTTGGGAAAATTTGATTTTTTTAAAGAATTTCCATCGAAAATTTTACAAATATTATTTTAAAATTGGAATTCTTTCTGTAAAAGAATAATTCGGGGTTTTTCGAAATTGACTTACGATTTTTATTTTAAATTTTAAAAAGCACAAAAAATTCAGATTTCTGAAAAAATAAAGAGATGAGTATGGGATTTTCTGCTTAAAAATTAACATGGGCCAAAATGTCAGAATGAAAGAAAACGAATGAATTTTGGATTTTAAAATTCAATTATTGAAAGGATTTTAGATTTTTTAAAATTTTAAATTCAGTAGTGAAAAGGATTTTGAATCTTGGATTTTAAATACAAATATCACAATTCATTCACAATAATTTTGATTATTATTTTAAATCCTTTTCATTTTTATTTTACCCATCCCTGGCTTCAAATACATGTATTGTCTATATTCTTATTAGACGTTAATTTCTTTTCTTTTTATTTTTACACGAGGCCCGTATTTTAAAAATTTGCTTAAGCAAACATTGTCCTTAAGGCGAGGCGATTTTACACGTATCGTGTCAATTTACATCGAGCAGCCATTTATTTGTATGGATAAAATAAACAAAACCACTTGGTTTGTGTAAGAACGCCTCGCCTTAAGTATGTATAAGGAAATTTTTAAAATACGGGCCTAAATTTCCAAGTCAAGTTTTTTTTTTAATTCTACAAAACAGCATTATTTGATACAGATGGGTAATTTTCTAGAAAAATTTTGAAAATCAATTTTCTATCTACATTTTAAAAAAAAAACAGTTTTTCCTAAAATATTGAGAACTAATTTTTAGTAAGGATTGAAAGTTGTGGTTGTTTTTTCAATCACAATTGAATTTTTTTTTACAAAATTTTAAGAACACTTTCTAGAAATTTCGAAAAATTCCAAACTATTCAATCCAAACAGATCTTTTTTTTTTTTAATTTGGAAACCAATGTCTTATAAACTTTCTACAAAATTTTGAAAATCTTATTGGAAATCATTTTTAAAAATCCAAAAATATTGCCTCAGTTTTGGACGTCAATTTTTTGAATAGTTTTAAAAAGAAAAATATAGATAATGTGTTTTTTAAAACCCCTTTATCTAATTTTTTACAAATTTTGGATATCCTTTTATTTTTTTTATGCGTGTGTAAGTATGGTAAAATAATGATTTTTTTTTCTTAGGAGCGGAATTTCAAAAATTTTTGCAGTAGTTTTCAGACTTTTTGCATTTTTAAAAAAATTTTATTGAACCAAAGTTTGGCAAAAAATTGAAAAAGTATACAATTTTTTTTTTTACAAAAATATAAAATTTTGATTTTTGAAAAACAAAATGCATGGAGTTCTCAAAGAAGAAAAATAATTTTCATTTTTCATTTCAATGGTTTGATTCCATAAAAAATATTGATAAATTTTTTAGTTAGGTAGTTTGGTATTGAAAATAATTTTGTGAATCATAAAAATTAGCAAAAATGAGATTTTTACTTAATGCCCCGTTTCCAAAAAAACTATGCAACCTATGAGGTTCCTTTTTCTATTATTTCTTAATCAAGAGTGTCTGGTCTATTATTTATTTTAGTGGGAGGATTATGTAAAATTTTAGTTTATCGGTGATTTTTATCGAGTTAACTGAAATACCACCATGAAAATTAAATTTTGAGAATTGAACATTGGTTGAGGTGAAGTAGAAATTTTTCAAAATCCTATCATATTTTATTAGTAATTATATGCACTGAGTAAATTGGGCAAAAAGAGAATTTTTATTTTCTATTAATATTTTATGCGTTGTTTTTTTTTTGTTTTTAAAATCACAGTATAATGTGTCAAATGATCACTTTTTAAAGATAATTTATGGGGAAAAATAATTTTTTACAATTAAGAATTATTAAAAAAAATCTTGAATTTATCACGACGAAAAAATTTAATCATTTTTTTTATAGATTTTGAAAGATGTGGAGTCATTTTTTTTTGTTGAAAAATTTATTTTTTGCAATAATATAAAAAAATTACCAACTGGGTAGGCAATTCATTTCGAAAATTCTGAGAGAATTTATTTTTTGTAAAAATTGAGTGCCATTGTATTTTTTCATGTTAATAAGTAAAGTAGTTTCCTATTTTTTTGTAGTTTTTTCATAAAATATTAGTCTAGGATAATTTTCTGGAAAAGTTACAAATATAGACTTTTTAAAAATTCTTATAAAACCTCATGTCAAGTTTTTTTTTCTAAAATATTAAGAATAATATTTTCAACATTTTTTAAAAACTTGTGTTAAGAACTTTGGCGCAAGTATTTTTTTTTTTTTTTTTTTTTTTTTGAGGGAGGGCGATACGCGATACTTAATTTTTTTATTCAATAGAAACTGCAATCTTGTAATCTTTTCACTTTCCATTTTTTTAAACTCTAAAGTGGTGAAGACAGTGTGACGAATTTTTTCAGCGATTTTTAAAAAAAGTTGCATAGAAAGCTAATATTTTTGTTGATTTATTTTTAGTATGTCACTACGATTTTATTTTAATATTAAAAAATTGGTCCTACTCATGATTTATGCGCAAGAAATTTACCAACTTCTAATATTTAATATCACATTTTAATCACTTTTTGCCTTTTAAAATGAATAACGGGGTATCACATAAAATAAACTGATGCTCAGCGATTTAAAAAAAAAGTTAAAGAAAGATAATATTTTTGTTGATTTATTTTTAGTATGCCACCACGATTTTATTTTAATTTTAAATAAAATGTTATTCATAGGGAAAGAGTAATGCCTTAAAAAACAAAAAATAAAATTTACTTGAATACAAAAATGTGATGAAAATCGTGGTGGGGCGTTAATCGAAAAGGTATTCGTTTGCTCCTCGCACACCCCACCACGCTTTTCATCATTAAAATTTTTGAAAAAAAAATTTTCATGACACATTTTTGTATTCAAGTAAATTTTATTTTTTGTTTTTTAAGGCATTACTCTTTCCCTATGAATAACATTTTACAAAGTGACCAACTTTAAATAAAACCGTGGTTTTTAAAATTTTTTTTACATTTTTATTTAACTCTTTTTGTCGTTGAAAATATTTTAATTTCATAGTTTTGAAATTTTCAAAATGGAAGCCCCTCATAGGGGCTCAATTTGGGGTCAAGGGTAAATTTAAGTTCGAAAATCGAATTCAGCGACCTCGAAAACCTACATTTCGATACCAATGTTGTGATTTTCTGAAATTTTCAAAATGGAACCCCCTCATAGGGGCTCAATTTGGGGTCAAGGGTAAATTTAAGTCCGAAAATCGAATTCAGCGACCTCGAAAACCTACATTTCGATACCAATGTTGTGATTTTCTGAAATTTTCAAAATTGAACCCCCTCATAGGGGCTCAATTTGGGGTCGGGGGTAAATTTGAGTTCGAAAATCGAATTCAGCGACCTCGAAAACCCCTAATGTGAGCACTATGTTCTTTCAATTCCAGTAAAATATTAAATGAGAGAGGATTGGTCGAAAACATACATTTGGTTCCATCATCCATGAGACAAACATACATACATACATACATACATATATACATACCAAGCTAATAAAAGCGTGGTAAAAATTGGGCCTACTCGTGATTTATGCGCAAGAAATTTACCAACTTCTAATTTAGTATCACATTTTAATTACTTTCTGCCTTTTAAACTGAATAACAGGGGTATCACATAAAATACACTGATGCTAAGTATATGTATTAGATTAAAATTAACTCACGTGTTGAATGGTTCGCCGGTTAAAATTCAAAAAATCACGAATCTTTATATGAAATTGACCGCACTAGTTAAAGAAAAAAATTAACGAGCAACTTAAAACGCGTCAACAAAACACGAACTTCTTCGAATGAATGAGAGACCCAAAGCACGTTGTAAGTTAACAAGCGCAGAAGTGGTGTGACGTCTGGGGTGAAACTGGAAGTGAATGTGAACGTGAACTGAAATGTGAATTATGAGGATCTAGATGTCGATCTCGATACCGATGCGGACCGGAACTAGTTAACGGAACTAGAAGTGGGGGTTGGGGGTGTTGTTTAGTCTACACATAATTCCCGTTATCGACTCGTCGCCCATCACCCTACTCCTACCTCCCCTACTTTGGAAAACACAGACCAGACGAGTAAATGAGAAATAAGAACCAATGCAAAAACCCTATACCTACTAATGATTATTTTTGTTCAACTCTTTTAGAAACCCCGAGACATGATTTTTGTCGATAATCGAGATGAATTATTAGTATGTCCAGATTCCATTTTTGCCTAAAAATGGTGAAAAGTGGTGGATTATATCTTGAAAAATTGAAAATTTTATGGTACATAAAATATATCCCTTCAACGGGAGAAAAAGCGAAAGATGGTGGATTCTGTCATAAATTTATTAAAATAGGTGAATATACGATATAGTACCAATCTACATTTGTACATAAATATTGGACATTTTTCTATCATAAATTGTGGTGGGGTGGGGTGGGGGAGTCTTTACTGATGTTTGGCGAATTTTTTTTATTCGCATCGCTCTTTTTGTTCCTTTTTGATATGGATACCTAATTACCTATTTTGGCTGGTTATAAGTCCAAAAATTACGCGCTCAACTTTCCAGTATTTTTGTTAGACTTTTGAAAATAAATTTTTAAAAATTAATTTAATTTAAAATGTGGTCAAAAATGATGTCAAGTTTTTCAACTTTTCAAGAATTAATCAAACTTTTGAAAAATTGTACAAAATTTATTTAAAAAAAATAGATTTAGGAGTTCCGTTTTTTTATTTTATATTTTTTCATGATACATGATTTATGATAGTCCAGCTGTCACTAGGAAAATATTTTGAGTGAAAAATTAGACGAAGAAATTGAAAAAATTGATTACCCCTCTCTTTACATTTTGAGTCACATTTTACAAAAATTTGGAGATTTTTTTTTGAAAAATCCGGAGATTTTGGCTGAAAATCAAAGAATTTTTGCTGAAAATCAGGAGCTCTCACTAAAAATCAGGAATCTTAGCTGAAAATCAGTATGGCCCTGAAAAAGTAGAATATATCCTGAAAAATCAGGAGCGTTGGCAACTCTGTACTGCGCAGGTATTCTACGCATAGTCATTATTTTAATTAATCATCGCCTCATTAGGTTGAGAATTTCTTGGAAGAGCATGCTACGTGACGAGATGTGGAGTTCTAAGAACGGGTTTAATGGTTGTTTCAAGGGGTTGAAAATAGAATTGCGTTGGGGTAGAGTTGGCGACTCGACGCGACAACAGCTTATTTTAATGATTTTTCAGAAATCACTTCGACTTCTAATGACGCGATTTTCAACTCGGTGTCGCGAGTTGATTTAAAATAAGATTTATTCTCGTAGTTCTGAAGTTTGAAAAATCTGAGAAGTAATTTTATTTAAATTAGTCATCGCCTCATTAGGTTGAGAATTTCTTGGAAGAGTATGCTACGTGACTGGGAAGTGGATTTCTAAGAACAGATTAAATGATTTTTCAGTAATCAGACGCGACGCGACGACAGCCTATTTTAATGATTTTTCAGAAATCACTTCAACATCGAATTCTAATGATGCGATTTTCAACTCGGTGTCGCGAGTTGATTTAAAATTAGATTCATTCTCGTAGTTCTGAAGTTTGAAAAATCTCAGAAGCAATTTTATTTGAATTAGTCATCGCTTCATTAGGTTGAGAATTTCTTGGAAGAGTATGCTACGTGACTGAGAAGTGGAGTTCTAAGAACAGGTTAAATGGTTGTTTCAAGGATTGAAAATAAGTACCTACATAGAATTCAGAATTGCGGAGAGGTAGAGTTGACGACACGTCGCGACGACAGCCTATTCTAATGATTTTCCAGACGTCACTTCAACTTCTAATGAAGTAATGATGCGATTTTCAACTCGGTGTCGATTTGATTTAAAATTAGATATTCTCGTAATTTTGAAGTTTGGAAAAATGTAATTTCTATTATTTGAAAATCATATACTATTCAAAAGTTTAGTTGCTAAAATTGCATAATAATTTTGTTTTTAAAAATAGAAAAAAATTATCAAACTATATTTATTATAATATTTATATAAAAATAGAAAAAAATATTTTTCAAAAAATTGAAATGCCCTGAAAATTAATTATCAATTAGGTAAAAATTGAATGTTCAATTTTTAAAATGAACTTTGGATAAATTGAAAAATATAGCGAGGTAAAACAACAGCCTCACACTACATAGTAGGATGGCCCTTATTTTGGAAATCGTCAATTGGTGACATAATTATAATAAAGAGAAAATAATTCCCTATTTTTTATTTTTTACGCAACTGCATTTTGAGCCAAACAAATTTTAAAAAACAGAAAATTTTGAAAATTTTCAAATTTTATTCAGCAAAATGGTCATAAATTGGGTATTAATTATAATTATAAAAAGATCATTTTCGATGATTTTTCATCTTTACCCTCGTTTTAACGGGACATGAAAAAACGCTATTTTTTTACAATTTTTGAAAAAATTGAAAAAAAAAGATTGAAAGTTAAAAAAAATTTTAATAAATAAAATCATTTTACATACACATTGCCATCCATTAAGACCATTTATGGCCAGTCTTCAACCTTACTTTAATTTTCAAGAACCGTCAATTTATAGATGATTTTTTCATATTTTTCATTTTTGATAGTTTGTAATAGTTTTTGAAAAATTCTCACCATACCGCATGAAAAATCACAGTAAATGGTCTTTTTTGGGTTATAATTTTATTCATCAAATTTTTCTTTTCACTTTTCAATCAATTTTTTTCCTAATTTTTTTTTCAAAGATTGTAAAAAGTTACATTTTTATCTTTGGTAGTGCTGAGTTCAAATATTGCCTTACTTTTTTGATAGAACCCTTCCTAAGCCATCACACAACTTCTCAAATTTTTAAACTGGGTCTTAAAGAGCATTAAAAGAAAATTCAGAATCACCTATGAAAGCTGACTTTTTTGAGAAAAGCTCACAGCTTTCAAGAGTACAATAAATACGAAGGTTATGATGAAAAAAAAAATTGAAAAATTTATTGTGAATAGATGTTTTTACATTACATTCACCGAAATGATGTTAGTCGTGGGATCTCAAGACCCCCTGGGGGCACGGCGCCCCAAAATTTTGGCCCAAATTCAAAAAATGTCGAAAAAACATGTAGCATGTCGTTTGTTACATTTTTGGTAGTGCTGAGTTTGAATATTGCTTTACTTTTTTGATAGAACCCTCCCTAAGCACTCACGACCCTTCAAATTTAGTAAAATTTGACGAAATTGAAAAAAATCGTGTGGCATATCGTTTTTGAAATTGTGAATAACATTGGTAGGGATAACAGTAAAGTGTGGCTTATCGTTTGTAATGTTTTTGATAGTGCTGAATTTTTTTCTGATAGATCTCTTGTAAATGCCTCTTACTGGGCCTATTTTAAGACCTCGGGCTATAGCTTTAGCTATAGCAAATAAATATTATCAAAAAATTCTGAATTTTATTGGAATAAAAAAATCTCATTATTTTGGAAGCTTTGAAAAAACCTCAAACTTTTTTCAAGTAGGTAAAAGAATGGTAAAAATAAAATCTTATTGCAAAAAATCTGTCAGTCTTTTTTTTTTTTTTTTTTTTTTTTTTTTTTGAAGAAACGATCTTGATTATTACGAATATTGTGTAGGAGTTGAAAAAAAAGGATTTCCTCCATTGTTCATGTGGCATAGTAAACAAACAATGTAGCGATAGCAACTCCATTTATTTAATTCCATTAAAATATTTTAAACATTATAAAAATAGGTACTAAATAATAGTACAATGAAATTTCTTCAAAATAGTTTGTACACACTTAAATCACAGAAATTAATGAAAACATACTGAAGCAAATTTAAAAATCATTAAGATAATAATAAAGTATGATAAAAGTGAAATACGTGAAATAGCGTAAAATAATATGTTACTTTGACCTGCTGAAGCTGATTATTAAAGAAAAAAATTAAATTAGATTAAAATCTCACTCTAATTAAATTTTCAACTCTTTTAATGCTTCAATATTTCGATTTGCATTCTCATAGAACTTTAAATCTTCACATTCGACATATTCGCTTTTATTGAAAACCGCGATCCCAGCACTTTTGAATCCAGCTATAGGTTGATCGCTGGCATCGTACATAATTCTTATACCTGAAATACTTCTCACGTGATGTCTCTCTTTAATTAATGTATCGTAGCTATTTATTAGTTTTTTCTTAAGTTTTCCTTGAATAAGATATAAATTTTTCGATTCAGCACCGTCTTCTTCAGCTACTGCCAATACCAAAGGATATCTTCCCTGGTCGTAGATAGCGAAAGCGTACATTACGTATTCGCCGTATTCTTTCAGACTCACGCAGTTCTTCTGGAAGAATAATTTTGCGAAAGGCTGTTTCATAAACTCGGAATTTAGACTCGCTACCATTTTAAATTCGCTCATTATTACTTCTACCGATTCGCTCAGTTCTGGCCTGCTTGAATTCTCGACTTCAAATTTTGGAATGATTTCCTTAGAGGAGTTTTGCCTTAGCACCTGGGCAACCACATGCTCTGTGGGGATTAGTCCAGTGCTAGGGATATCTATGTAGGGTGAAATAGTCAAAAATGCCATATTAGAGCGAGTGAAAAAAGTTTCCCCAGTGTTGAGGTAACATTTTTTAATGTGTTTTTTGTCGGAAGTGATTTCTAAATAGTTCAAGGGTAATTTATTGAAACCAAATTTTGATGTAATATGATCAATTACTATTTTTCTTTGCTCAGGGTCATTTGGTAATTTAATTTCCACCCCTGTGAGTTTTCTAGTTTTACTATTTACCCAATATACGTGTCTTAATGTGTTTTTGTAAATGACGCAACAACTGTTGCGTAAAATATCAGTTAATTTTTGCCACATTTTGGATATCGAAACGGAATACATCGGAGCTGCTTTCAAATACGATATATTATCATTTAATGCGGTTAAACAATTTCCTATCGGGTCATAATTTTTTTTAGAGCCTTCATATCCGTAGTTATAAATCGTCACTTCCACTCTGGTGATTCCATGCTTTTTGGCAGTTTCTGACGAAAATGTTTTTCTCAATCGTTTATTGGGGCAGTCTATGAAATTTACAATATGATTGCCTATTTGGTTACGAACTCCTGGGCTCGTCATTTGGCAAATAAATTTATTATAAAATTTTACCCTCGAGTTTGAATAAGTCCAAGTTAAGCAGTCACTTCCGGTGCTGAAATCATCGTCCCTAATAATTTTGTAGTCTTCTATAATGTCTTCTTTGTCAGATCCGCAGAAGTCAAAATTACCAATCAAGTAATCGAAAGTCTCCCTTTTATTAAAAATGCCAGCAAAGTCTCGAGTGATATCTAAATCCAACAGGAAGTAATCCTCTTTCTCGAGCTCTTCTGAGATATTTGGCATTTTACTCGATATTGTGTCCAGTGTAACGTCTGCCAGGTCTATTTTATAAAAAATTATTACTGGCTTTTCAAACTTTTGCGAGATACCTTTTTCTTGAGCAATTTCTCGGACCCCTTTTAACCTAGGGGTGTCTTCTTTTAATGGAATAGCAACTTCATCGCGATGTACAAATATTCTGCAATGAGGCTCTTCAGAAGTTAATTTATTGAATTCTATTTGTAAACGATCTCCACACTGTTTAGGAAATTCATTTTTCCAAACAGATTCGTCGCAAATTTTAATCATCATTACGTTATCTAAAAATGGCTCCGAGATGGCAGTCAAAGGTATATCTAAGTTGGAAAGAAGTTGTTCGCCGCTTGTGTAGTCTATGGTGCTGACATCTGTTAGTAATTCGCTGTTTTTTAAGTTTGCCAAAAGGGTCTTGAGTCCCAGATCTTCGGTCGACGATGACATCTCCGCTTCACCTGCAATTTTGAGACAGAATAAGAAATTAGAATTTTTCAAAGTTTTATTTATTCTTTTTCGACCACCCCCCCCCCCCCCGCCCTCTTAATAATAGAAAGCAAATGAAGACCTCTCTTTTCCCTATTAGCTGACTATTTTTGTCATTTTAAAAATCTTTTCTTTTTTTGCAAAATAAATTTTTATCGAATATAGAAAACCAAAATGATTTTTTCGAAAATTGGAGTTTTTATAAAAAAAATTTACGCTATTTTTTTTCTAGTGAAAAAGAATTTTTACATTTAAAAAAAAAACGAAAAAGTAATTTTTTTCAAGAAAATTTGTATGGTAAATTTGTTTTAAAAATTTTTCAATTTTTCCACAAATTTTGGGAAATTCTGAGCTGATTTTTTTTTTTGAAAAATTTTGAACGCATAATATGTAATTTCGTATTCACTTATTACGTATAATTATATTTTTGAAAAAATAATAAAAAATCATTTCATGCGAAAATTTGTAAAAATAATTTTTTTACCAATTGAAAAAAATTGTTTGTCCTTTTTTTAAAATAAAAATAATATCGGAAATATATTTTATTAAAAATTGAAAATTTGTTATGCCTAATAAGATATATATATTTTTAAATCAACACGAATTTTCGTTTGAAATTTTTCAAAAATCATTATTCACTATACCTTATAAAAAATTTGATTTTTTTTTTTTGAAAAATCTAAAAATACAATTTTTTTACAAATTATAAAATTCCAATCAGGGTTGTTTTTTCTTCATTTTAAATGCTAATTTTGAATAAAGTGAGAACTAAGAAGTTATTAAAAACGCTCAAGTTAAATTAGAAAAGAAATCAAAATGTAATCTTTTAAAGTAAAAAAAATACACGATTAAAAAAAAATTATTTTATAAATTTGAGAATTTTTTTAAATTTTTGTTTCAAGTAAGTAAAGTCATTGATTTTTTTCACAAATTTTGGAAAAGTTCAAGATGAGCTTTTTTTGAAAAATTTCAAAGATTTGTATTTAAAAAAAAAAAAAAAAAAAAAAGAATACCTACCTATTATTTTGTGTGAAAATTTCTAAAAAAATCCAAACCATTTTTTTCAAATAAAAATTTTCAAGATTGATTTTTTTCAATTTAAATAAAAAAAACTGAAAACAACCTTAAATGAGAAAAAAAAACTCTACCGCAGCATCTGCGGTAGACAAAGCTGATTTTTTCGTTTCGAGAACAACCTATTCATTTTAACGAATCGTTCGTGAACGACTGATTCATTTAAACGAATAATTCACGAACAACGGATTCATTCGAACGAATCGTTCGTGAACGACTGATTCATTTAAACGAATAATTCACGAACAACAGATTCATTCGAACGAATCGTTCGCAAACGACTGATTCATTCGAAAGCATCATTTGAGAACGACTGATTCATTTAGACGAATCGTTCGCGAACGACTGATTCATTCGAACGAATCATTTGAGAACAACTGATTCATTTCAACGAATTGTTCGCGAACGACTGATATATTTCAACGAATCGTTCGCGAACGACTGATTCAATTGAACGAATCATCCTCGAACGCTGATTTATTTGATTTGTAACGTTAAAATACCGTTATCGTAACGTTAGATAAAACAGGTGATATGCAAAAAACGCATAATCTACGTTTATTCGCTGAGTTACAGAGTTTTGAAAATTTCGATCGCGGATATCTCGCGAACCCGCGAACCGATTTCTTTCAAATTCAATAGGCTTCTATTCCCAATGACCCTCTACCACAGATATAAATTTCAACTAATTCCATCAATCATAACTCCAGTTATCGCAGTGACAAATTTGGGTCTATACATAAACCTATAAATACATAATACATATAGTTATATATAAAGAAATACCAAATCGCAAAATTGGTGTCAATCGTCATATTTTGTCATAAAACGTCGAGAAATATCACTCCCCCCCCACACTTACCAACGTGTCAAATTTAATAGCTGATTTTTCATTTATGAAAAAATCAGCTAAAAAATCGTTAAAAAAAGGTACGAATACCTAAACTAAAAAAAATCAAAACCATTTTGTTGAATGTTAGCCGTAAATTTTTTATGAAAATTAAAGAGTATTCATTTGAAAAAATTTTTCAATCAATTTTTATTTTTATTTATATTCCTAAAAATGACTTGAAAAATTATTTAAGTACCTATTGTTTTTTTTTGTTTTTTTTTTTGAAAAATTTCGAACGTTTGTATTTTTGAAAAAATGATTATTATTTCATGGAAAAAAATTTAAAATGAATTTTATATCAATTATAAAAACTAAACCAGTTTTTCAGTTTTTTTTTTTTTTTTTTTCTAATTCAAGAGGAAATTAAACGAAAAACTGAAAAAGAATTTTTACAGACGTCGAAAACACTTCTCAAAGAATTTTAAGCTAATTTTTTTCAAAATAACTAGGTATCTGCCTATTGAATTTTCATTTATTAAAATTTTTTGTGTCCCCTCACCCTTCCCAACCAGTTTACGGTAATTTCATTTATTTCTGTTCCAAATTCACTTTCATTACAAATTAAGCTTGAAACGTGTTAAATAAGTACATAACTATATTAACAATGGAATGGAAATAACCTTGCCAAAAAAATATTGGCGTGAAAATCTGACGTAACGTTTCCATTATTTTCACTAAAATATGTTTTAGAATTTCAGGAAAAATCAATGAGGTCGTGATGTATGCGTGGAAAATAGTGAAAATACTTTACCAAATTTAAATTTAGCATCAATTTTCATTTTAATTATTCATTGCTTTTTTAATGTATACTTATCAGTCAAATAGAAATTATTAGATTTATTGAAATTGAAAAAATACTAGAACAACAGTTTCTAATTTCCAAGTTTTTAAGTGCTTTCATTTAAGATCAAAACGTAAAAGTTCCTACGATTAAAATTTGCGAAGTTACAAGTGTGCTCACAGAAAATTTTTGTTGGTTTGCACTTCGCATGCACTAGTGGTTAGGAATTAATTATACTATACATCCGGTAGCTAGGTACACCCAAACATCACGAGTAGGTATATCAAAATTAACTCACCTGTTGAATATTTAGTTAATATTGATCACAGAAATTCCAGCCAATAGGAAACCAGCCACAAATTGTCAAATCAAAAAATGTACACTCGTAACAATTCAAAACATCAATAAAATGCAAACTTTTCTAAATTATAACTAAACGCAATCACATTTGCTCGTATATGAAAATGAATTATAGGAACATGTGTTCGAATACGTTGAAATATCCACGCAATTATCATTGCACCGGTTGAGTAAAGTAAATTGCGCCTGCGCGTGATACATTTGTGACCAGTCATTCAGATTTTGAAATTGGCGGTTTGATTGACAGACAACATGTGCTGTACCTAGTGGCTAAAAAAAAAGAAATGCAGTTCAAGTACCAAGGGCAAGCTGGCGAGCAGAAGGGAAGAGAAGGAATGACTCATTACACCTCTCCTATCTACACTTGGGAGGGGGAGTATCGGAGAACGAAAGAGAATGTACGAGTAAATTATATTTTTTTTAATACAATAAACGACCATACAATGTACATATGTATGTCATGTCTCATGTACATTGTACGTGTTTGAAGTCCCTGAAAAATTGCCTGCTGACAAATTTTCTAGCATTAATTTTTTTTCAAATAATTTAAAAAATAGGTTGATCGCAATGGTTTTTTAAAATTCTGTTCGAAAACAAAGATAATTAGAAGGCTGCATCAACACGAGTGCATTGTGTTGATTCGACATTGAATAGACCCATTCATTTCTTTATACCAAATTTTAAAATTTATTGTTGTCAATTTATCAACTGCTTGATTTTTGAAGTTTTTAAAATTTTGTAGCGGTGACGGTGAGGTTTATTTTCATACGTATTACGCAAAATTGGAGAGGAAGGAATGGTACGATCAAAATTTTTGTAATAAAAAAATTATTCTATGGATCTCAATCTGCAGCTTTTGTTTGAAAAATTTTCTAATTAAGGTCTTAGGAATAGAGATAAGAGACTTACAAGGACGGGGATGGACGTTCAAAAAGGGAGTGCCTTTAAAAATTGCATGCCCTCTAATTGTTTTATCGCAGAACCTATAAAGGGACTGCAATATCTACAATAAAAATTCAAGGGTGATTTTTATACGTGTAATGCAAAATTGGTGGAGAGGGGGTGTCAAATTAAAATTTTTGTAATAATCAAAATTATTCCGAGGATCTTAATCTACAATTTTTGTTTGAAAAATTTTTCAATTGAGGAACAGGAACGTAGATAGAGATTTTAAAAAGAAAAGAGTCTTTAAAAAATGGCATACTTACCGTTACCGGCTCATTTTTTCTTTTATTGGCTTGATTTGTTTTCCTGTACCTACACAAAAAATGCATAAAAAATTTTTTTGCGTCTAAATGCCTCAAAATTTTTCTGAAAAAAAGCAAAACTTCTATCAAAGTTTTGAAAATTTGTAAAAGAAAGTGTTTTACATTTCATGTACCATATAATGAGAAAAAAAAATGAAATTTCAAGACCTCCAACAAAACTATTTTGGAATTGGGGCCTAAACGTGTTTTTTTTAGACTCGATGGATTTTTTGAATTTTCAGATACCAAATCGAGATGTAAAATTCGCTGTTTCTAATCCATATTATAGATTTTAAAAATTTATAGAATTTTTTTCAATTTTTTGATTTAAAAAAAAAAATTAAAAAATTAATTCAGAAAAAAAATCGATCTTTTTCTTTGAAAAATCCAACCAAACAAAAGATCACCTTGAAGGCATTTTATTCACTTGAAAAAAAAATCGAAAATAGACTAATAATTTTTAACAAAAACGATTACATTATACCTTGTCAAAAAAGTAATACATGAAGCAAAAAAAAAAAAAAAAAATCAAAACAATGTATTTTTCAATCGATACTTACAGAATACTCTGAAAAAATATTTTTAACAGATAATCCATTAAAAAAAATAACCAAAAATAAAAGATTTCTTTAAAAACTAATCTTTGGGAAAAAATTCTTTGCATAAAAATAAAAAAATACCTATATAAAAAATCCTAATGGCACAAATGATTAAAAATCGAGAATCATATCCGAACATTAAAATATTAGGTACAAAAATAATCTTATTGAATATCATAATAAATCATATACCTACCTAAGGAAAATAAAACTATAATATTTCGATTAAATTTACAACCGAATCAATATTTCGTATTTATTTTTAGTTTTCAGTTTCGATACCTACGTATTATTAAACAAGATATATTTGACATTTGATATATTTGACTCCAAAATAGTCAGACTTCTGTCCGGAAAATACTTTAGCTATATGCTGTTTGTTTTCAGCATAAATTACAGTTAAATCATTAACATTCATCGTTTCGTACCCAACTCTGGGTAAAGTGCGGTAAATGTTTTTCAGTTGTTCATTCTCGAACCCTTGGATACGATAAATATCTTTTTGGTCAGCACCCTTTTCTTTGGCAAGACCTAATACTTGCAGGTAGTGTGGTCCCTCTTTGATGGCGAAAGCGTACAATACGTACTCTGACCATTCGCTCAAATATTTCCACTCTTGAGCTGAAGAAAATAGATTCAGATCTTCCATCAATAATGGTTTGATTTCTTCTTCTTTCGAATCGTCAACGTTCATTGGTTGAATGATTTCATCTGGCAATCGTAAATTCGAACCTTCGAAAGTTGGCATTATAGTTTTTATTGAGCTTGTTCTTTGAACCTGAGCTATCACGTGCGCTGTGTGGATTAATCCAGAGCCATGGATATCTATATCGGGTGAAATCGTCGCCTTTAGGGTGTTGGAACGGGTGAAAAAAGTTTCTCCATATTTAAGGTACGACTTTGTGACGAGGTTTTTATCTCCGGTGATTTCCAAGAAGTTGATGGGTAGTCCATTGAAACCAAATTTTGTTATAGCGTAATCGATCTCTTTTTTCCTTTCCATCCGCTCTCTTGGTAGTTCAACTTCAATCCCAGTTAGATGCTCGGTAATACTACTAACCCAGTATACAAATTGCAACGTATTACCGCACACGACGCAGCAACTGTTTTGTAAACGATCTGTCAATTTTTGCCACATTTTGGCAATAGAGACTGAATAAGTCGGAGAGTTTACCAAATAGGCTATATTCTTGTTCAAGAAAATTTCACAGACTGTAAGCGGATTGAAATCTTGTACAGGTTCGTCGATCGGGTAATTATAAATAGTCACATCCAGTCTCACGATTCCGTGCTTTTGTGCCATTTCTGAAGAGTAAATTCTCTTCATTCGCTTACTGGGGCAGTCTATAAAATCAACGATAGTATTGTTGACCTGTCTACGAACCCCTGAATTTGTCATTTCGCAGATGAATTTGTTGTAAATTTTGATCCTGGAATTCGAATCAGTCCACGTCAAACAGTCGATTCCCATAATCTCATCGTCTTCTTTGATTTCTCTATCATCGTCCTTCTCTTCCTCTTTGACAAAAACAATCGAGTTGAAATTACTTTTCAAGTAATCGTTCATCTCTATTTTATTGAATATGCCAGCGAAATCTTGTGTAATATTGAATTCCAACAGGAAAAAATCTTTTTCTTCGACAGTTTTTAATATACCTGGCATTTTTTCCAATAACGTTTTTAAATCATTGTTTGCTAAGTCTACTCTGTAGAAAACGCACACCGGATCTTTATACTTTTCTGCGATTCCTTTATTTTGAACGATTCTCCTGGCCCCCATAACCCTACTGGTTGTTTCTTGTAGACTGATGGGTACTTCGTTACATGGTGTTAAGCAACAGAAGCTTTCAGAAGTTAATTTGAGGAATTCGCATTCTAAATAATCGTGGCAAAAAGTAGGAATCGCATACGCCCAGTCGGATTTGTTGCAAATTTTAACCATCACTACGCTGTCACAAAACGCTTCAGTGATACTGGTTAAAGGTATTTTAAGGTTGGAAAGAAGTTGCTCGCCTTTTGTGTAATCTATGTTACTCACGTCGGTTACTAGTTCCTTTTTTTTTAAATTCTTCAGCAATATTTGTAGACCCAAATCTTCAGTTGGCATAGACATCTTTGCTCCACCTGCAATTTTAAGACGAAACAAAAAATTAAGAAATTTTCAATTTTCATCCCCAAAAATACATTAAGTAGGCTAATTTCGGTAGTAAACTATTGCAGCCCCTTTTGTTTCAATGTTTTACTTTGAAAATCTTTTTTTTTTTTTTTTTTTCAATTTTGAAAACACCTGAATTCTATTAAATCAAAAATATTATTTAATAGAATTACATTACATGTTCAAATTTTTTTAAGAATTGTAAAATAAACGTTCTACAAATTTTGGTAATATATCAGGTATTGTTTTATTGAAAATTTTCAAAAATTGTGCATTTTGAAGAAATATTTTTTTGAAATTCATTCTTTACGATTTTTTGGAAAATTTGAAAATCCAAATTTGGAATAATTTTTTAAATACGTATCTACCAGAGAGTAGCGCGATGCCGCTCTCTGAGCGCGAGACATCATACTCGCCTCGCATTTTTACGAGTACGATCATAAGGGTATTCTTCACAGTCTTATCAAAACGTGTTATTTCTGGTTGCATACGGATTTTCCTTTACACTCGTGTTTACAAAAAGTGATTTACCAATTGAACGACTAAAAATCACGAACTGCAGAGGTGCATTTCTTTTCATCAATGGCACAATATAACAAAAAAGTACACCCCTTCACACCTCATTCAAAACTAGTTTTCAGGTTTTTTTTTTACTACAAAACGATGATGTTTGACTGTTGTCCTCTAGACCTTTCGTTTAAGAGCAGGTATAGCAAGAGATACAAGAAGGATTTCTTTATATTGTACACACACAACACCATACCACTACTCACACACACCGGCATTGTATTGTTATACATTTCTTTCATTCCCTCCCCCCCCCCCCCCCAGTTCGCGAAATGTTCAAAAAATAATTTGATACAGGGATAATAAGCAAAGCTTTACGTAATGTATGTATACTTACCTAGTACAAATTTTTGATTAACAAAAAATTTGAATTTTTAATTTATATGCACCCATGCATTTTTTGTGTTTTCATTTTTTTTTTCTTCAAATTTATCAATTTTTGTTTTTGTACTAATTTATTGTATCTACAACTTTGAAATTATTTTATTGATTACCTAAGTGCCAACAAAATTTTTGAGATTGAAAAAGAAAGCAAATAATAATTTTGAATGAAAAGTTGATGGTATAGGTACCAATTTTTCAAAAACAAAAAACAAAAATAGAAAACCAAAAATTCATTTTTAAATTTTTTTTTAATTTCCAAAAATGGGCATAACCATGAACTTTAGGGTGGAGCGAAAATCAAGAAGTTTCGATTTTCAAAATGTGATATCGCGGAAAAGTTGCGTCTTAGGGATAGGTACATGAAAAACAAAACGAAAAAAAAAAATCAAATCGAATAATATCTTCCGATTGCGCAAGAGCAAGAGCCCTCAAATTTTTGAAAAATTGCAAAAGTCAAAATTTGAAAAAAAATCCCAAAATTTTACAGAATGGGTTTTATGCCTTTATTGGTTGCAAGTATTATCAATTTATCATCGTATTATTATTTTTTGAAAAAAAATCCAGAATTCATCAGATCATCGCATTTATGAGGTATCAAAAAAATGTCATATTTTACGTTTAAAAAAAAATGAAAAAAGTTGGTTAAAAATAGAGGGAAAAATTGTTTGGAATTAAAATGAGTTTAACATACACACTACACAGTTTTGCCCAAAAAGGCAATTTACGACGATTTTCCATCTTTACCTTCATTTTCAAGAACCATAATTTTCCTCATTTTTTTCAATTTTTCGTAGTTTTTTAAAAATTCTCAAGGGTACGAAAAATATGAAAAATTGCTATCAAAATTGTCTTTTTTGGCAAAACTGTGTATACTAAACCCATTTTAATTCCAAAATTTTTTTTCTAGGTAATTTTTAATATTTTTTTCAATTTAAAAAAAAACGTAAAATATAACATTTTTTTGATGTCTCATAAATGCGATGATCTGATGAATAACAAAAGTCATAAAACTCATAACCTACGTAATATTTTGGATTTTTTTTTTCAAATTTTGTTTTTTTTTGCAAATTTTCAAAAATTTGAGGGCTTTTGCGCTACCTATCGGAAAATATTATTCGATTTGAAATAAAAATTTTTATTTTTATTTTTCTTTTATCCCCAAGGCGCAACTTTTCCGCGGTATTACACTTTGAAAATCGAAAATTTTTGATTTTTGCTTCACCCTAATGAACATTTAAAATGATAAATATTAAAAAATAATGAAAAATTGAATAAATTGACATCTCGTACGTGTAGGTATTTAAAAAAAAAATCAATAATTTTTTTTAAGTGATTTTCGTAACTTTTTTAATTTACCTCATTTGATTCTTATAAATTTATGTACTTATAGGTACCTTATTTTTGAAATTTTTGTTCCTAATTTTTTCTCCACATTTTTTTACAATGGAAAAAGTTTCAATTTTACTTAGGCAGTGAAATTTGAAAAAGAAAAAATCCATTTTCAAATTACATATTATGTAGGTACATTTTCTTACAATTTTGAAGAGCATTTGTCTTTTTTTTCAATATGGAAATTTTCTTATTTCAAAATTTCATTAATTTTCAAAAAAAAAATCTTTCTATTCCATTCCAATTTTAGAAAAACTAATTTTTTGGTTAAAGTTTGAATTTTTTTCTATTTTTTAAAAATATGTAACCATATACCTACATATCGACTTAGTACATCGAATACCTCGTACCCCCCCCCCCCCCCCCAAAACAACTAAAAGGACACAAAAAACATATAATTTTGGAGATTGAAAAAATATGTAGGTTTTTATGTCCTTCTTGAAAAAAAAAAGTTTTTGTGGGATCGGGATGTTCGATCTAAGCAGTCAGCATTCTACATTATATTCACATGAAATTTGTGATCTCCAGATTTTACGGATAAGAAAACTTTTTTCTGCAGTTGCAAGTTTTTTCGATTTTTTAATTTTTTTTAAAAAAATTTTCATCATTTCTTTGAATTACTTTTCTGGGAGGGGGTGCTTTTGATTTTTATTTAACGTGGAGAATTTTTTTAAGAACGCTACTTATATAATTTTTTTGAATTTTTATTTTAAAAATATAGAAAACTTTTTGATTAAAATTATTTTCTTGTCTTTAAAAATCTGATAATTTTTCTTCAACCTTGAAATTTTAGATTTTAATTATTTTTAATTTCTCAATTTTTTGTCAAACTTGTTTTTTGAATTCTTGAACAATTTTTAATTTTTTGATTTGCTCATTTTCAACATTTGTGAATTCAATTTTAAATTTTAAAAATGTTTTTAATTTTAACAAAGCTTGGAAATCCCTTTATATTGTTAGGTACTTTTTTTTTTAATTTCAACATTTTTCATATTTTCTTCATAATTAATTCTGATTTTTTTTTTGGAATATTTTTTAAAGCTAAACTTTTTCATTTTTTAACCGATCTTCGTTAATTTTTTGTTTCAATAGGGAATTTTTTGGGTACACATTTAATTTTCAAAATTTTTGTTCTGTTTTAAAAAACTTATTGAAATAGTTAATTTAAAAAAATTAAAAATACCTTGAATGCGTTTTTTTTTTAATTAAAAAAAAAGTATCCAGTTTGATATTTTTCTTAATCACTTTGTATACAGATAAAAATTGAAGAAAGAAAATGAAAAAAATACCTATCGCTTTTTGAATCATACCTAGGTAATATAATAAATAAGAAATGGAACGAGAGATAATTTTTTCGAATGGGGAATTTATTGCAATTTTTGGTTATCCTATCTTTTTTAAAGATATGAAGAGAATTTTATTTTAATTTTTTGGATTAAAAAAGAAATATCAATGAAAATTTTTTAAAACTTTTTTGTACCTAACTACCTACATCTTCAAAAAAAGCATAGAATAAATTTACTTTTATTTTACTTATCCATTTTTTTGGAATAAAAAAGTTGACGATTTTTTGTAATGAATTTTTTTCATTTTTTAAAAGTAGGCCATACTGAAATTTCTCATTATTGAAATAAAAAATTCTCATTTTTTTGAAAGTAAAAAAATCTTAGTTTTTAAATTGTAAAACAAAAAATAATTCTGGATTTATTAAAATGAGAACATTCCTCAAATAACGAAATTTTTATGTTGTTAGGAGGTTTTTTTTTCTCACTTTTTTGAAGCACCTACCTAAGTAAAACTTTTCATCATAAAAAGATTTGTATCTCATTTTTTTTTTTTTTTACAAAAAGTTATCGGTGAAAAAATTACAGAACAAGAGACATAGTCAGTTGATTTTTTTATTTTTATATTTTTTTGTCTACAATTATAGTTTATAAAATTGGAGTAAATCTTTAAACTTAGATACTTAATACTTAGCTGAGTTTTCTGAAAATTTCACCAAATTGGTGCGATGAAATTCTTTACCTTTTATTGTTGTGTAAATTGTAAAAAATGTTCAATTTCTTTCTTATGCCGCTCGTCACTGATTTGATGAAAAAGAAGAGAAATATTTTTAAAATTTACGAAAAATGATGACGTAAAAGCACTTAAATGCATGTTATTTGAAAATTGCATCAACGCTCTGTAATTTCTAGGTAAAGTGCCGAAAAATACGGTAAATTTGTAAAGAACGATACTACGCTCCCTTAAAACACAAAACACCCCATATGCGCTCTATGTATTTTTAGCTGAACTGGTTACCATCAACAATCTTCTTGCGCGACCCGCTCCTGCCTGTTAGCGTTCAAAACTTTTCCCCTCGATTATTCCTCCAATTTCAACTTTACGCAAAATTTTTTTAAATTAAATTGTTCAGAATGAAAATCTGAACACGAGTATTTCGCCACATTTTTCATTACCTCTTCCAGTTAATCAGTATGAAGTCATTAAAAAGTCCATATTTGGCTCAACTAATGACGTTTTTTGACCATAAAGGACCTAAATAAACCAGAAAAACTCTTAATACTCTTATCATGAAATGTATGGACATCACATTAAAAAAAAAATCACTGAAATCTGATCAAAATTGGAAGAATAATCGGGGGTAAAAGTAGAGTGTTTTTTCGTAACAAATCAGGTACTGATAAGACTGTGAAGAATACCCTTAATGTGAGCCATCAATTCTAATTTCTAATGCAAAAATTTAAAGCCCTATAGAAGTAAGTATGCTGGACGGTCGCCATTTTGTACCCGAAATGACACAGACAACACACACAAACGCAATTGCGTTTGTCTGTGTGTCATTTCGGGCACAAAATGGCGACCGTCCAGCATACTTACTTCTATAGGGCTTCACAAAAATGTAAACAAAGCAATATAGTGAAGCAATCACAAGGCGAGAAGTTTGGGTATTTACACCATTTTTGTTAGTACTGGTGATGGCCAAGGCCATGGTGACGGTGCCGGCTCACATTAGATGGAATAGCGTTGTAAAGTAAATTATTAATAGCCATAGCAACCTTAAATTCTATCATTAAATGCTCATTACTGAGTGATTTAAATTTATCCCAATATATTTTCACTAAATCCAGGTGCCATTGTATTGGAAGAAATGTATCTATTAATTGAAAATTCCACGATCGCTGGTTAATTTTTTAGTGATTTTTTTCTGAACACAAAAGTATTTTTTTGTATGCCAGTTGTAAAAAAAATCGAATGATGTCATCCCTTTAAGATCTTTAGAAGGGTGCAGCCAATCAGCCATGATCTAAATAAATGTGTATGAAATAGATTAAACAAAATATTACTTTTAATTCAATTTCAAATTTCATTTCAATTATTCGCTGCCCGTCTATTGCATAACAAGGATTCGTTTTCGTTGTTATTTTTTCGCATCAACTAAAATAAATCAATACTACGAATATGTATCTATTAGGTAAAGTACATTAAAAGTCAACTCACCGGTTGAATATTTCGTCGAATAGAAATCACAAAATCACCACTCAATATGAAATCGATCGCAAATTAATAATAATCATCAAAAAAGATGAACTCGTAACAATTTAACACGTCAACCAACTACGAAATGTTTTACTATATTAACTAAACGCAATTATGTTCCGTAAAATGCAATTTATTTATCATTGATTTCCAGTTTGATATTATGCACTCCGCATCTTACACCTTCGATTCGGGATTCGAATACATTTGTGTTGTGACGAGAAGACGTTTGTTGGGTTTTATGTTTGTACCTTCTATCTATTTTCTTATGAAATCACTAAGGAGGAAATGCGGATTTTGTTCTTAAGATTTATTTAACTGGTTAATTTTAATCGAGATATTTTCGCAAGCTCATCAAAAAATGAAAAAAATCTGTGATCTTTAACCTATAAGAAGAGGTAGTTGTTTTATATTTTCGTAAAATTAATTAAAAAGGTAAAAAAATACCATATCTACATTTTATCACCTTTTTAAACAATGAGCTTGGGGTTCCACTTTTTTCAAGGCCCCACTTTTTCCAAGGATTCTCATCCCCTTCTCAGATTGTACCCAAGCCCCTATATTGAATAGTCGTACATTTTCAAATGAAAGTTGTAAATTTGAGATCCTGGAAATATTTTTGGTAATTTCAGTCCTTGAAAAAATTTTGATTGTACCCCTCCTACCCCTCCAATTTTGCATAATGCATGATTTTAATAAGTATTATTCGAATTTGAAGGGGTGTAATCAATTTGTTTTTTTTTTACTGCAATCCAATTGGGGTTCAGCTATTTTATTAGTAAAAACAAGACCTAAACTTGACATCTTTAAAAAATAGTGATAAAAATAAGGTTAAAGTTATCATTTTTATTTGATTTCTAGAATTTTGTGACAAAACAAAAAAATTGAAATTTTTTACTTTTTAGTCCCAGAAATAAAATGAGCTGTTGGTTTAAAAAGTGTAAAGTAGGTAGCCTATATGTTCAGGGACGTTAAAACTTAAAAGTAGGTATAATATTTTTTTCTACATTATTTTTTAAAATTTTGAAGATAATTTTTTTTAAACTAAAAAAGGAAAATGTGATTTTATCGAAAGTGTTTTGAATTTTTTTTTCAATTTTTGAAAAATTTAAAAATCAAGTTTTTTTGTTGAAGAAATAGGTTTTTTTATTATTTAAAAAATACTAGTACTTCAACTTGGGATTTTCAATTTATAAATTTAAAAATAGTATAAGTTTTTAAAAATGATTTAAAAGAAATTTAGAACCTTTTCAAAAATCAAGGTTTTACAGATTAGAAATAACGAGGTCACATTTTTGAAATGATAAAATGAAATTGATTTTGAAAAAATATTGTTGTTTTTTTTTGAAAAAATTTTAAAATTATTTTTTTACAAATTTCTTCGAATTTCCCCTTGAATTCAGTTTGAAAAAATTGAAAGTTTTTTTTTTCAAATTTTGAAATGCATAAATTTTTCAATTTAAAAAAATTTCCATTCAGTTTTTTTTTTTCAAAGTACAAAAAATTGTAAGTTTTTGGTTTTTATATTGTTAAAAAGTAATTTTAGGAGGAAAAATTTTAAAAATAATTTTTTCATGTCACTTTGAAAACATTTCGAAAGCACTTGCTTAATTGAATAAAAAATTAAATATATTGGCGATTGCATAAATTGCAGAGTTGAGCTTTTGGAGGAATTGAAGAAACATTATTAATTGGAAGAATATTTGGAAGAAATTGGAAAAATGAGCTTAACTGGACTTTTTCGTTGCGTGGTGTTTAGATCGAGGGACAGCAACTTGCAATTTTCTAGGGTTTAGCTCGTTTTTTTCTGAAAGGGTGTTTAGTTGGAAATTCTTTAAACGTTGAATGTGAAAATGACTGTTCATTTCTAAAAAATTAATATTTCTTTCATCCCAAAAAACTGAGATTTTTTTTATGCCAAAAAATTGAGATTTTGTAGTTTGAAGTTTTTTTTAATCCCTAAAAATTGAGAGATTTCCTTATAATTCTAAAAAAAATGAAACTTTTTTCATTGCAAAAAAATGAAAAAAGCATACATAACTACGTACGCTAAAAGAAATTATTAATTTTTTTCTTCATTTCAAAAAAAATTGAAAGATTTTTTCAAAAAAAAAGAAAAAAAAAAGGAAAATAAAAGATTTTCAAAAAATCTTGAAAAAGTCAGAACCTTTTTTACAGCCTTCAAAAAAAATTCCTTAAAAAAATTGAAGATTTTTTTTTTTGAAAAGATACGAAAAATTTGGGATTTTTATCAAAAAAATCGAGTAGCTTTCTTCTCCCGAAAAAATAGGTAGAAAATTTTTTACTTCAAAAAAACGATGAAATTTTTTTAAGTGAAAATTGTTTTTTGAAATTTTTTTTCTTCAAAATAAGTAGGTAGGTAAATCTATATTTCTTTGGTTGAATTTCATTTTTAAAAACATTATATTTAGGCAAGCTTTATGAAAAAAAATAAAGATAGGTACCTAGCCTACCTATTTAATTTAGATATTTGAAATAATCTTGATTTTTTTGAAAAGGTTTATTTTTTTTCTTCAAAATAATAAAAATTGACTTCTTGAAATTTCATTTCATGTTTATTTTTTCAAGATACTAAAATTTCCCACCATTAAATTAATAATCGAATGCTGCAGTTATCTCCGGTATTTAAAATTTATCGTGGATTTCAATTCAAGTCTGATACGCATCTAACGTAAGAATTTTTCAAATACATTGTAAAGACAACGTAAGCATTAAACAAGTCCCGCCATAGTATGAATTTAAATTATATAGTTGACGAAGCGATACTGCATCTGCGCGTTGCAGTTATGTAACTGTTCCTTCAGATTAAATTTGTCGGTTCGAATGATAAAGTATGCACGTACGATAAAAAATTGCAATAAAAATAACTCGATAAACAAGGGAGAGCAAAATACAAAGTACCTCTTTTAACTACTTCGGAGAGCCTCGGAGAATGCAAGAAATTAGGAATTAGTATGCGTGCAGTGTTTATCGAGTTATAATTTTGTACTCGTATGTACTTATTTTTGGAATACTTGAATCACGATTTTTTCAACAGCTAGAATTTTTTCGAAGGCCATTATCATTTAGTGCATAGAATTACCTACATATTATATTTCAATTTTTATTCAATACTAAGAAAAAAAATTATTTGTTTCAGGTGGTTTTGATGGTACCAGTAATGTCCTAGCTGGCAAAATGTTCGATATACCTGTCAAAGGTACACATGCTCACGCTTTCATTAATTCCTTCACTGATTTTTCTGAATTGAAAACAAAGGTGGGTATATTTTTATTCAACTTATTCCGTTATAAATTTTTTTTGCATAATTTCAAATTGAAATTTTCGAAACAGTGAGCTAAACTTACTGTATTTCCTCATCGAAAATTATACTCGCTTTTATATCTAAATCAATTCTTCGTATTTCTTTAAAATATGTAATTAACGTTATCGTGTTCACTTCATAAAACTTTATTGATTATTAGTTATTTGTTTTCTTCATAATTATCTGTCTTTGTGGTAGAGGTTTTAATTTACGTACATTTTGTGATTCATCTGGACACTTCGGTTCGGCAGGTTTGGTCAAAAATAATCCCTATGTGTTTTTCGCTGATTTAAATACCTTTTGAAAATCGATGAATCGAATACGTACAGTCTTTGATCATACCACATTCATATCTTCTTCTTTATTAATCTTCTGTTCAATTAAAAACGATAAAAAATCTTACTTTTTTTACAAATTCTTTTACGATGCACTTCGCTTATTTTTTATTACCTATTTTTTCTTCATTTCTGAAACTAGGTACCTACTTCAAACGATACGTACTTGGCTAATATACGCAAATCTTATAGCTTTGTTTTTCTTATTATTTTTTTTTCAATTTTCTCGATTTTTCTTTTCATTTGTGTTGTAGATTAATATACGTTTTTTTCTTTGGTTTTGATTTTTAACATTGTTTTGAAATTAGATTGGCAGTCGACTTGTTTTAGACGCCCAAGATATATTCTTTGGAAGTCAGGTATGAGGGTATTTTTAATTTTAAAGCTCGTACTTGCGCATTACTTCATCACCATTAGAATTTTTTTCTCGTAGTTTTTCATTCGTTTGCCTGGGGGAATCATAAATGCACTCGCTTTGTTTACCTACAACTACATTACATATACCTATTTTGTATTGTAATCATGCAACCTACCTACCTTTACCTACAAGTACAATGTGGTGGTTTTATCTCACGTCAAAATGGGAAAGGCAGAAGTTCAATGCGCAGTGCAGCTATAAAATGGTGCAAAATTAACTTTGGGGCGTTTTAATTTTCGCAACTTGGGGTGGTTTTTTTCAACAGGGCTTTTTTGTCTGTTCTATAAGATGCATAACCAATATTAAAATATATTCGTAAGTATGGCTGCTTTATTGGGTGTTTATGCGATGGGTGCTACAGCTAATGAAATTCAATGTTATTAATTTTTTTATGGGACATGTGGTTAATTTCTAAGTGCTGTGGAATTCCTTTTTGTATGTTTTCTTTTGCATTTGGCTTTTTATTTACTCTTCATTGTGCAAGGGTAAGTATTCACTGTAGCTTGAACACGTCATTTCACGCGAATGCCGAAATATTCATCACACATGGCTGCTCGACTTGATAGACAGGGTGTCTCACTGTGGAATCAGTTATGTAGATTCTAAAATTTTTAAATTAATTGTTCTTTTTTTACTATTTTTTTTGTTGAATTTTTCAGTTGTTTTTTGAATTTTTCTCAAATTCTAGTAATTTTTCATTTTCTTCATTTTTTCAGTCACAAATTACATCATATTTCTTGAATTTTCTTCAATTTTCACAGGTTTTGACATTTGGGATTTTTAAAAATTTTAATGGATTTTTTTTTTATCCAATATGAATTTTTCCATTATTTTGTACAAATACTATTTCCCAAATACTTAATCTGATTTTTTCAAAAAAATTAGTTAGGTATTCATTTTTTTTCAAATTTTCAAATTTTTTAATTCATATTTTTTAATTTTTTTTTTTTTTTTGTTTTGACTAAACGTTATTATTTTTATTAATAAATTTTTTCTTTTTTTTTCATTTTGTTCGAATTTAAAATATCATTTTTCATCGTTTTTTTCAATTTTTCCCCGTTTGAATTTTTCCAATTCGCAGTTTTTTTTTAATCTTCAAATTTTTCATCATTTGTTGTAGTTTTTCCTTTTTTTTCATTTCCCCCAACTCTAAATAATAATTTAGTACTTCATTATATTTTTCCCTAATTTTTTAATTTCAATGTCTAGATGTAGGTATAGGTATATTTTTTAATTTTATCAATTTGTACATTTTTGAATAACTTTTTTTTTTTCATTTTTCATTTTTTTTTTCATTTCCAAAACGAATTTCAAATATTTTTATTTCTTATCTACTATTGATTTTTTTTTCAAATTACTAATTCGTTATTTTTTTTAAGTCGTTCATAATTTTTTTTTTTTTTAATAAATTTTTACGAATTTTGTTTACAGTTTGAAATTAATCTTAGTAGATACCTACTTTGATTTTCCTTTTCATAAATAAATTGTATATTTTCCTCGATTTCTTAATCTTCTCCGACTCTAATTTCATTTTCGATTTTTAATTTTTCATCAAATTTAGATTTTTTTTTTCAATTATCACTTTTCATTTTTTCCAATTCCGAATTGAAAATCCGCCATTTTGGGAACCCACGATCTCCTTCTGAATTATCTAGGGATCTGAAAATCATGTCTGGACATATCTAAACTCATTATTTGTCATTTGTAGCGATGTCAGCAAAATCGAAAATTTTAATTTTTTTTCAACCAATCTTGCGTTGGTACTTACGAATTTTTCCAAAGTCAAAAATACCTCTCATTTTTTTGAATGAAGTGTTGTTAAAATTTCTTTTGAATGATGAATATTTCATTACCTATTCTTAAATTGTTTCGAGTTTGATTTTTTAATTGATTTCAAATTCTAAAATTTTTTCATTTTTTTTAAGATTTCGGAATTTTTTCAATTTGTGCTGATTTTTAGAGTTTGACAATTTTTTTAATTTTTTTTTCAAATTCTGAAATTTTTCAGATTTTTTTTTCAAGATTTCGGATTTTTTCAGTTTTTGCTAATTTTCAGATTTTGACAATTTATTTTTTATTTTTATTTTTTTCAAATTCTGAAATTTTTCACATTTTTTTTAAGATTTCGGATTTTTCAGATTTTGCTAATTTTCAGATTTTGACAATTTTTTTTTTCAAATTGTGAAATTTTGACAATTTTTTTTAAGATTTCGGATTTTTTCAGTTTTTGCCAATATTCAGATTTTGACAATTTTATTTTTTGTTTTTATTTTCACTTTGGTTTTCAAATTTTCCTACGCATTAATTTTTTTCCGGTTACGATTTTTTTCAGTATTTTTATTTCAATTTTTCAATTTTTTATGGTTTTCGAGTTTTCAACCAATTTTTGAGAAATTTGAATTTACTCAAACTTATATTATAATTATTTTTGTAGCCATTTTCAAGTAATTTGGGTTTTTGGCATCCCCATTTTTTCAATCGTCAATTTTATAAAACAATAATTATTACTTTCTCCCTCTTGAGTTTTTTTTTTTTTTTTACAAATCGAGATATTAAAAATTAATTTTCAAATACCTAATTTAATTTCTTTTTCAATTTTCGGTAATTTTAAACTGATTTAATTTTTTAGATTTTAAATTAATTTCCAAAGCTCAAAAAAAAAGTCTCGAATCTTGCATAACGATTTTCGGAGTTCTGATTTTTTTCCATTGTGGTAAAATTTAGTTAGACACCCTGTCGAATTTTATACGTTCACTGCGTTAAATTAAATTAAAATAAAAAATAATGACTAATTAATTTTCCTGAGGGAGCCCTTCAATTTTCGTTAAATTACTCGTATGTTAAATGAAAATTATATTAAACCATAGAATATGGATTAACACATGCTGATTGTTCAAATACCATAAACATATGTAAAATTTCATCAAATTCTAATTTTTTGCTTACTTTTTGCAGAATTTGCTAAATCTTAACTCGGGTGAAATGGAGGACTTGCTGGAAAGAAGCATCGAATGGAGGAAAAAAGTCGCTCCACTTTTGAACTGCAACCCGGAGCAAGCCTCGGATGGTGAATTAACTGCTTTGATTTCGTTCGCGGTCGCATTTCCTTATAATTTCGTCGCTCTGATCGATACCTACGATGTGAGCAGGTACCTATCCGAGACTTTGACCTATAATAATTTTAATAAATTGTCGATTATAATATTTAATTAATCGAGTTTCGTCTCTTCGCAGAAGCGGTCTCCTAAACTTTTCAGCCGTTGCGTTGGCTCTGAATGATCTCGGATATCAAGCTATTGGAATTCGTATCGATAGCGGTGATCTGGCGTACTTATCTTCTGTCTCGAGGAATCTTTTTAATACAATAGCTCAAACGTAAGTTTTGCTATTTTCATCTCATAAAAAATTGGAACTATTTTTTATGATTTTTTAAAATTTAAAATTTGAATTTGAATTAGGTTCAACTTACCTTGGTTTGCAAAATTGCAAATTGTAGCATCGAACGATATCAACGAAGAAACTATTTGGAGTCTGAACGATCAAAACCATAAAATTGACTGCTTCGGTATTGGCACGAATTTAGGTACGTAAATTCGTCACCTATTCGAATAATTTCACCCTCAAACTATTTGAATAACTTTTCTTTGACGTGGACATTTTTCAGTCACGTGCCAGAAACAACCAGCGTTGGGATGTGTTTATAAATTAGTCGAATTGAACGGTATTCCTCGCATTAAACTCAGTCAAGACGCTCATAAGATTACAATGCCTGGTAAAAAAGACGTGTATCGATTATATGGAAGCGATGGTGAGTGGTTTTTTACGTATTCGTAATCTTTTTCGATGATTATTTCGCATTTTAATTTTAAATTTATTTTTTAGGATACGCTTTATGTGATCTATTGCAACGTTCGACTGAAGAGGCCCCCCAAGTAGGAGAAAAAGTACTCTGTAGGCATCCTGTTAATCAACAGAAAAGAGCTTTTGCTACTCCGACTCGAATTGAACCTCTGCTCAAGGTAAATATGCCACGAATACTTTGCCTTTTGAAACTAAATCTTGGAAAATTGCTAATTTGTGGATTCTTATATAATTTTAGGAATATTGGAAAAATGGAGAATTATGTCGTAAGCCATTACCATCGCTTAGCGAGATCAGACAACGTGTCAGGATCTCACTTAAGACTTTGAGACAAGATCACAAACGTTATCTGAATCCTACTCCATACAAGGTACCATATTTTGGAATGTGATCAAGTCCAATTACTACATAGATACTTGATATTCAAAATTGGAAAGGAGGGAGGGGTCCAATCGAAAGTTTTGTAATAACCAAAATTATTTCAAAGACTTCAAGGTACAACTTTTGTTTGAAAATTTTTTCAATTGGACCTCATCTAAGTCATATAATGCAAAATTGGAGGGGAGGGAAGGGTCTAATCGAAAATTTTATAATAAGTAAAATTATTTCTAGGACCTCAATCTACAACTTTTGTTTGAAAATTTTTTCAATTGGACCCAGCCCCCATTTAAAAAAAGTATTCATCTTATGTTATGTGAATCAGAGGAGAGGAAGAGATCCAATCGAAATTTTTCTAATAACCAAAATTATTTTCAGGATCTTAATCTACAACTTTTATTTGAAATTTTTTTCAATTGACCCCTTCCTCCCTCGCTCCTCTAATTTTTAATTATTATTTTCGGAGTGTTATGCAAAATCAGTGAGGAGGAGGGGTCTAATTAAAAAAAAATTCAAACAAAAATTGTAGCTTGAAGTCCTGGGAATAATTTTGGTTATTACAAAAATTTCGATTGGACCCCTCCCTCCCCTCCAATTTTGAATATCAAGTATCTAATGTACTATAATTGGACTTGATAAAATTCAACAATAACGATCCTCTGAAGCCCTGTCTTTGGTCAAGTCATCTAATTAATTAATTTTTTTATTCTTTATTCGTCTCAGGTATCAGTTAGCGACAACTTGTATCATTTCATCAACGAAATGTGGCTGCAGAATGCTCCTATCGGCGATTTATCGTAGACAATACTTCACACAGCAGCGGAATACACTGACAAGTCGTCGGATTACGTCTACTGCGTGGGTCTTGGGTTTGTATTTATTGCAAAGGTGTACAGGAAGAAGAGGTATACATACTGATTAGTTGGAGTCTAGATTTAGTCACCGGATGGAAAGGGAATGGTTTAATATGAGATGGTTATTTTTTTTAAAGTTACCTATTTTACTTACTTATTATATTTTTCGAATTAGAGAACTTTCAATATTGAATCGAAGTTCTGCCATATTTTGTCATACGTAGACGTACGTGTGTAAGATTTTTTTTTCAAATGCTGTTACCATTTTACCAATGTTACGATTTTTCATTCATACTATAATCACCGTAATTATTTGTGACTTGGTATCGAGTTACGAGGAGTGTTTTTTTCCCGTTTGAGTTAAGTTTACATATCGAATTTTAATGGGGCCCATTTTAACTTTTTTTTTTTTTTTTTTTGTCTCGAGATTGGATTATTTTTAGGCGTCTGGATATGAATTTCATGATTGAAAAATAATTTTATGAATCAAAATTTTTTAAAATCTGGATAAAAAAAAAATTTTAAATGTTCATTTTGAAAAATTGGCTATCAAATAAAATTTTAAAAACTTGTCACGTTGAAAAAATTTAAAAAATTTGTAATTTTGAAAAAATATAAAAAAATTTAGGTTTGATAAAATTGGAAAAATTTAGATTTTGGCAAATTTAAAAAAAATACTGTTCTTTGCAATTTATAGAAATCTAAATTTTTAATTTACAAGCACTTTCAAAACTTTTAAAATTTCAAATTCTTGCCATTTTTCAAACTTTTAAATATTTTTGATTTTTTGAAATCTTTAATTTTTAAAATAATTTTCTAAGCCATGAATTTTTAATAATTTTTAAAATTTAAAATTTTGTTGACTTCTTATTTTTTGACAGAAAAAATTTGAAAAATGAGTTAAACCTATTAAATTTTAATGAATTGTTAAGCTAAGTTCATAATAGGAAATGAATCGGCTCGCGTTTTGTGAAAAACGGGAAATGAAAAGTTAAACCGATTGTTTTCTATGAAACCGTTCATACTTAATAGGAAATGAATTTTTTGGAATTTTTACAAAAAAGAACTTTCGTTTTTTTTTTTCAATTTTTACTATAATGCAAATATTTCTATATTTTAGTGATATTTATTGATATTTGTGACATACCTATATCACAAGTTGATAAAAAAACAATATCACGAAAATTTCGTTTTCATATCTCAGGATATGAAAAGTTGAAAAAATTCAACTTTTCATTTCCTTTTTTTCACAAAACGCGAGAAATTCATTTCCTATTATGAACTTAGCTTTATTTGAACTAAATGTAAACAACTGATTTCTTAGAAAATTTTAAAAAGGTTGTTTTTATATTTTTTTAATGAAAATTTGCTTTTGAACAATTTATTGAAAAATTCATTTCTGACAAAAATCAAAAAGCTTTGAATAAAAATTGTTCAAAAAGACAAAACTGAGAAATTAAACCTGAATAAATTTTTCTTTTCATTGTTTAAACTAAAAATTTTAAAAAAATAATAAAATATTTTTATCATTTTTTTAAAATTCTGTTGGAACGTATTTCAAAAAAAAAAAATTCTGACCGAATTTTGAAACATTTTTTAGTAGGTAAAAGCAATTTTAATTTTTTTTTTGTCAAATTCGGTTAAAAAATTAAAAATTTGGAAAAAATTGAAAAATTGCTTTGGCATGCAAACAAAACTCCAAAAATTCAAAACTGTGGTCTTCAACAAGAATTTGAAAATTATATTTTTTGCAGTTTGAATTGAATTTGAAAAAAATAGCAGTTTAAAAACTTGGAAAAATCCAACTTAAATGAAATTTAAAAAAAAAACGAGTTGTCTGCGAACAAATTTTTAAAAATTATACTTGAGAAATTTTAATTTTCTAAGATTCTTTCAATCATTTTCAAAAATCATTTTGAAACCGAATTTCAAAAAATTTTATTGAAAATTGTAAATTTTTTAGGGGAATAAAATTTTGGAAATCATGTTCAAAAAAATTTTATTTATTTCTAATGGTGCTTGAATTAGAGAATATTTAAAAAAAGGCAAAATGTAAAGAAAATGATTTTTGACAAAAGCTCTTTCTTAATGAAATCTTGAAAAATATTACGTTCAAATTAAATAGGGAGAAAATTTTTTAAATTTATTTTGCTTTTTTAATAAAAAATAAAATAAATGAATCAAATTTATAAAATAAGTATTTCTTTTTCTGCCAAAATCCAAAAAATTTGATTTATGATTTTTGACAAAGGCATCTTTTCAAATGAAACTTCAAAAAATTGTGTTCGAATTGAATTTGAAAAAAATGATGTCCCGCGAAATTTGGTATTTGAAAAGTTTCAAAATTTTTTTCTTATATTTTCAATGTTTTTCGAATTTTATTCGAACTTTTTTTATATTAATTTTTTCATTAAAAAAAACTTTTGTCAAAAATCAAATTTCATAGATTTTTGTCATATTTTTTTTTTTATTTTTTTTTTTTCAATTTTTAGGTATGTTCTATTTTTTCCAAAAAAAATTTTTTAGCTTTCGTAAGATTTTTTTTTCGTCTAATTCGTAAATTAATTTTTTTTATCTGAAAAAAATCTAAAAAAATTATTTTTCACATAATAGTAAGCATTTTTAGAAATTGAATTTGAAAAAAAGTATTCGAACTACATTCCAAAAATCATATTCAAAATTTTTTTAGTGTTTGGTGATATTGGCATTGTACTTACTCCTTATTTTTTTAAAATTTTATTTGTACGAATATCATGTTACTTTTGAAAACTGCACAATATTTTTCGACTCACACATCAACTTTACGCATTTGCAACTGCTCGTTAAAATAGGCCCCGAATTTTTAATTGAATTTTATTCATAGATCGAAGTACTTAAATGATGTGATTTATAAGGTTGAATTTTATTATCCCTTTCGACGAGTTGAGGTTAATAATTTGTTGAGCTTTTATATTATTAGACCTATCGTTTAATTATTTAGATTGTTTTTTTATTATTCATTTTATCTTAGACTTTTTAAGCATTTAAAGTTTAATTTTTAATTGTGCGACAATACCACCGTGACCGTAGAACAATATTTATGTTTTTTTTTCTTCTAATTTTCATTGTCAGTTTTAAAAATTTTAAAAAAATTAAAATAATAATCTACGGTTCCAAAGAGTACTTACTTAATTATACACGTTTTATTATACTTATGAAATTTTACTAAATTAAAAAAAATAAAATAAACGCACAATTGGTTAATTTTTTCAATTTTTTTGAAATTTTCACGTTACCTTGAATCTCACTAAATAAAATATTGTAGTCAGCTATATTCGAAAAACAGGTCCCTCTACCCCGCTCCTCTCGGCTTCCATTGATTCCATATCCGTCGCAGATCGGAGAAATAACAAATAAACCTTATCTCGCGGATTCCAGATTCGAATCTTAGACAGCTAGACTAAACATAACTACATATTATTAATCATCGAGTCGATAAAATTACGCTTAATCGGCGAAAAAAAAAATCGTGCTGGGAAACTCGGAACGTGATTACAAAAAAAATATATGCGCGAGCGAATTTGTTTTACGTATCAATTTTATACTCGCTCAGCAATTTTATTTCTTCTCATCTTCTCCCAAGATGGTGCAAACTGTATAAAAATACGATAATGCAGAGTCTTCGCATTATTAGTTACTTACTTAGTTACTTAGTTGAGTAATACTTTGTACTTACTACTCGTTTATGTTAATTGATAAACGTATCGCATGAACGTAGCGAATATATTGGCAAGGTCGTCGTGTCGCATCGTCGCCATTGCGTTTACAACCAGTTCTTCTACTCCCTTCCCCCTCCTGTAGCCAATTTTTTTGCACCGATGCATAAGAGTTGATCTAAAGACATTGTCGAGTGGTCGCGGTTGTTCGGTTCGATTAATTTGTTTTGTTTTTTTTCAAGCATAATTTGTTCTCTCGGTCTTCGTGATAAAATGGCTCCATGGCTGGTGTACCTGTCGGCCTTATTATGTGTCGGCCCAGTGGTAAAATGCAACTTCGAAGTGCTGGTGTTGCATACGAATGATATGCATTCGAGATTCGACGAAGTAGACGTGCATACTAACGTTTTGCAAACAACCGGTACTGGCGTGCAGACTTTTGGAGGATTTGCCCGTTTGAAAAAGGCTGTAGACGATGCTCGTGCCGAAGCTAAATCTCAAAACGTACCTTCGGTGTTTTTAAACGCCGGTGATACTTTTCAAGGCACGGCGTTCTATTCGATGCTCAAAGAAGAAGTGGTCTCCGCCTTGATACCAGTGCTGGGTATCGACGCTATGGTAAGATCTCGTTTATGGACAATTTTTAGGAGCTATGAAAAATAGATGTTTATGCAAATTTGCCATTTTTTTAGTTGAAAATCGTCTCAGGTTCGAATTCATATTTTGTAGTGTTCTGTGTTGGTTCTGTTCGTCTAGTTATAGTGTGGGTGTTTGCATCGTCGATGCCATAGATAATAATTTTGCAATATTTTAGCGCTCTTATCACGTATTTTTGCAGGTGGTTCTGCCAGGTTTTTTTTTATCATTTTTTACGCTCTAATAATTGGACCCCTACCTCTATCAGTTATTGGTAATTTAAGTATATAAGTCCTAGTATGCACGATTGGAGGGGAGGGAAGGGTCTAATCTAAAATTCCATAATAACCAAAAAAAATTTGGGGATCCTAACGAACAATTTTTTTTGAAAAAATTTTCAATTAGCTCCTTCCTTCCTCACTCCTCTGATTTTTTATTAGTATTTTCGAAGTGTTATGCGAAGTGGGTGGGGAGGGAGGGGCTCGATTGAAAAAAATTTCAAACAAAAATTGTAGGTTGAAGTCCTAGGGTAGGAGTAATTTTGGTTATTACGAAAATTTCCATTGGATCCCTCGCATTTCTTTCCAAACTTGCATAATACATAATTATGAAAATGCAAAATTGGAGGAGATTTTTGTAATAACTAAAATTGTTTTTCAGACTTCAAGCTACAACTTTTGTTTGGAATTTTTTACCCAGCTTTTAAAATTATTCCGAAGATCTCAATCTATAACTTTTGTTTGAAAATTTTTTTAATGGGGCATTAGGTACCTACAGAGATAGCCAGATTTTTTGGAAAAGGGGTGCACCCTCAAAAAAATACGACCTTATAAAATGGAACTTGTAATTTTTCAAAAATCTTAAAAATTTAAATATAATTTTTTGAAGTTGGCTTAATTCAAAATTTTTAAAAATTTTGTGATTTAATAACAATTGGAATTTCAGTCATTTCTAAATTATTATTTTAAATAAAATGATGGGTCATTTTTTTAAATTTGGAAATTTCTACAATTTAAAAAATATCATTAAATGAGCTAAAAAATTACAAAAATTATATGTAATCGTCTAATTTATAAAATTTGAAGAAAATTTTAAAATTCGAAAAGGAATTGAAATTTTAACAATTAAATTTCAAGTCAATACCTAAAATTATTAAAACTCAAAGTTTTGAAAATTTTTAAATTTTAATAAGTTCTTGAAATTTGATGATTTTTTTGTAAGTTTCAAAGTTTAGTATCTCATTGAAAAGGGAAAAAACGAATTTGGAAATTTTTTTATTTTAGTAAATTTTTGAAAATTCAAAAAAAATTAAAAGCTCAATTTGTAGTTTGATAGATTTTTTGATTGTGATAAAAAGTTTTGAAACTTAGTCATTTTTAAATTTTGAAAAACTTAGTACAAAATAAAAATAATTCTTCGAGTTTGATAAATTTTGAAATTTTCAAAAATTTTCTATAGGTAGGTACATTAATTGAAAGATAAATCTCGAAAATTTTGAAATTCAATTCAACCAAATTAAAGTTTAATTTGTGAAGTCTGATAGGTTTTCAAATTCAATAAAAATTTAAAATTTGGACAGAACTAGAAATATTTTGATAGGTAATTTTAAATTTTTATAAATTGGATTAATTTTCAAAATTCAAATTTTTTGAAAGAAATTCACTTGAAGGGTGATTTGTAAAATTTGATGACAATTCTTGGGTTTGATAAAAATGTGAACTTTGACAATTTATAAATTTTCAAAATTGTATCAATTTTTAAATTTGGATAAATTTGTACATTAAATAAAAATTGTTCATATTTTTAAAATTTGTCGAAATTCAAAAATTCGGCCATTTTTAAATTTTGATAAAATTTCGAGGTTGAAATGATTTTCAAAATTCAGCTCAATTCTTATAAGATTGTGACAGATCAATTTTTAAAATTTAACAGATTTTTAGGAATTGTTAAAAATTCAAAATTTGATAAGGATATTTTTCAAATTTTAATAAGTCCATTTTTTAAAAATTGCTCAAGCAAAATTTTCTATTTTAAAAAAAAATTGAGGTCAATTTGTACAACAGGATAGGATTTTTTAAATTCATAAAAAGTTTAAGATTTGGTAAAAGTGAACATTGTGGGTGGTTCATAAATTTTAAAGAATTTTCAAACTCGCGTCAATTTTTAATTGAGTCATTTTAAAATTTAAATAAAATTTTGATGTTGAAATAATTTTTAAAACTGAATTAAATTTTCAAAAAATTCTAAAATTGAATAAATTGATTCAGCTAAACTTTCAAAAGAAATTCAAAATATTAATTTGTGCAATTTGATGGATTTTTTAAATTCGAAATTTTTTTTAAGATTTCATAGAAGTGAGAATTTTGGTGATTTATAAATTTTAATGAATTTTCAAAACTTAAATTCTTACACTTTTGTAAAAAAATATGTCTTTAAAATTTGGTCGAAATTCAATGTTCAAAAAATTTTTAAATTTTAATACCTAAAATTTTCAATTTAAGATAATTTTTAAAATTGAGCTAAATTTTCAAACTATTTAGATACATCGATTTTTCAAGTTTGGCAGATTTTCAAAAATTTGTAAGTATCTAAAAAACTTGAAATTAGGAGAATTTTCGATATTTTTAAAAAATTTGAAATTCGGTAATTTTCACCTTTTAATAGATTTTGAAAATTGGATCCACGTTTAAAGTTTAGGTAATTACATAATTAATTTTTACTACATACATTTTTGAAAATTGAAACATTTTTCATTTTGGAGAACTTTTGTTAAAATGTTCCTTTTGATTTTGAAATTTTGTTAGGCAGTAAAAATTAAAATTTCTAAAATTTCTTTTGAAATTTTTATTCTAACGAATTTGAAATTCGGTGATAAGTTGTAAACTTTCGACAATTGTTCAACTTTGGAATACAATAAAATGTCGTATTTTTGAAATTTGAATGCATAATATTCCAATTATGTTTTTTTCCTTTTTTTTTTTTCTAGTCTCTGGGTAATCACGAATTCGACGACGGAGTAGGAAGGCTTTCAAAATACCTACGAAGCATCACGATACCAGTGGTCGCGTGCAATTTAAACTTCAGCCTAGAAAAAGATTTGCAACTACCTAATCTTACACCTTCATTTGTAATAAAAAAGGACGATAAGAATATCGGTGTCATTGGTTATCTCGTACCCGATACAAAGGTAAACAAAATTTAGTCATCAATTGCACAAAATTTGTAATAATATCAATAAAATGAAAATATCACGTATTTCAGACTTCTTCGGATACTGGAAAAGTTATATTTTCCGACGAGATCGAAAGCATTTCAAAGGAAGCCAAACGTCTCAAAGCCGAAGGCGTGAATATCATCGTCGCATTAGGCCATTCCGGCTTCGAAAAGGATAAAGAGATCGCCAAGTCCGTGCCGGAAGTTAGTTTAGTAATCGGAGGTCACACAAATACGTTTTTATATTCTCCACCAGGTATACGATTATTCCATTCTTCCTGTGTGCATAATTTTTCGTGCAATTTTCATTCAATTATAGGTATAGGTAGTTAGGTACTCAATGCGATGGTTGAATTCGCCTTACTATGGACAGTTGGACATGTTTATAGGAATGGGAGGGAGAAAGGAAGAGGATTTTTCAATTATTCGTGGGACTGAGAATATTTTTTTCAGACAATTTTTTACGACAGTTTTTCCCAAGAAAGAGTATGTTTCAAGAGAATTTTCCTTCTAACGATGAGAATTTTTTTATAGCCAATTATTAGATAATTTTTTCCTAGTCAATAAATACTTATTTAAAATAGATTTTTCTAGATGATTTATTTATGAGAAAGTATTTCCACGTGTTTTTCAAAAAAAAAAAAAAAAATGTTTTTATAGATCCTGTGAATTTTTTTTCCAAAAACATTATCTACATTATTCTTGATTTTGTTTGTGTTTTTCTCAGGATTTTTTTTTTTTAAAGAAAATTTGTTTTCTAAAATAAATGAGTTTGAAGAAAGGAAGGTGGATCTTTAATCATTCGTGTTACTATGAAGATTTTTTTCTTTTCAAAAAAAAAGAAGGAAAATTAAAACGAATTTTCACGAAAAGATTTTTCTGTTTTGAGAGATTTTTTCTCTCATTTCTTGTTTTTTTATTGAGAGAGAAAAAAATATTTTTATCAAGAAGAAAATTTCAAAGTCAATTTCTATGAAAATAAATTTTCTCGGAGAGATTTTTTGGTTAGAAAAAATTTATTTGGTGAGATTTAAAACAAAAACCTATTTTTCTGTGACTTTTTTGAATTTATTTCCATAAAATTGTGGTTTTTTGAGAGAGGATTTTTTGAATTCTTTTTCAAGAGAACTTATTGCTTTTATTTTACAAAAGTATGTATTGGTGGAATTTTCTTTCTGACGATGAAAAAAAAATTTAAATCACAGTCAAAGTGTTACCACCATTTTTTTTTTTAGAAGATTTCTTCCAATTTTTTTTTCTACTTATTTAGAAAATTTTAATCAAAATGATTCATTTTTTCAAGAAGAAAATATTTCTAAATTAATTTCTTTTAATGCAGACTTTTTCCAGTGTGATTTTTTTATGAAAAATATTTTATTTCAAATGGGGTTTTCAGCAAGTATTTTTTAAACGAATTTTTGAGATATTTTTATCCTAAATTTTTTTAGTAGTTTTTAGCATTTTAGATTTTTTTAGATGATTTTTTCGTTTAATTTTTTTTTATCGAGAAAGCATTTGTTTATAAAAAGATTAAGTCAATTTCATTGAAAATTAATTTTTTCAAATATATATTTTTTTTGGGGGGGGGGGGGGGGAGGGGAAAGAGCAGAGAATATTTCTTGGCAAAGAATTTGTTTTCCAAAAACACTGCTCGCAACTGTGACTTTTTGGTACTTTTCCCAAATGTTTTTTTGAGCAAGTTTTTTTAGTTTTAAGAAATTTTCTTGAAAATAGTGTTTTTATGATTTTTTTATTTGGGGGGGGGGGCGGTTGGTATCATAAAAATTGTTTCAAGTTCATGGTTTTTAGACGACATTTTCCCCTCTTTTCTCAAGAATTTTACTCTCAAGAGGACCTAATCTAATTGTCGATTTTTTTTTTGAAAAGTATGTTTTTATGATTTTTGGGGGAAGGGGGTTGTTATCTATTTCAAATTCATGATAATCATTTTTTTAAATAAAATTTTTAAATTAAAATTCAATTTAAATGAATATATAATAATAATATATATTAATAAATTTAACTATATAAATTTTTTTATTATAATAATTTATTTAATTTTAATAAATATTTTTTGAAAGGATTATTTGCAATTTTTTTCACGAATTTTTTCCCCAAAAAGATTTTTTACTTTTGTTGAGAAAATTTCTTGAGAAGGATATTTTTATGCTTTTTTGGGAGGGAGGGAGGGAAGGAGGGGGAGGGGGTTATTATTTGAAGAAAAAAAATTGTTTCAAATTTATGATTTTTTGAGAGGATTATTTGCAATTTTTTCCAAGAATTTTATCCCTAAGGGAACTTTTTTCAATAAAATTTCTGGAGAAAGATTTTTAACGATTTTTTTTTCAAATTCATCTTTTACGAGCCGAATTAAAAAAAATCAATTGCACCTATTTTTCAAAAATTAATTTAAAATTATATTTTTCTAATTTTTTTATGGTCAGTGTGAATTTTCAAAAACATATTTTTCAAGGTATTTTTTTTTAAATTTTCAACGATTTCCTTCAAAAGGGCGATTTAATAAATTATTGAGCATATTTCATTGTTTTTTACCAAAACGTTTTCACGTTTTGTTGAAATTATAAATGTTTCAAATTATTTTTTTTAGATATAATTTTATGAAGTAGTTGTATTTTTTATTATTTCCATTTTTCAGAAGTTTTTTTCAAAGACGAATTTTTCATTGATCGAGAAAATTGCTCAAAAGTAAAATCCATTTTTTTTTTTTTTTTGTAAAAATGTTACTTATATGGCCTTTTATTTAAAAAAAATTTACCTACTAGTATATTTCCAATTAGGTGTGAGGTTTTGAGAGGAATTTTTTCAGCTATTTTTTTTTCAAAGAAAAGACATAATATTTTTGAAGGAAATTTTTCTTCTTAAATTATATTTTACCTAGAGATTTTTTTTTTTTCAAAATCGCATAGCGAGATAATTTTTTTGATATGATTTCTTTTTCGAAAAAAAAACAATCGCCTTTTGTTAAAAAAATAATATATTTTAAACGGAATTTTTCTTGATTTTTTTTTTGGTTCGTAAGAATTTTTTGAAATATTTTTTGAACAAAATTACTTATACGTACTTTTCCATTATTTTGTTTTTTATGAAAATTAAAGTAATTTAAAAAAAAAAGAAAACTTGAAAAAATTAGCTAAAAAAAATCCTCGAAATTAAAGAAAGAAAAAAAAATCATTTGTTATAGGACAGCTGGAGGCGTCCTTTCTTATTTTTAAAAATTTTGATTTGAATTGTTTTTTCTAAAAAAAAAAAATCAAGAGAATTTTCCTATAAAAAATTTTTTGTCAAGGCTTTATTCTGCAGTGATTTTTTTTTTTTAGTTTTTTCGGAGTTTTACAATATGGTAGGAATTTTTTACCTATTATTATTTTTTTGCATTTCTTTCATCTTCTTGAATTGAAAAAATTGACATTTTTTTCTTAGAAAATGAATTTTTTGGATTCTGAAAGAATTTCCTTGCAGCGATTTTTTTTTATCTGTAAACATTTTTAAAATTATTTTTTCCAAGACGGCTCTATTCCAAGGTAGCAAAATTAAAAAAAAAAAAATTTCCAACAGAAAAACCGCCCAGTATCGAAACCCCCGCTGGTTCATATCCTGTAATCGAAATTCAGGCAAGCGGAAAAAAGGTACCCGTTGTCGAAGCATACGCGCACACCAAATATTTGGGAAAATTATGGATCACATTCGACGATAACGGTAACTACGTATCCCATCGGCCGGAAAGTAACCCAATGTTGCTGAATTCCAGCATCTCAGAAGGTAAGATTTCACATTCTAATCTAAATTCTAAAGAAAAATTTATTCCAAGAAAATTATGATTTTTTGCCTTTCCAGATCCCATCGTAAAAGCAAAAGTTTTAGAATGGAAAGCAAAATTCGAAATCGTTGTACATGCCGTGTTGGGCCAAACACATGTGCAATTAGAGGGCTGGAAATCTGGTTGCAAGGAGCACGAATGCAATCTTGGTAATTTCGTCACCGATGCATTCGTCGATGCGGTAAGTGACCTGGACATCATCTCGATATTCGAAATAAATTATCATCTCAATCCCAATATTATTTCTAGGCCACTATTCAATACAACGGTACTCATGGCTGGACAGACGCAGCCATAGCCCTCATTCAAGGAGGTGCTCTAAGAACAGCCATAGATGTAAATAAAACCCATGGTAGGCATTTTTTTAAATACAAACTCCAGTTTTCCTCCCAAGTCCCAAAGTCCTCTAAATAGGTAAGATGATAATGTTATAGGTAACTTCACGTACGAGGAAATTCTTACCTTGTTGCCATACACGACTCCTTTGTATAAAGTACGAGTACGAGGCTCGGACTTAAGGACAGCAATGGAACAATCTATTGCTAAGCATTTTGACAAACAGACTGATCCTACTGGAGAATTTCTTCATGTAGCTGGTAAGGGAATTGATGACATAATAAATAATAATTTTCTACTCAAGTGCACAGGGTGTTTCATAGTTGACTGAGTTCCTTCCACCTGGTAAATAGGCAACCCATAAGGAGCAAAAAAAAAGTTAAATAAGCATGTTGCCTATCTTTGAAAATGAAGGCGCAAGAGAGCTTCAAATTATCAGTGGACATTATTGGAAAATTAAAACTGCAAAATTTTTCAAGATGTTGCATGAAACATGTGTAACTGGACTGAGTCCCTTCCACCTCGTAAATAGGCAACCCATAAGGAGCAAAAAAAAGAGTTATATAAGCATGTTGCCTATCTTGAAAATTGAAGGGGCAAGGGAAAATTTAATTGAGAAAAAATAATTTCTACTAAAAAAAATAAACTTTTTAGTTCTTGACATTATTTGCCTATCTTTGAAAATGAAGGCGCAAGAGAGCTTCAAATTATCAGTGGACATTATTGGAAAATTAAAACTGCAAAATTTTTCAAGATGTTACATGAAACATGTGTAACTGTTTGAGATAAGCAAAAAAAGTTATGTGATGAACTTGCCTATCTTCGAAAATGAAGGAGCTACAGAGTTTTGAAAATTAAAAAACCTGAAAAACCTGTTTTTTCAAAGTTTAAAGTTCCATTGCACCTTCATTTTCAAAGATAGGCAAAAAAATGTCTAGAACAAAGAAAGTTAATTTTTTTAGTACTATTCATTGGCCCAATCAGAAATTATTTTTTTTCAATTTAATTTTCCCTTGCCCCTTGAATTTTCAAGATAGGCAACATGTTCATATAAAAATTTTTGTTCCTTATGGGTTGCCTATTCACCCAATGGAAGGAACTCAGTCAGCTGTGAAACACCCAGTATCTTAAAATTGTATATTTTTAATGACAATTTTTTTTAGGTCTCAAGGTCATCTACGATTTATCCAAACCTGTAGGTCATCGTGTATCGAAATTAGAGGTACGTTGTGCCAATTGCTCGATACCTAGTTATTCTGATCTGAAAGACGATGTCACTTATACGGTCGTCATGTCCTATTACCTCAAACAAGGAGGTGATAAATACTTTATGTTCCAAAATGGCGCTAGCGAACCCATCTTGGAAAATGGTCATGGTAAGAATTGGTTTTCTTTTCACCATATTATACATCTTAGGTTACTTATACCGAACTTTTCGCTTTTATTTATCGTACGATGATTTCTAATTTTCCACTTTACGCAGCTCTGACAGATACCGAAGCTGTAGTCAATTATTTCAATAAAACTCGAGTAGCTTATCCGGGTATCGATGGAAGGATAATATTTCTTAATGATGTACCACCTCCTAACTCTTCTAGTCAGATTAACTTTTCAATTATTACGTTATTCTTATCGATTATCATTCGTTACCTGTGGTAGTATAGGTCATAAAAAGAGGGATTCCCTGTGTCTGGCTTTGTTCGCATTTGAACATGGTTTGTACGTAAATTTGTATTAATTGTTTTAAGAGGACATTATATACCTATTAGTATGTAGTTTAATAAGCGATACAATACATTAGTTTAAGAGTTGCCTAAATACATAATTTTTTAATATTGAACTTTCATTTTTAATTTGAATTTAATTAGTGTATGTATGAGCTTTCAAAATAAACGAAGTCGAGAAAAAAATTCAAAAATTCAAAGTTGAAAAAAATTTGTCTATTACACAAATTTTTTATTTTTTTTTTCAACATAATTTTTTTCTTCTTCTTATAAAGCCATTTTTTTGAAAAATTTTTGTCTCCAAAAATGGTTTTCCTATCATCATTTTTTTCTCGATTTTTTTTTTCAGAAATTGAATTTTTTTTATACTTACCTATTTTATATTTTTTCTGAATAATGTTTCCATTAATTTCGAGATGATTTTTTTTTTATTAAGATCTATCTACAAATCAATTTTTTAGGACTAATTTTTCCTGCATCCAAATAAAAAAAATATTCATCAGCATTTTTATTTTCTGAAGATTTTGGAAAATTATATTTTTTAAGTTTTCCTAAAAAATTACCGATTTTTTCGAAACATGTTTCCTATTCCGTAAGGTTACTAGCAATGAATTTCTGTAAAAAAAAAATACTTTCGTGGAAGAACTTGAAAATAATTTGTTCTAGGACAATAAATTCTCAAAAAAACAAATTAAAAATGAAATTACTTTATTAAAAAATTGTACCTAATCACTTTTTTCAATTTTTAAAATAAATATTCATATTCTCTCTCAAAAAAATGAAAAAGTTGTTTTTGATGGCAAAAAAAGCACAAAAAAACGTTTTAAAAAAATAGTTTTTTTTTTGATAAATCGCATATTGTATTTTTTTTTTGAAAAGAATTTGATTTAAAGTAATTATGAAATTATTGATAATTCTTTTTCAGAAAAAAAAAATTTAAAAATGAAATGAGATTTGAATTTTTCGTAGAAACCCCGTCTTGAGAAAAAAAATGAAGAAAAATCGCTTATTGTCTAAAAACTCAAAAATTTGTGTAAAAATTTCTGAAAAAAAAACAAAAAAAACAGTAATGTTACTTTTGAAATAGATACTTTTTCAGAAAAAATTAATTTTAGAAAAACTCACTCAGCCTCACGAAAAAATGATTAAAAATAAAAATAAACTAAACCTGGTAAGTATGTAACTTATTTAATTAGTAGATACCTACGTAACATTCTATTGAAGAAAGTTTCTTCATAATTGAAAAATTTAATCTTGAAACACTTCGTATAGATAAATAAATGTTTGCCTTTGACTTTCAATTTTTTTTTAGGAATTTTTTGCATTTTTTTTTATTTTTCGAAAATGTATAATATATTTATAATATGTGATCGTCCCAGACAAAACCGACCTTGGGTGCGAAAAAATGTTTTCGAGAAGGACGCGTTTAAATGAATTTTAAGTGAGCGGAGAGTGCGAATCAGGAAAAAATAAGAAAAAAAAATTTTTGCACCGAAGGTCGGTTTTGTCTGGTACGATCACATATATACATTTTTTTTTAGGTTCCTTGACTTCTTGTGACTTTTTTTTATTGTAAAATTCTTCTGGAAAATAATTTCTGTTTTTCAATTCTGAGATTATTAGAAAAAAATTGTTCTTGTACGTAGCAATAAAATTGTGAAATTTTCTTCAACAGTTTTTTTTGTAGGTACAAAAAATGAATTTTTCCAAAATTATTCATATTTTTTTTTTACAAAAAATTGAATTTTTTCAAAATTAAAAATTTTTTAAATTTATTTTCTCTTCATGTTTTGAAAAAGATTTTTGAAGGGGAGTTGATTTTTTCAATATTTATTAGGTATATAATATACTTTTTTTTCTGAAAAAAATTAAATACTTAATAACTTGGAGGTGATAATAAATTTTTTGAACGAGAATTTTTGGGGGAAAAATATTTATTGGAAAAAATTAATCTCATTTGAAAAATTCTTAGGCCTACCTAGACAGAAGAACGAAATTAATACCTATTCTTTAAAAAACTTTTCATAAAAATATTTTTATTTTTAGCTAGAGAAAAAACTCTTTAGAAAAATTTTACCATTTTTTATTTAGAACAAGAACATCAATTAAAAATAATGAAATTGCAAGATTTGTTTTAAATTTCGGTACTTTTTCTCGACTGCAAAATCACTGCTCGAAACTTCGAAAGAAACAATAATTTTATTGTGGAAAATGAAAATTTAGAGAATTTTTAATTTCAGCTGATAAAAGTAGAGAAAAGTAAACGCTAACTAGTAACTAAAACTAAACAGATAAATTATTTAATTTTTTGATAATTTTTCCAATTTTTTTTGGTCATTTAGAGAGGTGATTTCCTCATACCTCGCGAATTCTCGATCAATGCTACTGCGCCAGGAGCTTCCAGCAGTAAATAAATAAGATTAAAAACACAAAAGTTTAAAAATTGTCAGAAAATCGTAATCATTCGTTATTACTTGTAAATTACCGCTATCATTTTTTGCATCCTCAAATTTTTATTGTGACAAGTGGTAACACTGTTTCTCCAATTCCGTCGCAAAAAATTATCACAAAAACATTGTGTTTTAGCGCGCCTCGGCAAATTTTCCTCTAAAATTCGATAAATGTCGATTAAAAAATGCCGGATATATTAGAAACAGTCAGATCGGACGATTTCGTCGAATACTTCATCTACCTGACACACGACGATACCTCTGCACCGGCCAGATTACAAGATATACGTAAAATCATCCTCTCATCTTACGCTTCGCTCATCGAAAATTATATTTGGCATAAAGATGAGTTCAATCTGAGTAAAGTTGTCGACTCGACAGGTAATATTCAGCTCTGTGTATCTCTCTCGAAGTATAGCTTAGTTTTCTTGACGGTTTTGGTATCTTTTCAGACACTACTCCGAGTCATTTACAAGGTATCGTTCACTATGGGGAGAACATCGAAGATGAATGGTTCATTGTATATTTACTTGTTAAAATAAGCTCGCAACTCGACGACGTAGTCATCAAGTAAATATAGAATTGTTTTCCTCGTTGGCGATGCTATGCTACGAAAAATTAATTCAAAAACTTATCTGTGTGTTTTAGAGTGATCGACTCTGATGGTGAATTCTTACTAATCGAAGCAGCTGAACATTTACCGAAATGGGTGAAACCTGAAAATAGCACAGATCAGGTACATTAACAGATTGAATCTACCTTATATTCGATAGAGATCTTATTTACGATCTACTTTTTCTTAGGTTTACATTCACAAAGGATCTATAAGGATATCTGACGCTTTACTCAACAACACCAAGAGATCATCATTTATTAAACAAGCCATCGACAATATAACCAAATCAAAAAACCTATCGCCAGTTGAAAAAGCAATAACTAGTTGCATTTCAGAAAGAATACAAAAGTACCTCGTTTACTTCTCGTTTTCAGTACTCTGTGAATTGCCAAAATTAATATCGATGTATTTCCAGGTACGACGACGGTTTGAGCGAATTATTGCACAATACCAGAGCTTATTTACCAGCCAAGGTGGCCGCCTTGCTCGACGCTAAACCGGGTTTAATCGCTTCAGCTGTGACAGCGTTCTGTCAACGAGATATAATCGATACTAGGATATGTAAAAAAATGGAAACATTCCCACCGGATGATATGGTCCTGAGGATGGTAACTTTCACTAAATTCCTCTATGCTATGATTGCACGTCACAAAATCTATCCGGAAAAGAAATCAGCTTGGAAATTGCCTCCATCGTCTAGTCCTAATTTTAAAGAGTATCATTTAGGGTATAAAATCGTAAGTGGATTTTATTTCAGCGATTTCATCATGTTATTGTGTTCTCATCTCACTTAGAGAAATTATTCTGATTGTAGGCTTGCGGATTTGAGATTTTAGCATCAAAATGCAGCGATAAAGCAAAAACTGATTTAAAACTAAGTAAAAAATGGAACCATTATGTTCAAGTTCTCGAAAAAAAAGGCTATTTTAAGGTATCGTACGAGTATTTCAAATCTCCACTTTTATATCACGTTTTCGGTTTTTTTTTATGACACGTTTATTTCTCAGGATCTTATCGAAGGCTCCAAAGAATACGTAGAATTGAAGAAAAAAGCTCGCATATATTTTCTCGATAACGTAGGCATCGAAGAAGCCGACGAAAATAATATCGTTATGAATTTCCTACAAACAATCACCTACGACGTTGATGTCATGAAGCAAGAAGAAGCCAAGCTGCCTCCTTCCGATGGTAAACATTCATGTCTATCGATTTATAATCAAAGTGAAGCACTATGATTGATAATTTATTTTATGCAGATGAAAAATGGATGGAAATCAGCGAAGAAGACTTCAATAAGCTTTTAGAAGAAAGATTTGGTGTAAAAGGAGTGAACATAACCGATTCGCCGGAGATGCTTTCCAATACTATAAATAAATTTTTGAACAGTGCCTCAGATATCGAAGGGGTTGAATTTAAAGGTGATAATCTCAAGTAAGTGGACTCAGATTAAAAAAATTTCCATACTCTTTCCGGAGTTAATTACTGTGATTATTTTCTCCAGTGCTATGGATGTGGACGAAACTCATCATCGTATTAATTTCGATCCTGACGATTTCACAGCATCCATCGATAGAATGCTCGGTACGTACATATTTTTTTTACTCCTCGTCTCATCTCGAGCTGTTTCAAAAACCTATCTTGATTCCAGATATTATGAATTTGGAGCAAAACAAGTCAATCGATTCGGACATGAGTGACTACGTCGATAGCGACGATTACGAATCCGAAGAAGCAGCCACTGGCGATGATACTGATATCAAATCGTATATGGATTTAATGGATAAGGAGCTCCAAGGCACATCTATATCTCAAAGTTTTGTCAAAAAATCTACCAACGAAGTGAGTTTCGTAATGATTAGCTCGACTCGTCTGTCTCTCGACAGAGAATTTGAAATTGAAACCAAAATCTTTATTTTTGTGATAGAAACCAATTTCCAAGTCTTCCAAAGATGACGATAGCTCGGTCGATATCGATATGAACGCATTAACTAATATTCTAAGATCTTACGAGGAAGAATTTGGTGGCAGTGGGCCGGCTGGCAATTTGCTACATTCCTTAGGACTCAAATTAGATCGTGCCAAGAGCAAATAGTCGTTGATTGTTTCTAATTTTTTTTCTTTTGTGTTGTAACGTATTTTTTAGTAATGTTTCCGAATGGAAATTGTTTATAAATGAAAAATTTTACCATAAATATAGAGTAATGTTTTTAAAAGAGTTGTGTAATTTTTTCACAGTAGATAAAGTAAAAATTTGATATTAGCTTTGTTCGAGCGTTTTGCAGGAAGCACAGAATCTGCATTAAGGGCTAGAACAAAAATGCAAACAGCTGATTTTTTCATTTCAAACAGTTGGGTAACCATTAATTTTTTGATGAATGAACGGGCCCTAAATGCAGATTCTGTGCTTTCTGCAAAACGCTCGAACAAAGCTAATATTTCAATTGAAGTAGACGTTGAGAAATGAGTATAAATAGCCGGCTTATCTACGAGTCATCGTCGAAAGTCGATAATCAAAATAATCATAAAATAAACATTCATTTCCTCTTTTATTATACCTCCCATTCTGCTACGAACCCGGTTCCAGTGCAATGCACTACCGACATCTTGGCGTATGGCTGCACGTTGCATGTTGCAAACTTCAGTTGGCACTTGGCATAGTGCCTGGGTCGAGATAAGTCGTACATTACGTATGTACATAATTATGACGTTTTTTTTTTTGGTTTTGTACGTACACATGGCAAGTGAATCTATAGTTATTTAAGCAAATAGTAATTAAAACGTAGCAGCTCAAACACGTCGAAGTATGTAAAAAATGTGTATATTGGTAGTAGTAGTTTAGTTAATAAATATAACCTTCATCGTGTGTGGTGTGGTTAACAACTGATAAGTCAAAGTTGAATTATTATTCGTCGAGTTAGTAGTGCTTTACGACTTAACTTATACATGACGTCGTTTTATTGTTTTGTTTCAGTTCTAAATTCTGTTTTTGTAATCGTTTGTATCGAATGAATTTCCAAATTGATGGTATTTTCACTCAAGTCAGCAGTGTTCCAAACTTGGTGGCTCGTGGTACCGGTGTTATTCTAAATCCCATTCATCTGTCCATATTCTCGAACCTCAACGACCGAAAAATTGTCCAAAATGTATTCGGTAACGTATTACTTTTCATTTACATTATCGCCTCGCTCGCAAAATGGACGAAAATGATCTAATGGAGATACGTTCATGTGATTTTTTTTCAGCAAATGATAGAGTATCGTTCAAAGAAACGTTTTGCGGATGTAGATGACACATCTTATCTGGACATATTGGACACTAAAGAACTTCTCCAAAGAAACGACGAACTGCTACGTCGTCTAACCGGAGCTCGAGACGAACTGAAAAAATTCAAAGCCGGTTTAGATTTATTCAGACCTTGGATGGATAACGCTCAAAAGAAATTGATAGAAAAGGAGAAATATCTAACGAATTTCGATAAAATAGACAAGTGTTTCGAATCAACGACGGTCTTCGTTTCGGACGTAATTGACCACCAGACTGATCTCACCTCGATTACAAACATGGCTAAGAATTTCATCGACCAGTTCAAGAGTTATTTGAGGTATTCCAAAGAGTACAGGACTCTACCGGCGAGAAAACGAGCTCGTATCGAGTCTATATCTACGATGGAGGATGAGCTAACCGACATGGTCGCCGCAATCACATCCGAGTATCGTGAGTTGCTTCTCAGAGTTCACGGGCTGTTATCTAACGAACTCAGCGGTCTCAGTGTCAAGCAGAAGAAGTACAAGGAAGCCGTCAATGTGGCCGGAAGTTGGCTTAAGGGAGCTGAACGAAGATGTAATGAGGTAAATTGTTGATTGAAAATAAACGTAAGGTGATTAGAGTGTATTCTAACGAGTAATTTGATTGACAGATATTGTCTGAATCGGTTGCCACCGATGCTGGTGCCTTGGAAAATCAACTAAGCAGGATATTGGCTGTGAATGATGAGTTCGTTTCTAAAGGAAGTCTCCTCAGTGACGCTAAAAAAGTACGTGGTTTTCATTTTCACTCAAAAGTACAATATTTTATGGTATCTTCTGAGTTAAATTAATTGGTAAATTTACTTCATAGGCCTTAAAGACTTTACTCAAATCACTCGAAGGGCAGTTATCACCCGATGAAATGGCCGACGTGAAAAATCCAATCATCGATATCGAAAAGAAATACGATCGGTTGCTGAAAGCATTGAAGAAGAGATGCCAAACGTTAGATACAGTCTTGGTGGGCTTAAAATCTCAACAAGTCAAAGATACTCCAAAAAATCTCCATACGAAATCAGCGGTGTCTATCGACGAACAGAGTGCAGGTGAGAAATGGTGCTAAAATAGAAAATAAATCATTGATTAAAATGCTAAAAATTTTACGTAATTTTATTCGCAGAATTTGCTCAAAATGATATGGAACAAGATATTAGCGACGAAGTAGAAAAGTCAATCAATGGGCAGCTTGTTGAATCCAATACCGAATGTACCTCGTTGAATACTTCTCGTTCGAAGGGTAAGTTCTGGCGAAACCCCATGATACTTTAATTCGAATGTCGATAATTTCAAATCATCTTTATTATTGTATAATCTTCTCAAAATGGTTGTGGAAAAGAAGTTAGTCCTGAATCCAAAACAACGAATTGTGGAAAAACAGATATCGAATCTAGCGCCGAAGGTAGAAACGATGAATTGGAAGAAGGCGAATGTGTATCTACAGTGGGTGAGTTCTGGTGAAAAAGTCGACAAGTTGTGTGCATTCGAATGCAATTTCATTTTCAATCTCTTTTGCAGAAGTCCATCCAAAAGGTTTGAAAGAGAAGATTGACAGTAGATCAGAAACACCGGTAAATGAATCGAGTCGTGAGTCCAGTGCCATAAGTAATTTCTTGATGGATGCTGAAGGTACATTTTGTGGCCAAAATCTAGAAAATACTTGATACGATGATTCTAAAGTTGAAAATTCCATCTTTAATTTTATAATTTTATTTTGTAGAAGTTTCCGAAGAAAGCTTCATAGAAGACAAAAATGATCAAGAAGAAGAAATAAATGCTATACCAGAAATACTAAACGAATCATTGTTCAAAGTCACCGAAGGTGAGATTTGCTTTAAAAATCTAGAAAATACTCGAAACGATGATCCGAATGCTGAAAATTTCAATCCTAATTTTATTTATAGAAATTTCTGAAGATAGTTTCGCTGAAGATAAGAATGATGAAGAAGAAGAAATTAATACAATACCAGAAATACGAGCAAATGAAGATGCAGCCGCAACTAGTCCCGAGCGTACTTTGTTAAAAAGCACTGAAAGTGAGTTTCGCAGTGAAAATATATAGAAAACGATACGATGATTAGAATGATAAAAATTGTATCAATAATTAATTTTATTTATAGAAATTTCTGAAGATAGTTTCGCTGAAGATAAGAATGATGAAGAAGAAGAAATTAATAAAATACCAGAAATACGAGCAAGTGAAGATGCAGCCGCAACTAGTCCCGAACGTACTTTGTCAAAAGGCACTGAAAGTGAGTTTTGCAGTGAAAATATAGCAGACAATACGATAATTCGAATGATAAAAATGTATCAATAATTAATTTTATTTGTAGAAATTTTCGAAGATAATTTCTCAGATGGTAAAAATGCCACAGAAGAAGAAAATAGTATCATGCCAGAAACTCCAACAAATGTACAAAACACCACACTTGTTCCTGAATTAAGCTCGTTGGCAGCTGATGACGGTGAGTTGTGGCGAAACCCTCGAACCTGGAAAATAATACATTAATTAATTTTATTTCGATTGCGAAAAATTTTACATTAATTTTAATTTTAGATGTTCTTCGAAAACTTTTGGAATTGAAAAAAAATGCTAGCTCAAATAAGGTGATCTGGGAAAAAACGGATGTCGAGTCTATTACGGATTCAGAATGTTTTTCGTTTAATAATGAAAATGGTGAGTTTATAAAAAAAAAAAAGTAGAAAATAGTTATATTTTGAATGTTTAAAGTTTAATTTCAATTTTATTTGTAGAAATGCTCGAAGATGATTTGCCAGTTGTTGATAGTAATCCTGCAACAGAAACACTGACGGGTGCACCGAAAATTCTGGCTTATGCAGAGTATAACTCTTTCGAATCTTTAAATGGTGATTTGAGAAAAAACGTAACAAATAATTTATAATTTGAATGTTGAAAAACTAAACTGTTATTTTATGCTTAGAATCTATTCGAGATAATTCACAAGCCGATAAAAATAATCTGAAAGAACAGGCTGATATTACACCTGAAACATCGAACAGTGAAGTAATACTCGCAGTTGCTGTTAGTCCGGAAAATACCTCGTTAGAAGTTAGTAATGGTGAGTTCAGAAAAAAATGTAAATAAAAATGACGTTAATTGAAATTTTGAAAATTTAATTAAAATTTTACTTTTAGAATTTTCCAAAAATAGGTTGGATGAAGAAGTCAGTCCTATACCAGAAACAACACCAAGTGAACAGAAGGTCTCATCTAGTCCAAAATGTACCTCTTCAGAAGCTAGTGATGGTAAGTCAATAAAAGTTTGGAAAATATTCTCTATTCGAAGGCTAAAATTTTACTTTACTTTTTTTTAATAGAATTTCCTCGAGACGAGTCGGATGAAATTGATCCTAGATCGAAATCAGAAACGTTGGCGAATGAAGAGAAAGCCCCATCTAGTCCAGAACATACTCCGTTAGAAGCTACAGATGGTTAGTAAAAAAAAAAAAAAAACCTAGAGGGCATTGGGATTTAAATGCTAAAATTTTATTTCAACTTTACTTGTAGAATTTTCTAAAGATGGCTCAAATGGAGAAATTAGTCCTATACCACAAACAGCGACGAGTGAACCGAAAATCGCTTCTAGTCCGGAACATCTCTCTTTGGAAGTTGCAGATGGTAAATTATTAACAGATTGCTCAAATGGAGAAATTAGTTCTATACCGCAAACAGCAACGAGTGAACAGAAAATCGCTTCTAGTCCCGAACATCCCTCTTTAGAAGTTGCAGATGGTAAATTATTAAGAAGTTGAATAGTATTGTCGATTCCAATGCTGTAATATTTTTATTTCAGTTGTAGAATGTTCTCAAAACGATTCGAAAGAAATTGATCAAAGATTAGAATCAGAATTGTCAACGAATGTACAGAATGTCGTATGTGATGTGGAACCTACTACGTCAGAAGCTGCGAACGGTAATTTAAGACAAAAAATCTAAAAAATTATACCCAAGTTGATTCAAACTCATTTTTTTTTTAATTTCACATTTTCTTTCCCTTTAAAGAAAAGTAGTTTTGTACGTAAAATGCATAAATAAAAAGATTTTTATTAATTTTTTTTCAAAAAATTAAAAAAATTACTTTTGCTGTTTTTTAATATAAAAAAATTGAGAGATTGTTTCCAAAAGTTGAGAAAGACTTTTAGTTCAAAAAATTTGGAAACTTCACATAAAACAATATTTTTACTGAAAAAAGTACAAATTTTTTCATTTCAATAAAATTCATGATTTTTTTATTAGAAAATGAAAAGTTGATTTGTAAAAAAAATTGAAAAATGTTTTTAGTCCAAAATTGAAGAAAAAAAATTTCCACAAAATTGAAAAGAAAATACTCGACTTGAAAAAAATAGTTTTAGTGAATTAATAGGTAAAATTTTATATTTTAAAAAGGTTCAGATATTTTTTCAAAAGAATTTAGAGATTTTTTTTCTCCAAAAGAATTGATTGTTTTTTTTCCAATTCAAAGGAAAGATTTTTTAAAATAGAAAACACCTTGGAATTCTTTTCTATAAAAAATTTTTATTTTGAATTTTTTTTCAAAAATTGTTTGATAAATAAATAAATTAAAACCTTTAAAAATTTTCAACTCAAAAAAATTAAGATTTTTTATTCCATAAAAATTACAAGTTGTTTTTGCTCCGTGAAATTTTTTATCAAAAATTCTCCAAAAAGTGAACAAAATAAAATTGTTGTTTAAAATTTTTTTTGAATCTTAAATTCAATAAAAATGCATACTCCGAAAGAATTAATTTTTTTCCAATTTCAAAAAATTAAGCTTTATTTTAATTTTGAAAAATGAGTTGTTTTTTTTCAAAAATTATCCGAAAAATTAAAAAATATTGTATTTTAAAAAACTGAGAAAGTATTTCATTTTAAAAAATTGAAAAAACATTTTATGTCTAAAATTGAATAATTTTTACATTTAATTTAGAAAATATTTTTCAAAAAAAGGACAAGTTTTTTCATTTTAATGAAATTAATTGATGATTTTTTTTTATTTCACAAAAAATCAAATGTTTTTGTTCTAAAAAATTTGAAAGATTTATCATTAATACAAAAGCTAAAAAGTGAAAAAGAAATTACTAAAAAATTTGTTTCAATGAAATTGATAAGTAAAACTTTCCATTACAAGGAAAAAAGTTTCTATTTGAAAAAAAAGAAATGTGATTCTGTAAAATCAGAGATTTTTTCCCCCATTTTTTTTTTTTTTAATTTCGAAAAATTATGATTTTTTCAATTTAAAAAACAATAAAATAATAATTATTTTCTCTAAAAAATTTTTCTCTCTAAAAATTGTTCCCAAAAATTCTCCAACACAATTGTTCCAAAATTTCATTTAAATGCATTTCAAAAAAAATTGAAAATTTTTGCTTCCAAAGAATTTTGAAGCTTCTATTCCAAAAAAAAATTAATTCTGTAAAAATTCAGACATTTTTTTTCTCCGACAGAAAACTGCAAATAATTTTCTAAAAAATTTAAATAAAAATGAGATAATTTCTTCAAAAACTTCTCTAAAAAGCAGAAAATTGAAAGTTTGTCATTCCGAAAAATCGTTTTTTTTAACAGCAATTTTTTGTTTAAAAATAATTTAGAAATTTTTGAACTCCAAAAAAAATTAAAATTCTTCATTCAAAAAATTTGCTTATTTTTTATTCTAGAAAATTGAGAATTTTTTTGATTTCCATTAAGAAAATCAGGAAACTTACACGTTGATTCGAGAGTTGAAAATTTTACTTCAAATTTTTTACAGAGTTTCCTCAAAATGATTCGGAGGAGAAATCTAGTTCCAGACCAGTAACACCATCAACTGCACATACGAGTAATATCGAATCTAATATTGAATGTGCCTCATTAAATGTCACCGATATCGCTCTCGGAAATGCTCTCGCAGAAGCTATGGATGGTAATTTAATTGGATGATTTATTTTTCTTCAAAAAATTTACATACCATTTTCTTCAAAAATTGAAAAAAAATTCCAAAAAAGTGGAAAATTCTTTACCCCTAGAAAATAATACGTTAGTTCGAGAGTTAAAAATTTTACTTCAATTTTTTGCAGAGTTTTCTCAAAATGATTCGGAGAAGAAATCTAGTTCCAGACCAGTAACACCATCAACTGAACATACGAGTAAAATCGAATCTAATATTGAATGTGCCTCATTAAATGTCACCGATATCGCTCTCGGAAATACCCTCGCAGAAGCTATGGATGGTAATTTAATTGGATGATTTATTTTTCTTCAAAAATTTAGATGTCATTTTCTTCAAAAATTGAAAAAAAAATCCAAAAAAGTGGAAAATTCTTTACACCTAGAAAATAATAAGTTAGTTCGAAAGTTGAAAATTTCACTCAATTTTTTTTTTTTGCAGAATTACTAGAAGATATTCTGATGGAAAATGAATCTAGTACTAGACCAGTGACACCAACTAGTGAACGGAATATGGAATGGTCTTTGTCAGAGGCTGCAGAAAATGGTTCGGAAAATACCTCCGCAGAAGCAATGGATGGTAATATTATCTTGTTGGATAAATCTAAAAAATCATTCGTCGATTAAATGAAACGTTTACTCAAATTTTTTCGCAGTTTCATCTTCAAATAATTTGGAAGAAGAATCTAGTCTCAGGCCAGTAATACCAACGTCAGAACGGAATATGGAATGTACCTCGTTAGAAGTTACAAACATTGCTTCAGTGAATACCTTCGCAGATGCTCTCGAAGACCTGGCAAAACAGATCGCCGAATCCAAAAAAATGATGGATGTTTCGTTTAAAGTCAAAACATCAATGGTACAATCTCAACCGGAGAGTTCTGTCATTCGACAAGAAACTCGAGTCTCTGAAAAATCTGAAGGTAAACATCTAGAGTCAAATTAAAAATATAAAATACGAAAAACAAAAATTACAATAACTTGAATAACTTGTTCGCAGAACTAGCATCGAGCTCTCAATCGGAAGCGCTCGATAGTGCAGATCAGAGCAGAGAAGTTTCTTTTGAATCGAGCTTCGCCGAAGATGCAGTACCGAGCTCTCAATCAAAAGTGAACAATAGTACCGAACAGAGCGCAGAAGATCTTTCTGAATCAAGCCAGTTCGCCGACACAGCATCCATCGCTCAATCGGATGCAACCGATGACACCAAACAGAGCGAAGGAAATCGTTCCGAAGTCAGCCTATTCGCAGACACAACATCGAGCTCTCAATCGCAACCAACCGATTGTACCGGAGAGAGCGAAGATTTCTCTGAACCGAACACTGCAGCTTCTCGAGTAGTTGATAATGTTTGGGAAGAGGTAACCGAAAATTTGCAAGCATCGATTTCGTGTAAATCATTTCAGTAAATACGATCGAATATTTCTACATTCTAGGAACAGTTGCTCATGCGTCAGCCGGCAATTTTTTTGTACGATATAGGCAAAGCTTTGATGCAGGAAACGACCCGACAACGAGCGGAGAGTTCGGGCAAATATAATCTGAGAGCTCCGAAAACTAACGAGCTTCATTTCAGCACTTATACGAAAGGTTAGAAATACTTTTCGAAGAGATAGTTTTATACTGTTGAATATTCAAGTATTATTTATCGCGTGTATGTATTTAAAGATTTCATTACAAAAGCTGAAACACTGTCACGAAAGAAGAAACCATTCAAAGTGGACCTAAAGAAACATCCGGTATCGTTATTACAAGAATACTGCAGCTATTACGGTTTCAAATTACCTCAGTATCGTATTGAAAAAACACTTCGATCGGGGACAAAACAATTCTTTGTGACTTCGGTACACTTTACTGAGCATTGTTAACTCGATAGCTGTAAGAATTTTATTAATTTTCACTCTCGTTTCATAGGTGACGGTTAAAGATAAAAAGTACACTACCAATGTGGTGCCATTAATTAAAAAAAAAGAAAGTAAAATGGAAGCAGCCAGGTTGTGTTTACAAGATTTAGGAATATTACCCTGACGTTAATGTATTCCTAGAATTGTTATGATTTTTCTGAGTCCATTGTATTTGCCTTTTTTTTCTCTTAATGATACTTGTTTTATACTCTTCAATTGTCTAAATATGCCAACTTCCGGTGAAATGTACTCGTATTTGTTCGGTTTTCATATTAATTTGAATCTTCGACGTGTTAATTTATAATTGAGCAAGTTGTAAGTTTTTAAGCTCGAAGAGTGAAAATATTGATACCTCGAAGGTACCTACATCGAAGTTTGAATCACTTTTATCATGCAATAAGAGATTGAGATTGTTTCTCGTAATTTTCAGTTATTTTTTGCACATATTATTGTTACCCAATAAGTAATTAATCGTGTTCAGAAAATTATTTTTGTAGGTGTGGAGTTTCCTATTTGATAATGATAATAAGTGAGATTTTAATCATTTTCATCATGTTTTAAATTTATTACGTTAAGTTTGTTTGTTGTTCTCAGGAATGGTTTTGTTTGATTCATATATCGAAAATTAAATTTACATATAATTAGTATTTTTTTAGCAACGTGTTAAACTGATTTGCTCTGAAGTATAATATTTTTCAAATAATTGTTTGCTATCTTTTTGGTAATTTATTTCGAGTCATGATGCCAACCTCGCGAGATGGAATTGTATCCTGAACTTTATTCATGGTGAATTCGTATTCTATGATTTCGATATGGTCCATTTTGATCCTTTACATGACTTCGTAAGTCTCTCTCCTGGAAGCTGCAAATAGAATTAATTACTGTGCTATTTACTTATTTGGTGTTTTTGTACGCCTCCTACCCATCAATAATTTTCATTTCTCTACGTAAATGTTCGAAAAAATGTACGTACCATCGTTGTACGAATTATAATTACCTACATTTGTAAGCAAATTGAGGGGAGCAGCCCAACTGAAAAATTTATCAAACAAGAGTTGTAATATGAGATCCCAAAAATAGGTAATTTTTGCTATTATAAAAATTTCGATAGGTTGGAGTCATCATTTTCCCCTTACTTCGCTCGTTCTTGAATAATTTCGTAAAATCGAGTACCTCGTTTGTATTTGATTTCAGGACAGTTTTTTTCTCTCATGTGTCTGATCTGAAATTAAGATGAACCGCCACAGTTTTCGGGTACTAACGTTCATTTTGATAGTTTTGTTTACATTCATGTGGAGAACCTTCGATGAATTTTTTACTAAGTGCAGTGCTACAAAATATTTTTTTTAAAAATACTTTATATTCAAAATTGGAAGGGAGAAATGGATCTTATCAAAATTATTGTAATAACTAAAAGTGTTGGTAAAACTTCAAGCTACAACTTTTGTTTGAAAACTTTTTTAATTAGGCCCCTTACCTCCCCACAGTTTTTAATAAAGTGTTTTGAATGAGTGTGAACAAGTTATATTACTCAAAATTGGTGGGGAAGGAGAGGTCCGATTGAAATTTTCATTATAACCAAAGTTATTCCTAGTACTTCAAGCTACAACTTTTGTTTGAAAATTTTTTCAATCGGGCCCCTTACCTCCCCCCCCCCTGTTTTCAATAATGTATTTGAATGAGTTGAATTATCCAAAATTGGAGGGGAGGGAGGGGTCCAATCGCAATTTTTGTCATAACCAAAAGTATTGGTGAAACTTCAAGCTAAAACTTTTGTTTGAAAACTTTTTCAATTGAGCCCCTCTATCTCCACTTATTTTGCATAACACTCCCAAAATACTAATTAAAAATTGAAGGGTGAAGGGGAAAGGGTACAATTTGAAAAATTTTCAAACAAAAGTTGTAGCTTGAAGTTTTACAAATACTTTTGTTATTACAAAAATTTCGATTAGACCCCTTCCTCTCTTCCAATTTTGGATAATCCAACTCATTCAAAATCAAATAATGTAAAAATTTGAAATAATTCGAAAACTGTTGAAAATTTGAAATCTGTTCTGATTTGTTATTGGTTAATTAAATCCAGTGAATACACGAATGGTCCTTTCAACCCCCTCCCGAATCGAAAGTTCATTCGCTTCGCATGTTGCGTTCAATCTTCGTTCAACTCGTTCAACTGCAATGCAATTCAGTTCGTTCATAACCTAACGTGATCGTGATACGTGAATAGAAAATTAGAAATGCTCGTCTCGTGGTATTCTTTTCCGTTGCAAATTTGCAATAATTGTCGAGTAATGAAGTGTTAATATTGTAACGTAGTTTCTTGAATTTGAAAATAATTAGTACGACTACTAATTCTGGTACCGGATAATCGTTCTTTAAAATTTTATTGTATCTCGCCATGTTTGAATGCTATTCGATTGCGTTTGTACTTGCTGTTCATTGCTGTTCTACGAAAATTTGTGATACGGTGGTGTAAGTTGGATGTTTTGTTTAAATGAAACTTTTTCCACGACTCCACGAGCAACAAAAATGTACGTTCTACGTATGTAGATGTACCAGCGAAACAGTTTCTTTCCATAGAGTATTCGTCTGATTGAAGTCGAGCTACGTACAATAAATTTCAAAAGGCTTCCGATTACGAAATATCAACATTCTCAAAGTTGGTAAGTGTTTAATTCTACTTTCAAGTTGCAATCGTATTCGTATTGAAGAAATTTTAATGATCACGGTGATTAAATTAACGAATTAACTCCATTTTAGTACTGGCAGTGGAAATACGATTAGGCCTGAGTTTAAAGAGTCGATTGTTGAGTTTTCGTACAAGGCTATTGATGAAAAAAGAAGTAATTGATGTAAAATTGATCGTGTAATAATTATAAATTAAGGAAATTGTGTTGTGAAGGCGATAAATTTCGACAATTTCATGTTTTTTCGTGAAAAGAGGAATCTGAGAATTTTTAGTCATCATTCGGCTAACTTCGGCCAAGTTCGGCAATGCTTCGTCATTTCAAGCAATTGAATGAGAATGCGTCATTTCACATTTCGGCCATTTTGCTTTCCATTTGTGACTTGTTTCGTTGTTCGTCTTGGTGTGCGGTTGTTTTTTCGTTGTGTAATGAAGAAATTAAACGTAAATTGTATAATTTTTGGTAATTTGTGAATTTATTAATCGTTGCAATAGGTGAAAGGTGCGTATGTATTTATTTACGAACAATCTCAAACGAAATTCGGCTAATTTAGAATACTTTGATACAAAACCTACGCCTAGTCTGGTTTACATTCGTTTGGTTTCTTTTTCAAGCAATAACGTGAATTGTGTGATTCATTCGGTGTTAATGGTGTTATTTCGACCGTTCAGGCTTGGCTTTTATAATTTTCATGCGTTTATCTGCGTTCTTTTGTCAAAATTTGTGAGTCATCTCGAGGCGTGGTGCTACGTATTTTTACTATTCTTTTCTTTGTGGTAGGGTACTTATCTGATAGTTTGTTGAAGATATGGCTTTGTTCAGCCTGCAAGTATCATTTTGAAAGTTGTTAGTTTCGATTTTGAGTCATACCTATGTTTCAAGTCGAGTAGTGTTCTTGAGCTTTTCTTTTTGAAAGTTGTCGCGGTCGATCGTTTAAAATCGTTAGAAAATATGAAGCATGATGTGAGTTGTTTGATTACGCTTGGTTTTTATTTTATTTTATTGCCCTTTTTTAAATCGAAATTACGTCGCCTCAGTGTGTAATTTAACCGTAGAGTAGGATTATGGTTCGAAAATCCGGCCGAATTTTCGTTCTACCTGTACGCGTATATACTGTTACTCTGATTACTTATCTTATTGTTCTAACTTCTAAGTACGTATTAAAGCTGTTTTATTTGCCTTGTATAACTAACATGATTTCATATTTATGTTTTAGTTTCGTCGTTCCATCTCACGTTTCGTCGGGTCATAATTCGTTGCAAGAAGAAGTGAAGTATGCTGGTAGCTGATGAACTTTGAAAGACAGTTTTGAAAATCATTTCGCCGTCGTGTCATGGATTTGGCTCTTGCCTCTTTTTTTGCAAAATAAGGTAGGCCTAATGTTTAATTTGTCTTGTGGTTGGATTTCAGTTTCGAAATCGTACTGAATTTTTATCGTACTTACCTGTATGAGTTCTCATATCTGTGCTTTAAATTTCGTTAGCATTTTTACGAACGTATCTACGTCTTTATTTTCGTGAAATTTGATACCTCAATTTTTTAGTATCTGTTTTGTGGAATTTTGTTCCAATTAGTTTAGGTAATAGTTGCTTATTTTTCTTACTTTTCCTATTTATTAACTTTGTGATTTCTGTTCGCGTCCTAGAAATGAACAAGTAATTTGATGGAATCTGGGCGAATCATAAATGAAACGAACCAGATAGACCATTAGCCCTTCCGAGTTGGTAGATTTGCCTTCCACCATTGCAAGATTTAATTATTCCAGTGAGCCTGTTAGATCGAATAAGGTAAGATTAGTAAAAATTGTACTTAATTAAGATGCAAAAAAAGGCATACCGAACAAAAGAATTCGATTTATCTTTACGTACCTATAACGGTTCCTCCATACCTTGGTGTATTATCTCAAGAATTTGTCAAGATTTCAAAATTGGATAAAAACTGAAATTTGGCGATTTTTTAAATTTGTGGCAAATTTTGAGAATTGAATAAATTTCCAACTTGATTACTATTCAATGTTTTTAATATTATTTTGATATTTGATTTTTTCTCGAGTTTGGATTTAAAATTTTTTTTTGCCCAATTTTCTTTTACTTGGTGTTTTCTTCAGGTCTTCAGTTTTATATAAATTTTTCCATTCTAACTATTTTTAATTCTTGATTTTTATTTCAGTTTTTCTAATTCATTCGTTATTTTATTTAATTTCATTTTACTTCGTGCTCAATTTTTTCCCTCATTTCAATATTTTCCATTCTCCGTTTTAAAAAATTCTTCCCTTTTGCTTTCATTTATTTTTTCGCTTATCAACACAATCATATTCGTATCGATTTTTTAATAAATTGTGTTGTTTTTTTTTTTTTTTTTGAATCCAGATTAGATGTTGATTCGCATCAAGATGGTTGACGTCGATAATTATTCAACCACGAATAAGAAAGACCATACCTACGAGGCTTATGAATATATACAAGTATCTACTTCACAGTCTTCATCAGAGCAAGGATAATACCTAAATTTTCTAATGGTATAAGGCTTCCATCAAATGGAGAATATCAATACTGTTACCCAACTGTTACCGATCCAGATTCAATATTAAAGGTACCTATTCATTAAATAATAAGTTTTGATTTTACTGCGACGAATGATTTATTTTGCAAAAATTACCAAATATGACTGTACTCAATGGAACCGTCCTGTTCGTGAAAATGTTGACATTTTTTTTTTTGAATTGGCTCGTTTAATAAACTATCGAATTTTCCAACTTTCAATTTTTTTTATTGTTTTACCCCTTGAAGTTATACCTTTATATGAGACAATAATTCCCTATTTTCAACTTCTCCTCTTAACTGAATTTTAAACGGCTCCTGGGCAGCCCCTTTTTCTTTCAAAAAAATGAAAAAATGTCCGATTTCCAAAATCTTGCCTTTATAATTAAAATGGTTGAATATTTTCAAAATTTCAGTGAATTTTTGTGAAGGAAGCCTACCAAACTTCAGAAAATCGATATATTCGTAGTTTTTTCCATCATTAAACTCTCATTCTTGGTCAAAAAATAGTTTCCTCGAGATACATCACTGGATACCCATTTATATCCCTTGTGTATTTTTGAAAACTTCTAATTTTCCTAGTTTTTGAAATTCGTTGATTTTTTTGAAAATTCAACACTATTATTTTTTTCTACTTTTAATTTTTTTTTCAAAATTTTCTTTTTAAATTTTTTCAAAAATTCTCTTTTTTAATTATTATTTTTTAAAATTTTTCATTTGTAAAAGAAATGAGATTACTTCTCCCCTCCAACGTTTTCCTCACAAAATGAAGACCCGTTTTGATGTATTTTTTACTTTAGAATTGAGATATTTTGTTTCTTCAACCAAAGTTTATGTAGAATTACTTCTCCTTTCATCTATCAAGTTGTATTTTTTTCTTGTTGAAAAAAAATCAAAATGCCTTAATTTTTCAGAAAATTGAAAGATGTTTTCCTTAAAACGTAGAAATGTTTAATCCCAAAGAATTGAGAATTTTCTTGTTGGAAAAAAAAGTTGAAAGTTTTTATTCCGTAGAACATGGAAAATTTTCCACTTGAAATTTTTTTCGAAATTTTCCATTTCAAAAAAATTGAAATTTCTTTCCTTACAACAAATTGAAAGATTGAGACATGTATTGATTCATTTTTGTACTTAGTTCAAAAAATTTAAAATTGAGAGCTGTTTCTACGAGTAACATCGAATTTGTGCTTTTCTGTTTTGAAAAAATGCCCCCCCCTGCCCCCTAAAAACATAAGAAATTTTTATTCCTAGAAAAATTGAGCATTTCTCAAGAGAAAAAATGCGAACTGAAGTGAAAATATTTTAACAATTTTTTGTAAAAAAAGAAATCATAATGTTTTTTCAAAATGAAAATTTTCAATATTTTTGGAGAAAAACATTCTGAATTCCTTTAGAATAAAAAAAAGTCAATTTTTTTAGTCAGTGTACAAACAACTCAAAAATTATTCAAATTTTCTTGAGAGAAAAAAAGAAATAACTTGAATAGAAGTTGAAAAATTTTGAGAATAAAATGAATCAATACTTTTTTTTTTAATTAAAAATTTTACTTACCTGTAATATTTTTTTTGAAAAAAAGAAATTGAATTTTCTTGGAATGATAAAATTCCTGAATTTTTTTAGTTGGTGTAAATTTATGGTGAAATGAAGCAAAAAATTTCTCGTTGAGTAAAAAACTCGCTCAATGTTTTGAGAAAAAAATGTTTCAGAAGAAGATATTTTTTTGAAACTTTTTAGTTGAAATGGGCCAATTTCTCTCATTTATTTTTTCAAAATTTCCAGATACCTAGTTTTAAAAAATTGAATATTTAAAAAAATTCAATTGTTCTCTTAAGTTGATAATTTTTTGAATTAGGTATAAACTTTTTTAGATTTTTTTTTGAAATTGATCGGAATATGTTTTGAATTAAACATTTTTTATTTTCAATGAAGATAGATTTTTTGATACCGAAATTTGAGTTAGCATTGTTCTTAAATTTATTAATTTTTGAAACTTTGCTTGGGGTTTTTCGAATTTAACGTATAATTTTTCAACAGTTATCAACTTTTTCTTTCGAATTTGCTAATTTTTAATTTCTTTTGATGTTTGTCAATTTTTTTTTTGTTTTTGTTTTCCAGTTTCTCAAAAGTCGTTGATATTTTTGTTTTGGATTAAATTTTTAAAAAGTTTTCTTCAACTGTTTAGATTAGGCAAATGTTTTGAATGTGTTTTTTTTTTTTTTTTTTTTTTTTTTAATCAAATAATTTTAAATCATTTTTCTTTATTGAAAATTACGTATTTTTTAATTTTGCTAGTTTCCTGAAATTCGTTTAAATGGTTCAGTTTTGAAATTTTTCTAATATTTTCACTTCTACTAATTTTTTGATGTTCGTCAACTGTTTAGATTGGGCATGAATGTTTTGAATGTTTTCGATTTTTTTTAAAATCGAGTTTCTGATTTTAAAAATTATTCCTTTATTGAAATTTTACGTATGTATTTTTTAATTTTGTCAGTTTCCTTAAACTCGTTTAATGTCAGTTATTTAAAGTAAAAATTTTTCAATATTTTGAATAAAAAAAATGTTTCAGAGGAAGAGAAATCGTTTTATTGGAGAACAACGTTTCTTAATCTTCCTGAAGTGAAATATTTAGGTTTTTTTTTTTTTTGAAACTTTAGTTGAAATAATAATTATTTTTTAAATTTTTATAGAGAGAAGTCCTAATGATTTGTAATGAAATTTTTATGAAATCCTAGTTTTTTGGAGAGAGATAAGCATCTGAATTTCTTTGGCTGTGAAAATATTTATTGAAATTTTTAGGGAAAAATTGTGTTTTTTTTTTTTTTAAATTGTGGCATTATTTTGGAAAAGGTCCCACTTTGACTTGTCGGTCCAAAATGAGTTAGGACTGGGTCTTTGTAGGGTAGAAAATTCTCTGTCCAATGAGATGTTTTCGAAGTCTGTTCGATAATTTTTGAGCGTTTTACAGCGCTTTAAAGTTGAAAGTTCAGGAAATTAAAATTTTGCCCCTAATTTTTCTTATTACTGTAGAATTGCCCCTATTATAGCTAAAAATTGCACTGACCACTCATTCGAAAGGAAATTTTATGCTCTACAACATGGTGGTCTTGAAAATTTTCCTTGAGTCAAAATTGGACCTGTCGTAATATGGATTTTGATGAATGATCAACTTAAATGCCTTAGTTAACCGACTTCCCGCGAGTTGCGCTAGTGAATTCTTAGTCCACATGAAATAATACACCTTTCACTTACTGAATCCATCAATAACTCAAAACGTCCCTCTTTGAACATTTTTACCTAAGAATGTGATTTTCTCAAAACTATGAAAAAACCAAAGTGGGACCTTTTCCAAAATAATGCCACAATTCTTAAAATGATTTTTTTATATTTTGATCACGTCAAACGTTGCCTTTTGTGATTTCTCAATTTCTACTCGAAATTTTTGTATTCGATTTTTTCTTGAACGATTTAGAGATTTTTAAAAATTCGTTTTTCATGTTTCTAAAATTTTTTTCTTCCTTTGTTTCCAAATTTTGATGTAAAATTTTTTCATAATTTTCAACCTCCTAAAGTTGACCCATTTTTACAGGTTCTTAATTCATGTATAAATTTAGTATTTTTCAGATTCTCTAGTTTTTAAAAAAATTTTGAATTTGTTTTGATTTTCTAACTCTTTCTAATTTTTTAAATTTGTCAAGTGTTTTCTTCAATCAGCACATTTTTAAAAAATTCATTATTTCGTTGTATTTTGAAAATTTCAAACTTTTCAGTCTCGTAAAGTGGCCAATTTTTCCCCCTCAATTTTTTTAGTATTTCAAAGTTTGGCACTTTTTTAGAATATTACGTCAATTTTATTTTTATTTCTAAACCCTTTCCAATTTTTCCAAAATTTTTCCATTCCTTTTCAATTTGATGATTTTTCAACAATTTTGTCAAATACTTACTTGATCAAAATTTTGAATTTTTTTGAATTGTTCTCAAACATGGAAGTATTTTTTACGCGATAAGCCAATTTTTCGTCAACACGCCAAAAAATTTATCATCTTGTTTCTTCAAATATTTGAGAAATATTTCTACTCTTGAATGATTGTAAGATTCTTTTACAAACATTCTCTCAGAATGTCCCGATTAGTGAAAAAAAAAATTAGAAATTTTTCCAAAGAACCTAAAATTTAAGGAAAATGTGTCCTAATCCGCATTTTCAGTTTCGTTTCAATTTGCTTCGTTTACTGTTCTTATTTTGTTCGTTCAATTTTCTTGGTTTTGAGTGTCTATATTTTTTCTGACTTTCAAATTTTCGGGTTTATTTTTATTTTTCAATGTGTTTTTGTCCTTGCGGATATCGATTTTAAATTTTAATGAATGTGTTGTTTTTTTTTGTTCATTTTAGGCGATGAGGCGATGAATTTGTATACATCATTTTGTCGAATGTCATGATCGAGCCATTTATGAGAAAAGTTGTTCCAGTTCACACTTGACATCGTCGACTGCACCTTGATTATGGATGTATGATCTACCGAAACTGTGCAACCGTCTAAGCCAGAAGATCTTCGTACTTTCACAATTTTGGCGCAGGATCCAGAATCAGATTTTTGAGGTACGTGTACATATTCGTGTATATTCGCTTATTCAGCAGTCAGTTTCAGTTTTACTCAGATTGTGATACAACATAATTACCTTTAAATTTTGGGTTCAAAGGGACGTGGGAAAAACATAAACGAAATTTATCGAATAGACCAAAAATAATAGACAAGAAGGGGCTAGATACACAGACACAAATTATGCAATAAATCCACTTACCGGATGATTTCGCCTGACTCGAAACTACAAGTCAAAAAATATATAAATTTATCGATCCTAGTTCAATTACCTAGGTATTTAACCAGGTACGAAAACTACCTTTAAAATTAAACGAAGTAAGAAATTGGGGGGAAAACCTATAGGGTATAAAACAATAAAAAACGGGGATTTAGCCACCCATTGGGGCATAGTGCTGAATCTGGGTTGAAATTTGGAAAATAAAAATAAACAGAAAATTTAGGATCAATTACCGATCATTTGATTGATCATATGATAATTGACCTGTTAAAAAAAAGAAAAGAAAAATGGGTTACCAATTTTACCGATCATTTGATTGACCATAAAGTAAAATGGTTGGGATGAGCGAACATTGTCGCCAAATTCAGATCTTTTGATAGACCATATCGAATTGGCTTCAATATCCGCCCATCAAGGGATCAAGGGAAAAGTATAGGCATCGTTAGTAATTTAAATAAATAATAAATAATTATTTACCCATTTATTAATCACCGACAAACACCCGCTCTACCTCGAACCACATGATGAGGCGGTTTAAAAATTGATACAAATTAAATACGAACGATACAACTATACAGTTCAAAAATAAGAAACATAATAATCCTGGTTTATCTCGAAAATTGATACGAAATTAAAAAGAACGACGAGGGGAAGGGAGGAAAGGGCCCGGTACCGGTAGAGGGAAATAAAAGATAAGATGGTAATATTCGTTCGTTCTAAATCGATTCTAAAATAAAAATCTCAAATACCCCTATGGTGTATTATACCACAAGATGAATATAATTAGATTTTCCCGGGAATAGTTTGGGAATTTTTTTTTGTAGTTTTCAAAAATTATAAATTATTTTGACATTTTAACATTCAGGCACCAACTCAGGACATTTGTCTCAATTTTTTTCATTTTCTAGTATTTTAAGTTTTTAAAAATTTATATTTTCGCGATATTTTCCATTTTCACCACGTTTCTACTATGTCACTTGGTTTTTTAATATTTATCAATTCATCTTCAGAATTTGCTAGTTTTTCAATAATTTACAAATTTGCATCAGTTACAGAATTTTGTGTTTTTTTGAAAATTACGGAAAATAAAGATGTTCACAAATCCAGTTAGGAGAGGATTTTGCATTGGATCAAATGATAAATTATTTCATTAGGTAATTAAATGCAATTTCTCATTTTTTGAAAATTAATGAAAATGATTTTTTTTAAAAATCCACCTGAGAAGGATTTTGCATTGAATCTTATGGTAGCTTTTTTCGCTGATTAAAATGCAATTTTCTCACCTTTTTTTTTTGAATTCCCTGAAAATTGAAATTTTCACAAATACAGTTGAGATACGATTTTGCATTGGTTATTTTTATGGTAGCTTTTTTCGCTGATTAAAATGCAATTTTCTCATTTTTTTTTTGAATTCCCTGAAAATTGAAATTTTTACAAATACAGTTGAGATACGATTTTGCATTGGTTTTGATGGTAGCTTTTTTCATTGATTACTGCAATTTAGCAAAAGCTCTCATTTTTTAAAAATTTCAAAAAAATGAAATTTTTTAAAATTCCTCCAGAAGAGGATTTTTTTATTATTATTTTGCATTGAATCTTATGGTAACTTTTTTCATTGAGTAAAAATGCAGTTTTCCTTGTTTCCCCATTTTTTAGCAGAATTTTAAAAATTTTTAGTTTTACAAAAATTAAAATGCTCTCCTCCAACAACAGAATTGCATGTTTTTTCAACAAAATTGATACAAATGTTTTGATGTATTTTTTTTTTTCAACTTCATTGAAATTGAAAGATTTGTTTCATCAATCAACATTGAATTTTTTCTCGTTGAAAAAAAGTCAAAATTCTTTTATCTTTGGGAAATTGAAAGTTTTTTTCCCAAGAAATTTAGGAAATGATTAATTCCAAAAAATTGTTAATTTTTTCTTTATAAAAATTAGATTTTTTACGAACATTTAAGAAATATTTTGCGTTTCAGAAAATTGATAAATTTCTCATTTTTTTTTACTTCGAAAATTACCATATTTTTATTTCAAGGAAATTAGCAACCTTTTAGAGCATACTCCCCTTTAATATGTTAATGATTTATGTATAATTATTCTTTCATTATTGTCAATTTTCCAAAGGTCTCCATTTTTTTTATTGGTTTGCTTTTTTGAATTTTTTTTACATTCTCCATTTGGTCAGGTTGTATTTTTTTGAAAGGTACATGATTTCGTAATTTTACCTTAATTTGGAAATTGCCTAATTATTATTCGACTACACCTGCTTACGTGTAATTGATTTCATAAAAAATTTGGGAGGTGATGATTCCTTTATTTCACTCTGCTACTTAAAATTGAAGAATCATCCTTATTTTACCTCTTTAAAATACCTCAAAAACCGTTGTAAAGCAAAAATGCTCATTTTACATATTTTTCAAAAATTTCCTAAAATTCTCGAAATGCATCCCTAATTTTTCTTAAATTTTCAAAAATGAGATTTTTCAAGATTGTCTCAATGTTTAGTCACAATGAATTTTTATAAAATGAGATTGGTCAAATTTTTAATTTTTGGGATGATTTTTCATAAATTTTCAAAAATAAAAATTGGATAATTTTTTTACCTAGGTAATATTTTATTTTTCAAGAATGAATTTTTCTAATTTTGTCAACTATGTGATTTTTCTTAAATTTTCAAGGAATAAGATTTTTCAATTTTTTTAAGAATGATTTTTTTTCAATTTTTAGAATTTATTTTCTCTTGAATTTTTCAAAAATGGTTTTTGTTAGGTATTTAAAAAAAAAATTGAAATGGATTTTTTCCAATTTTTTTTGGAGATGATTTTTTCTACTTTTCGGAACTATATTTTTTTTTTCAATTTTACAATTTCGAAATTTTACTTACTAATTTTTTAGTTATGATAAATTTTCAAAAAAAAAAAAAAAAGATTTAGTCAAATTCTTCAACATAGTTAATTTTTTTTTCAATTTTTAGGAAGATTTTCCTGAATTTTCACAAAGAGAAACTGTGCAATTTTTTTTGACTATTTTAGTATTTCAGTTTTTCAAGGTTAAATTTTTCCTTTGCTTAAAATTTTTTTCGATTTTCAAAAATAATTATTGAATCCTAAAAATTTTGAAAAATGAATTTTAAAATTTTTTCAAAATAATTGAATTTTTTTCCAATAATTTTTAATGCTAACTTTTCTTAATTTTCAATTACAAAATTTTCGAAATTTTTCAATTTGATATGATTTTTCATAAATTTTCAAAAATAAAAAATGGGTTATTTTTTAAATAGGTACTTTATTATTTGAATGGTGTAACATGTTTTCGAGATAACCGCGTTTAAATGTTTGCATAGCTTGGAGATTTATAGGAAAGGTTGAAATGGTGAAAATGTTGGTCCATAGCATACTTTGAACCCTTCATCATCATTTTGAGCAAAAATCGAACCAATATCAATATCTTCGAACCGATTTTTAGGGGTTTCAAAAATACGCATTGAGCATTAAATTTAAATATAATAGTGTTTATTCTTGTTTAGTGCCTAAAATATTGAAGATAGGCAAAAAGTGAAGAGAACCTTTTTGAAAGGAAATTTAATTTTCTACACGATACATCTATTTTTTTATTAATTCAAAGTTAAGTACCCATTATTTTCTCTAATTTCAAAAAATTGATATATTTTCAAAAAGATTAGCTTCAGTCAAGTTCTTCAACATATTGAATTTTTTTTGGGAAGATTTTCTCTGAATTCTCACGAATAGAAACAGTGTATTTTTTTGACTATTTAGAGATTTTTTTAATTTTTAAAAATTGAATTTTCAGAATTTTTGAAAACCCCATTTATTTAAAAAAATTTATGATCGAATTTTTTTCCAATAATTTTTAAAGATGATGCTTTTCTTAATTTTCGCAATTTTTCAACTTTTGGTAGGATGTTTTCAAAAGATGGATTATTACGTCCATCGTAAAGAGCTTTAGATGCAGTTTATTTTTTGAATGATATTTGAATTTTTATACTTCTTATAAATTATTTTTATTAAATTTTCTGAAGTTTTGTTTTTGTAAATTAATGAAAATTAAAAATTTTATTTCATTACTACTCTCGAAAGCAAAATTCGAATTTTTATCCCTTTCGTTACTGTTTTCAAATGTTGTGCTAGATTTAATCGCATTAGTAGGTATATATTTATTTTATGGAGATATTAGGTACCAATTCTTCGTTCTGTTTTCTTCAATAATTTATTAATGTTATTTTATTCGTTTTTAACAGATGCTGTTTGAAATACCTACCGTAATACAATCCGAGCAAATGATGAATGGAGTAAACAATTGTTCGACACGAGTACTCGAAGCTGACAATTCTGCCGGTCAACGTTCAAGATTCAATTTTTCCTGTTGTTTGGTTTGAATTAAGGTAACAATTGTAATCGATAAGGATATCTAGAAAAATGGCAGAGATTTAGAAGTCGATGCGTATAACGCAAGATCCATCCTATAATGATAATCTACTTCATCGAATGAATTTAACGAACGAATATGCGGAATGAAAGATTTATAGTAGGCGTATTTTTTCGCAACCATGTTTACGTATTCCATCTCCAGAGCATTGATTATTGGACAGTTACCTACTTCAACTATGGATGCTTCATTTGTGCCATATTAGTTTTTCAGTCAATTATCGCGAGCATATATTTACGTTGACCAAATGATAACAAATTAGTTTGTTTACCTCGGTGGTAATTTAATGGATTTATTTTTCGAGCCCAAGACTTTGATTTATATTCATTGCTGTGTTATTTTTGCGCGATGCTTGCTGTACTGTAAATGATTTTAATTTGTACCTGCCTATATTGCCCTCATCTTGACCATGCATATTTGAGTGGTAATCAAACGAGCCTGTTCTTGAAGTGATCTTTTATATAGGTACCTACGTTTCAACATCGAAATTACTTCAATTGAAAATTTTATCTATTGCACTCGCGTTCGTTCGTTCGTTTAGGAGCATTGTCGTAAAATTTTCTCCATTTCTAGACTGCGTTGTTGAATTGCATGTGGCGCAATTCGTACGTACATTGTATTTTCAGATCGAATATTATTTTTTTAGCGTGTCCAGAATTTTGAAAACTCTTGACGAGTGTATTGATATGATTTATGAATATTTTATTACGATAATTTAAGTATTTTATTTTTAGATGCGAGTCTTCCCCCCCCCCTCCCACTTTTCGCTGCGAATATTTTTCAATTTTTTATAACTCGAGAACTCGATTTTAAAATTATCGTACGAATTTTTCTTCGCGTATTTTAAATTAATTTTCGATTTCGATTCGGTATTGTTTGCGTTTCATCGTGTTCGTTATCTTCGATTCGGTATTTTTTGCGGAAAGGTGCCTGAATGGGAATCGTTGACCGTTGGTGGGGCAAGGTGGTAATTTTTTTAATTCTTTGGTGCGGGCGTCCGCGCTTGGTTTTGTTACGGGGTCGTGTTGGTGAGCTCGATTATCAATATCGGTGCCGTCCACCGTTGATAGTTGGAGCCATTTCACGATAACTCTTCTTCGGCAGACGAGGGCTGATGAGGGGATCCTGTAATGAAATCGGGCTCAAAATTGATTCGTTTTTCGCGTAGGATTCTCAATTCGTCGATTTAGGTGTCCGACGTTTCGGTTTTCCGGGGTTGTGCACACTGCGCTCGATTACCAACGGTGCCGTACCGCCTTGGTTGGTAATCGTACGGGCCAGTTGGCAACTTTATTCTTCTTCGGCTGCACGAGGGCTGATGGAAGAATTCTGGGACCAAACGTGAGGCTCGCGTTCGCGGATTTTCGGAGGCGTCGGTTTTGACGGGTGGTGTCGACAATCGCGAGTTGACGCCATGTCTGCGAAACGCATCTCCGACTAGGATTAGCCATCGATGTCGGTATCTGTGTCTGGAGACCTCACGACATCGAGAAAGACCTGTAGTTTCTTACGACACTGACACGGTCTTCCCCGGGACATCGTTTGGCTGGCGACCTGGAACCGGAGGGCAGTCAGGGTTAATATCAAACTACAGGTATTTAGGATTGTCTCTTAGCATGCTTTCAATGGATTACGTGAACTATCGCGAGTTCACGCAATGTCTGCGGAAGCCACGCATGTTAGGTTATCCATCGATCTCGCACGGCATCGAAACAGCCATCGATGTCGTGGGACATCGAGAAAGACCCGGAGTATTCTACGACACTGGCGCGAACTTCCCCGGGAATGCGTCGGCCGGCCGGCGACCTGGATCAGGAGGACATTCCAGAGCCGTATTAAACGAAGGGTATGGAGGGTGCGAATGATTCGCATACGCCCGAGTAGAACGTAGCGTTGTTTGGATCGCGGATCAAAACTGTACGAGTTGGGTATCAAAATTTCTCTTATGCGAAGTATCAGTCCCGGACCATAGGAGTAGGTGATTATCCGGGGCTGGCCAAGACAACGGGATTTGCGTCTTGGGTACTGCGAGCTCGGAGGGCCCTACGGCACCCTGCACCACCATCATTCGATGGGGAACTGGTACATTGCCTAAGAGGGGTCCTGAGATGACCGCGGTAACGGCTTCGCAAACGGGAACGGTTTCCTAGTGTTATCGTTTCTGTAGGCAACGAGCTCCATCAAAGAGGTTGGAGGCTGGTCGGCTGTTTTGGCTCGACCGATTTCGGTCTATATTATTCTTCGGGCTGCGTACCACCAGTACAATGTTTGAAGAATAATCTAAATTTAAAACGGTCGCCGAATAGGCGTACCGTAAGTTCCTTTGCCTCGACAATGGATGACTCATTTGGTTTTGCCCGCGATGTTCGCGCCTTGTCTACTGGTTACGGTCTAGCGAACATCGCCCGTGGTGAGTGATCTCCCTGGGAAGGTACTGCCTCGCTCGTTGAGGCAGTTGAAGAGTGTGTGAAGTGAGAATGTTGATCCGGATTGTTTCGCGATGCTACGGTACTACTCGGAGTATGGGTTTTATTCGCTGCTTGAATCAGAATTTATTTTTGAAAAATGTTTTTTCACATTATGATTGAAATTATCTCTTTTGGCTTCTAGATTATAGAGTTATTCGAAGAAATAAATATTTATTTTTAAAAAAATGTCGAAAAATTTCAAAAAAATGATGATTTTAGAAAAAAATAGAATTGAAAATTAAATTTTAAAATTTGTTTAAATAAAATTACACACAAATCGTTATTATTTTCGCGAAGCTCGAATTGATTCGTCGTCCTTAGTATATAGACCTTCGAAAAGCACCCTTTTTATATCACTCAAGTATCCCTTATTTTCATCTAATCGTCTTGATTGTAATTCCTAATTAAACCTGTTTTTATTCAAGTTCATACTATTTTGTTAAATTAAGCTGTTGACAATTTTGTTAAATATTATGTTACTTACAATGTTATTTACCTCTCTGTATTGTTATTATTTATTCTATTTTGTACAACCGATCACGGTTTTTCACTGTCTGGCGGCGGACAGTGTTTTTTAACCCAGATCGGTTAATTTAGATTTAATATTGTAACTCATTCGTCTTAAAATGCCGCACATTTTGAATATAACAGAAATTTGTTTGGTTTTTCATTTTTCATCAACTTTTCAGGTTTAATTGAATTATTAATAATTGCACAATAATATTGTTCTGAAAGATGGAAAAGAAACTCGAACAGTTGTGTAATAATGTTTCAAAGTCGAGTACAGAAAATAACAATAGAAATCATTCGATATTACGAGGGGAAGTGCAATTTCATCAATATGACCAGAAATGTTTCAAGTTAATTGCAGTTTTGGTCAAAATAGTACAAATTTTTTCGATTTAGGTATTTATTAATGAATTGAATAGAGAAAACATATCTAAGCTCTGCACTTCTTACTAATCACATATTTTCAATGAAAAAATGGCTAGATATAATGTATTCCAGAGGCAAAATGTACCCATGAAACTGTTGGTATCGCTTGGAAATAGAAAAAATAAAGATTGAGAAATATTGGCCAACTATAATAATTATTTTTGTTGAAATTTGCAAAGGCAGGAGTTGATTACCCCTTTAAATAAATGTGAAGATCGATGAAAATATGTATTCCCCTTAAGTTGGCTGGTTATGCAATTTTATCAACAGTCATTCGCAACGAAGGCATTATTACCCCTTGAAATGATCAAAAAACACGAGAAAATGCTTGTAAAATTATTCCTGCGAAACGCGCAGTTAGGCAACCGCATTAACACACTATCAATTCGCAATTAAATCGTTAATATCTCCGCGAATTTTGATCCGATTTTAAAACTGATTGCGAATTTGTAATCGTCGGGTTCGACACTATCAGACTAGACCCCTAGATGCCCAATTTTTGACAATTTTTTTTCCGATTTTGAAAAAATTGAAACCCAAAAGGTCGAATTTCAAAAATATGCCAGGCTCTTGTTTATGGTTCGATTGAGCTGAAATTTGATTTGTATGCTCCATTCAGGTCGTGGATTTTGAAAACGTCTGTTTATAAACGTTGCGAACTAAAAAAAAACACTTGCAAATTGGAATTTTTATTTTTCGAAGTTGGCAACAATGCGTCTGGACGTTCTCAAATTTCCATTCTGCGACCTCATATTGATGGTAAAACACTTTTGAATCTACATTTTACGCGCATTTCAAAGGGAATACGTCAAATTTGAAATTGCATGTCAAATGGGTTGCATAAGCAGTACATTTGAAGGAACAAACTTACACAAATAATATCGAAATGCGACTCTTTAAAACGTCGATTTTTGAATTTTTGAATTATTTCTTCGGTTTATTACTAATTCGAGGTCGCTGATCACGATTATGGTGTTGGTTTTAAGTTCGCGTACCTACTTGCCCACCAAATGTGGATTTTCGTAAAGAAATTGCGGGTTTCAAGAGGAAGGAGGGGTGCGTGAAGAAAATTAATATCATATTCGTGATCAGCGACCTTCAATTAGTCGATAACGAATCTAATCTCGATTTTTTTGAAAATTGCTGAATTTTCAAAGTGCTCGTATTCGCGAACTAAGCTTCGTAGAGCAAAACTGATAGCAGAATCGGAATCAGAGGTGTCGACTTAGTCGAAAAGCACTCTTATCTAGATTTTTTTGGATGTCAAAAAAATCGAAAAAATCAACGATGGTTTAACCTTCCTTTTTTTTTCGAAAAAAACTTTTTGTCTCAGATCGACGTGTGGGTGTCTAGGAGGGGGTAATCGGACCAGGCGAATCGATCCCAACGACCAGTTTCCCGATCGGAGGCGAATTCGCGGAGATATGGACCATTTTTCGTAATTCAGATAACTCGATCCGGCCATAAATAACATTTAAAAAAATTCCTAAAAATTAAAGCAAAGAATTGGGTAAGTTTGTGATTTTTTGCAAAATTTAAAAAAAAAATGTCGAAAATGGGCGTACGAAGGGTCGATTCCGATAGAGTCGAACCCGACGATTGCAAATCTGCAATCAGATTCAAAATCGGATCAATATTCGTGGAGATATTAAAGGCCAAAGTTGTGGTAAGCTAACTACCAATCAGAGCTCTCCATAACATCGCAGTCCTTTGTCTCGTACTTTTTGTAATATTGCAGCTTCCAGAATAGCTAGAAAAATGTTTTTGGTGTCTAATATTACTAAATCGAAGCGATAGAATTTGAATTTTAAAATTTATTTAGAGCAGTGATTCCAACCTCGCGAGATAAAAATTTTATTTCGCGACGTTGGCAACACTGCTCGAAACAATTCTCAAATTTTGAATTCTACGACTTCAACGATTACAAATATGCTTTTGTATTTAAAATCGGACCATTATTAGCGGAGATAATAAAAATCAAAGATTTGGTAATGAATGGACCAATCAGAGCACCCTTCTCCTAAAGTCTATTGTTAATCGTTACCAAAACTTTGACCTTTAATATCTCCGCGAATATTGATCCGATTTTGAATCTGATTGCAGATTTGCAATCGTCGGGTTCAACTCTGTCGGAATCAACCCAACGTATACCCATTTTTGACAATTTTTTTCAAATTTTGCAAAAAAATCTAAACTGAGCCCATTTTTAATAAATTTTTTGAAGTGTTATTTATGGCCCGATCGAGCTAAAATTCGATTTATGGGCTAATCTGAGGTCGCTGAACCCAAACATGCAATCGGTTTTCAAATCCGAGGCTTAGTTTCTGAGTTACAAAAAATGGTCCATATCTCAGCGAATTCGCCTCCGATCGGGAAACTGATCGCGGCATTTGATTCGCCTGGTCCGATTACCCCCTCCTAGACACCTCACACGTCGATCTGGGACAAAAAGTTTTTTTTCCAAAAAAAAAGGAAGGTAAACCATCGTTGATTTTTTCGATTTTTTTGATCTCCAAAAAAATTGAGATAAGAGTGCTTTTCGACTAAGTAGACCATGCTGATTACAAAAATGCTATCCATTTTGCTGTACGTCGATTTCTCGCCGAGTATGCGGCAGGCCCGTAGTCAGAGTGACTTTGTAGAGGGGGCTTGAACCTTTTTTTTGCGAATTTTTCCTACTAAAATCTGATTTTTGACGAATTTTTTTAATTTGTTAGAGGGGGCTTAGCCCCCCTCTGACTATTGGCCTGGCTATGCGGACTTTGAAATTTTCCAAATTTCCAAAAAAATTCAGATTAATATTGATATCGACTAATTAGGCCACGCTGATTCCGTTTCTACCATTAGTTTTCAATTTCCACCTCTAGTTCCTATAGAAACGAAGAATTTATTTCTAATAATGCATATTTCGGGCACAACGAAGTAAGTACGCTCAAAATTAACAACATATTCGTGATCAGCGACTTTGCAAAAGTCATAAACGACATCAATAGTACGAAAATACGATGTTTTCCAAAAAGTGTCGTATTCCTGCAGGGAACAGCGTATGCAACTTATTCGACACGTATGAATTTTTTAAAAAACAGACCGACGTTTCTCGTCTTCACTGATAGATAGCGTTACGAGTACCATTTTGGCATATTTCAGATGTTGTTTGAGTTGCCTATCGTGCTTTTTTACAGGCACTCGTTACTTGCGAATTTTTTTTGCAGATATTATTGCCAATCGTGAATTACCGTAGAAATTCGTCTCCTAATATTAGAAAATTACCCAAGCTTTGCATATCATTTTCAAAAACGAGGAACAGAGCAGCTTTTCCAGCATTTTGCCTCTGGAATACATTATATCTAGCCATTTTTTCATTGAAAATATGTGATTAGTAAGAAGTGCAGAGCTTAGATATGTTTTCTCTATTCAATTCATTAATAAATACCTAAATCGAAAAAATTTGTACTATTTTGACCAAAACTGCAATTAACTTGAAACATTTCTGGTCATATTGATGAAATTGCACTTCCCCTCGTAATATCGAATGATTTCTATTGTTATTTTCTGTACTCGACTTTGAAACATTATTACACAACTGTTCGAGTTTCTTTTCCATCTTTCAGAACAATATTATTGTGCAATTATTAATAATTCAATTAAACCTGAAAAGTTGATGAAAAATGAAAAACCAAACAAATTTCTGTTATATTCAAAATGTGCGGCATTTTAAGACGAATGAGTTACAATATTAAATCTAAATTAACCGATCTGGGTTAAAAAACACTGTCCGCCGCCAGACAGTGAAAAACCGTGATCGGTTGTACAAAATAGAATAAATAATAACAATACAGAGAGGTAAATAACATTGTAAGTAACATAATATTTAACAAAATTGTCAACAGCTTAATTTAACAAAATAGTATGAACTTGAATAAAAACAGGTTTAATTAGGAATTACAATCAAGACGATTAGATGAAAATAAGGGATACTTGAGTGATATAAAAAGGGTGCTTTTCGAAGGTCTATATACTAAGGACGACGAATCAATTCGAGCTTCGCGAAAATAATAACGATTTGTGTGTAATTTTATTTAAACAAATTTTAAAATTTAATTTTCAATTCTATTTTTTTCTAAAATCATCATTTTTTTGAAATTTTTCGACATTTTTTTAAAAATAAATATTTATTTCTTCGAATAACTCTATAATCTAGAAGCCAAAAGAGATAATTTCAATCATAATGTGAAAAAACATTTTTCAAAAATAAATTCTGATTCAAGCAGCGAATAAAACCCATACTCCGAGTAGTACCGTAGCATCGCGAAACAATCCGGATCAACATTCTCACTTCACACACTCTTCAACTGCCTCAACGAGCGAGGCAGTACCTTCCCAGGGAGATCACTCACCACGGGCGATGTTCGCTAGACCGTAACCAGTAGACAAGGCGCGAACATCGCGGGCAAAACCAAATGAGTCATCCATTGTCGAGGCAAAGGAACTTACGGTACGCCTATTCGGCGACCGTTTTAAATTTAGATTATTCTTCAAACATTGTACTGGTGGTACGCAGCCCGAAGAATAATATAGACCGAAATCGGTCGAGCCAAAACAGCCGACCAGCCTCCAACCTCTTTGATGGAGCTCGTTGCCTACAGAAACGATAACACTAGGAAACCGTTCCCGTTTGCGAAGCCGTTACCGCGGTCATCTCAGGACCCCTCTTAGGCAATGTACCAGTTCCCCATCGAATGATGGTGGTGCAGGGTGCCGTAGGGCCCTCCGAGCTCGCAGTACCCAAGACGCAAATCCCGTTGTCTTGGCCAGCCCCGGATAATCACCTACTCCTATGGTCCGGGACTGATACTTCGCATAAGAGAAATTTTGATACCCAACTCGTACAGTTTTGATCCGCGATCCAAACAACGCTACGTTCTACTCGGGCGTATGCGAATCATTCGCACCCTCCATACCCTTCGTTTAATACGGCTCTGGAATGTCCTCCTGATCCAGGTCGCCGGCCGGCCGACGCATTCCCGGGGAAGTTCGCGCCAGTGTCGTAGAATACTCCGGGTCTTTCTCGATGTCCCACGACATCGATGGCTGTTTCGATGCCGTGCGAGATCGATGGATAACCTAACATGCGTGGCTTCCGCAGACATTGCGTGAACTCGCGATAGTTCACGTAATCCATTGAAAGCATGCTAAGAGACAATCCTAAATACCTGTAGTTTGATATTAACCCTGACTGCCCTCCGGTTCCAGGTCGCCAGCCAAACGATGTCCCGGGGAAGACCGTGTCAGTGTCGTAAGAAACTACAGGTCTTTCTCGATGTCGTGAGGTCTCCAGACACAGATACCGACATCGATGGCTAATCCTAGTCGGAGATGCGTTTCGCAGACATGGCGTCAACTCGCGATTGTCGACACCACCCGTCAAAACCGACGCCTCCGAAAATCCGCGAACGCGAGCCTCACGTTTGGTCCCAGAATTCTTCCATCAGCCCTCGTGCAGCCGAAGAAGAATAAAGTTGCCAACTGGCCCGTACGATTACCAACCAAGGCGGTACGGCACCGTTGGTAATCGAGCGCAGTGTGCACAACCCCGGAAAACCGAAACGTCGGACACCTAAATCGACGAATTGAGAATCCTACGCGAAAAACGAATCAATTTTGAGCCCGATTTCATTACAGGATCCCCTCATCAGCCCTCGTCTGCCGAAGAAGAGTTATCGTGAAATGGCTCCAACTATCAACGGTGGACGGCACCGATATTGATAATCGAGCTCACCAACACGACCCCGTAACAAAACCAAGCGCGGACGCCCGCACCAAAGAATTAAAAAAATTACCACCTTGCCCCACCAACGGTCAACGATTCCCATTCAGGCACCTTTCCGCAAAAAATACCGAATCGAAGATAACGAACACGATGAAACGCAAACAATACCGAATCGAAATCGAAAATTAATTTAAAATACGCGAAGAAAAATTCGTACGATAATTTTAAAATCGAGTTCTCGAGTTATAAAAAATTGAAAAATATTCGCAGCGAAAAGTGGGAGGGGGGGGGGGAAGACTCGCATCTAAAAATAAAATACTTAAATTATCGTAATAAAATATTCATAAATCATATCAATACACTCGTCAAGAGTTTTCAAAATTCTGGACACGCTAAAAAAATAATATTCGATCTGAAAATACAATGTACGTACGAATTGCGCCACATGCAATTCAACAACGCAGTCTAGAAATGGAGAAAATTTTACGACAATGCTCCTAAACGAACGAACGAACGCGAGTGCAATAGATAAAATTTTCAATTGAAGTAATTTCGATGTTGAAACGTAGGTACCTATATAAAAGATCACTTCAAGAACAGGCTCGTTTGATTACCACTCAAATATGCATGGTCAAGATGAGGGCAATATAGGCAGGTACAAATTAAAATCATTTACAGTACAGCAAGCATCGCGCAAAAATAACACAGCAATGAATATAAATCAAAGTCTTGGGCTCGAAAAATAAATCCATTAAATTACCACCGAGGTAAACAAACTAATTTGTTATCATTTGGTCAACGTAAATATATGCTCGCGATAATTGACTGAAAAACTAATATGGCACAAATGAAGCATCCATAGTTGAAGTAGGTAACTGTCCAATAATCAATGCTCTGGAGATGGAATACGTAAACATGGTTGCGAAAAAATACGCCTACTATAAATCTTTCATTCCGCATATTCGTTCGTTAAATTCATTCGATGAAGTAGATTATCATTATAGGATGGATCTTGCGTTATACGCATCGACTTCTAAATCTCTGCCATTTTTCTAGATATCCTTATCGATTACAATTGTTACCTTAATTCAAACCAAACAACAGGAAAAATTGAATCTTGAACGTTGACCGGCAGAATTGTCAGCTTCGAGTACTCGTGTCGAACAATTGTTTACTCCATTCATCATTTGCTCGGATTGTATTACGGTAGGTATTTCAAACAGCATCTGTTAAAAACGAATAAAATAACATTAATAAATTATTGAAGAAAACAGAACGAAGAATTGGTACCTAATATCTCCATAAAATAAATATATACCTACTAATGCGATTAAATCTAGCACAACATTTGAAAACAGTAACGAAAGGGATAAAAATTCGAATTTTGCTTTCGAGAGTAGTAATGAAATAAAATTTTTAATTTTCATTAATTTACAAAAACAAAACTTCAGAAAATTTAATAAAAATAATTTATAAGAAGTATAAAAATTCAAATATCATTCAAAAAATAAACTGCATCTAAAGCTCTTTACGATGGACGTAATAATCCATCTTTTGAAAACATCCTACCAAAAGTTGAAAAATTGCGAAAATTAAGAAAAGCATCATCTTTAAAAATTATTGGAAAAAAATTCGATCATAAATTTTTTTAAATAAATGGGGTTTTCAAAAATTCTGAAAATTCAATTTTTAAAAATTAAAAAAATCTCTAAATAGTCAAAAAAATACACTGTTTCTATTCGTGAGAATTCAGAGAAAATCTTCCCAAAAAAATTCAATATGTTGAAGAACTTGACTGAAACTTAATTTTTTTGAAAATTTATCATAATTAAAAATTAATAAGTAAAGTTTGGGAATGGTAAAATTAGAAAAATGTAGTTTTGAAAAGTTGAAAAAATCCCCTTTAAAAAAAAATCGAAAAAATCCATCATAATTTTTTTTCAAAGTACCTAGGTAACAAATAAGTATCATTTTTTTTTTAAATTCAAGAATAAATGATCTATAAAAATCGAAGAAAATTCGTTGATAAAATGAATGGTGTAAGTTCGAAAGGCGCTAAGTGCCATCTTGGTCGAAATGGAGTTATTGCTATTGTGGTATACTATGTCCATGCCGTCTTAATCTGAACCTCTATCAAAGATGTCATTATCTATTTCTAAACAGTTCAAAATTCGCTCTGAAGATGGCGCAAATAAGCAAAATTTGCTAAATTTGAGAAAAAAAAAAAAAAAAAAAAGACTTTTGCATTATAGTAAATTCAATTTCCAATCAAAAAGGTCCTCTTCACTTTTCGCATATCTTCAATATTTCAGGAGCTATGCGAGAAAGATGAAACATTTTTGTCAATTTTTGAAAATTTATTAATGCTCAATGCGTATTTTTGAAACCCCTAAAAATCGGTTCGAAGATATTGATATTGGTTCGATTTTTGCTCAAAATGATGATGAAGGGTTCAAAGTATGCTATGGACCAACATTTTCACCATTTCAGCCTTTCCTATAAATCTCCAAGCTATGCAAACATTTAAACGCGATTATCTCGAAAACATGTTACACCATTCAAATAATAAAGTACCTATTTAAAAAATAACCCAATTTTTATTTTTTTAAATTTATAAAAAATCATATCAATTTGAAAAATTTTGTAATTGAAAATTAAGAAAAGTTAGCATTAAAAATTATTGGAAAAAAATTCAATTATTTTGAAAAAATTTTAAAATTCATTTTTCAACATTTTTAGGATTCAATAATTATTTTTGAAAATCGAAAAAAATTTTAAGCAAAGGAAAAATTTAACCTTGAAAAACTGAAAATACTAAAATAGTCAAGAAAATTTGCAGTTTCTCTTTGTGAAAATTCAGGAAAATCTTCCTAAAAATTGAAAAAAATAATTAACTATGTTAAAGAATTTGACTAAATCCTTTTTTTTTTTTTTTTTTTGAAAATTTATCATAACTAAAAATTAGTAAGTAAAATTTCGAAATTGTAAAATTAAAAAAAAATATCTAGTTCCGAAAAGTAGAAAAAAATCATCTCTAAAAAAAATTGGAAAAAATCTATTTCGATTTTTTTTTTAAATACCTAACAAAATCCATTTTTGAAAAATTCAAGAGAAAATAAATTCTAAAAATTGAAAAAAAATCATTCTTAAAAAAATTGAAAAATCTTATTCCTTGAAAATTTAAGAAAAATCACATAGTTGACAAAATTAGAAAAATTCATTCTTGAAAAATAAAATATTACCTAGGTAAAAAAATTATCCAATTTTTATTTTTGAAAATTTATGAAAAATCATCCCAAAAATTAAAAATTTGACCAATCTCATTTTATAAAAATTCATCGTGACTAAACATTGAGACAATCTTGAAAAATCTCATTTTTGAAAATTTAAGAAAAATTAGGGATGCATTTCGAGAATTTTAGGAAATTTTTGAAAAATATGTAAAATGAGCATTTTTGCTTTACAACGGTTTTTGAGGTATTTTAAAGAGGTAAAATAAGGATGATTCTTCAATTTTAAGTAGCAGAATGAAATAAAGGAATCATCACCTACCAAATTTTTTATGAAATCAATTACACGTAAGCAGGTGTAGTCGAATAATAATTAGGCAATTTCCAAATTAAGGTAAAATTACGAAATCATGTACCTTTCAAAAAAATACAAACTGACCAAATGGAGAATGTAAAAAAAATTCAAAAAAGCAAACCAATAAAAAAATTGGAGACCTTTGGAATACATAAATCATTAGCATATTAAAGGGGAGTAGGCTCTTTAAAAGGTTGCTAATTTCCTTGAAATAAAAATATGGTAATTTTCGAAGTAAAAAAAAAATGAGAAATTTATCAATTTTCTGAAACGCAAAATATTTCTTAAATGTTCGTAAAAAATCAACAATTTTTTGGAATTAATCATTTCCTAAATTTCTTGGGAAAAAAACATTCAATTTCCCAATGATAAAAGCATTTTGACTTTTTTTCAACGAGAAAAAATTCAATGTTGATTGATGAAACAAATCTTTCAATTTTAATGAAGTTGAAAAAAAAATACATCAAAACATTTGTATCAATTTTGTTGAAAAAACACGCAATTCTGTTGTTGGAGGAGAGCATTTTCATTTTTGTAAAATTAAAAATTTTAAAAATTCTGCTAAAAAATAATTAAAACGAAAATTTTAGAAAAAATTGAAAAACAAATTTTGTTGAAGGATTTTTTTCCCTCAAAAAATAGGGAAACAAGGAAAACTGCATTTTTACTCAAATGAAAAAAGTTACCATAAGATTAAATGCAAAATAATAATAAAAAAAATCCTCTTCTGGAGGAATTTAAAAAAATTTCATTTTTATGAAATTTAAAAAAAATGAGAGCTTTTGCTAAATTGCATTAATCAATGAAAAAAGCTACCATCAAAACCAATGCAAAATTGTATCTCAGCTGTATTTGTGAAAATTTCAATTTTCAGGGAATTCAAAAAAAAAAGTGAGAAAATTGAATTTTAATCAGCGAAAAAAGCTACCATAAGATTCAATGCAAAATCCTCTCAGGTGGATTTAAAAAAAAATCATTTTCATTAATTTTCAAAAAATGAGAAATTGCATTTAATTACCTAATGAAATAATTTATCATTTGATCCAATGCAAAATCCTCTCCTAACTGGATTTGTGAACATCTTTATTTTCCGTAATTTTCAAAAAAACACAAAATTCTGTAACTGATGCAAATTTGTAAATTATTGAAAAACTAGCAAATTCTGAAGATGAATAATTGATAAATATTAAAAAACCAAGTGACATAATAGAAATGTGGTGAAAATGGAAAATATCGCGAAAATATAAATTTTTAAAAACTTAAAATACTAGAAAATGAAAAAAATTGAGACAAATGTCCTGAGTTGACGCCTGAATGTAAAAATGTAAAAATAATTTATAATTTTTGAAAACTACAAAAAAAATTCTCAAACTATTCCCGGGAAAATCTAATTATATTCATCTGAGTAAAACTGAAACTGACTGCTGAATAAGCGAATATACACGAATATGTACACGTACCTCAAAAATCTGATTCTGGATCCTGCGCCAAAATTGTGAAAGTACGAAGATCTTTTGGCTTAGACGGTTGCACAGTTTCGGTAGATCATACATCCATAATCAAGGTGCAGTCGACGATGTCAAGTGTGAACTGGAACAACTTTTCTCATAAATGGCTCGATCATGAACTTCGACAAAATGATGTATACAAATTCATCGCCTCATCGCCTAAAATGAACAAAAAAAAAACACATTCGTTAAAATTTAAAATCGATATCCGCAAGGACAAAAACACATTGAAAAATAAAAATAAACCCGAAAATTTGAAAGTCAGAAAAAATATAGACACTCAAAACCAAGAAAATTGAACGAACAAAATAAGAACAGTAAACGAAGCAAATTGAAACGAAACTGAAAATGCGGATTAAGACACATTTTCCTTAAATTTTAATTTCCTTGGAAAAATTTCCAATTTTTTTTTTCACTAATCGGGACATTCTGAGAGAATGTTTGTAAAAGAATCTTACAATCATTCAAGAGTAGAAATATTTCTCAAATATTTGAAGAAACAAGATGATAAATTTTTTGGCGTGTTGACGAAAAATTGGCTTATCGCGTAAAAAATACTTCCATGTTTGAGAACAATTCAAAAAAATTCAAAATTTTGATCAAGTAAGTATTTGACAAAATTGTCCAAAGACAAAAGCATTTTGACTTTTTTTTCAACAAGAAAAAATTCAATGTTGATTGATGAAACAAATCTTTCAATTTTAATGAAGTTGAAAAAAAAATACATCAAAACATTTGTACCCATTTTGTTGAAAAAACATGCAATTCTGTTGTTGAAGGAGAGTATTTTAATTTTTGCAAAATTAAAAATTTTAAAAACGGAAAAATCAATCAATTCAAAAAAAATTCCACACTTCAAAAAACAGCCATTGTTGTGAAATTTTGAATGGATGGAAATTTTCGGAATAATTTTGAAACATCAAAAAATAGTAAAATTACTAATATTAAAAAAAAAAAAAAAAAACTATAAAATGTTTAAAAAAAATTATACCGATTTAAGTAAACGAATACTACTCAAATCAAACAAATTCGAAAAGATTGTACAGAGTTTTAAAATCAGAACGAACTTGAAAAATTTTAGAAAACTAGTAAATATGAAGAAATTTCAAATTTTGAAATACTTATCAAAGAATTGAAAAAAAAAATGTTCAAATTCAAAAAGTTGAAAATTTCAAGATTTTGAAAAAAATGCAAAATAATGTTTTTTAAAATCGACGATTTTGAAAATAAGGAAGTAAGTATCAAATTTCGGAAAATTATCTAATAATTTTAATGTGAAAAATCAGGAAATTAAAAAAATGATTTTAGAAAATTAGAAAGAGTTTAAAAATCGAATAAACTAGACAATTTTTTTAAAACTAGAAACAAATTCAAAAAAAGTAATAGGTAAATCTGAAAAATGGCAAATTTCGAAATAGATACCAAAAAATTGAAAAATAATTACCAATTTTCCAAAAAACTGTAAAATGATTTTCAAAAAATTCAAAATTTACTGATTTGGGTAAACTTATACTCTTCTAAACAAACAAATTTGAAAATCAGAACAAACTTGACAAATTTTAGAAACTGAAAACTAAAAAATTGCAAAATATAATTTTATACATTTTCAAAATCTACGATTTAAAAAAATTTTGTACAGTTTTAAAATCAGAACGAACTTGAAAAATTCCAGAAAAGTAGTAAATCTGAAATAATTTTGAATTTTGAAATACTTAGTTATTATATTAAAGAATTGAAAAAAAATGGGTCAACTACATTTTGATAATTTTGAGTTATTTCAAAAAAATATACCTAAGGCAAATGTTCATTAATAAGGCAATATTCCAAAATGAAAGAAATATCTACAGATTTTTGAAAAACGTGTGATTTTGTAAAGTGTAAATTAAAAAATGAGCGATTCTTTAAAAAATTTCAAATTTTCAAGGTAAAATTGAACGAAAGAGCAAATATTACAAAGCTGTAAATTTTTGAAAAAAAGAATCGAGAAATTCTAAAAACCAAACGATAATGAAAAAATTAAGAAAACAAACCAACTCTTGAAAAAAAATATGAAAAAATGAGAAAATGAAAAAATTCAATTTTGAAGAACCGGATAATTTAGATAAGTTAATCAGTTTCAAAAAATTATTTAAAAAATCGAAAAATTTTAAAAAGCTAACGAATTTAAGAAAATTTGAAAATTTAGGACGATTGAAAAAATCGGTAAATTTATTTTCGAAAATGATATCTATTCATAATTGAAAAAAAGTCGAACTTTCTTTTTAAAAAAAATGGTAACACTATAAAAATTGAAAATATCGATTCGAAAAAAATGAAAATGTATCGTAAATTTTTATTAACTTAAGATATCAAAAAACAAACATTACGAAAAATTTGAAAAATAATATTTTAAAAAAACATGCTAAATTTAATGAAATTATAAAAATTTGAAAAAGTTTAAAAACTGACAAATTTTAAGAAATTCGAAAATTCTATGTGGTTGAAAAAATTGGTTAATTTTAAAAATGAAACTATTAGGTAATTAAAACTAAAATAATTACCAAAATTTTTTTGAAAAACCATAAACTTTGTTGAAAATATCAAAGTTGAAAAAAAGAATGAGAGATTTACATTACCATAAAATTGTAAATTCATTAATAAAACGAAAAAATTATCTACGTAAAAATTGAAACATTTCGTGCAATTGAGGAAATTGATAAATCATTTTAGAAAAAGAAGAATGCGTTAAAAATCAAGAAAAAATTGCCAAATTTTTAAAAACTTTAGATTTATAAAATTACAAATCTTAAATAAAAAATTACATCACCCAAAAATAATTGTAATTTTTTTAAAACGAAAAAATGATCTACGAAAAAGTTGAAATATTTCGAGCAATTGAGGAAATTAATAAATTATTTTTAAAAAAAGTAAGAATAAGTTAAAAAATCAAGAAACAATTTCCAAATTTTTAAAACTGAAAATTTACAAATTCTACAAACTTCAAAAAACTGGAAAATTCAAGAAATTGTGAAATTTTGAAAAACTTTTTTTGAAAACTCGAAAAAATTGTCAAACTTTGATAACCCAGCAAATTCAAAAAAAAATTCAAACATTTTGCGAATTTAACGTTTGATTATAAGTAGAGGTAGTTGTGTAATCTTATAAAAAAATAATTTGTAGCAGAAAAGCAAAAGTTATTATCAAATGAATAAAATTGATACCTTTGAATTTGAATCTGGATCCTCCGCCAAATGTGTAAAAGTATATTCTCCACTTCAAGAAATCGTACATGGAATAGCGAATTCATTATGCGAGTACTCGTATGTGCCCTGTCGATGACTGTAATGGCACACATTCTTAAGCATGGTACGGAGTTCCCCATCTGTGACTAAATCATCAATTCAACCATGAATTCAATCTGGTCAGAAAAACAACACATTCGTTAGAAATCAATTCAAAGAAATGAATTTTCTATACCAAAAGGATAAAATAAAAATTTACAATGATCAAATTTCGAAAATTTATTGAAATTAAAAAAACAAAAATCCCGATTTTTATCAAATTTTTAGGATAAACAAAAATTACAAAATTTACAAATTTATCAATTTTGAAAATGGATAAGCGATTTTTGTAATTTACGTAAATTTGAAAATCACCGAATTTCAATTTTTATTAAATTGAGAAATTTATTACGCCACTGTAGCCTCATGCAGTTGCTGTACACAACTTTGGAAAAAAATATTCCAGATTTTGAAAATAATTATGCTAATATTTATGACAATGTGAAACTGATCAAACTCCAAACTTCACTACAATTAAGATGTTTTGCTCTCATGTTTTTATAATTTTCTAATCCATGTACATTGCACAATTATTCAGGTACAAACAAGTTTTGATTTAAAAAAAAAAATCAAATGCTCTAATGAAAGAACTTTCAAGAAATATTTCCACTCCAGGGCATTCAAAGAATCAACAACCAAAAAATTTACAACCCTAAACAAATTGTGGTGCTTATCTTTCTCAAAAAAAAATCTGAAAATTTTTCCACCTCCTAATAAATTAGATTTCGTAAAAATTCATTTCAAATTATTAGGACTTTTCACTATAAAAATTTCAAAAATTGAGATTTCTCACTTTAAAGATCTAAGAAATATAATTATCGAATAAAAAAATAAAAAAAATAAATTATATTTTCCATTCCAAAGTTTGAAAAAAAAATCCCTCAAACTGCACAATTGAGACTTTCCTCTCCAATAAAACAGAGATTTTTTTTCTCTCCAAAAATTGAAAGTTTCAAATCTGTTCAAAAAAAAATTCCAAATTTTTTCAGTGACATGCTAAGTTGAAATTATCCAAAAAAATGGGATATAATATTTTTTCGAAATTATTATTCGAGAAATCCTATACAGTGTTGAGGGGTCGAATTATTCGAAAAATGAAAAATCCGATAATAATTGACGAAATTGGTTAAAAAAATTGTTCCACTCAATGAATAAAAATTGTCATCAACTCCCCCCCCCCCCCCCCCCAAAAATACTCTAAAAGTCCTAATGTTGTACGGTCGAATTTTACGAAAAAATACAAAATCTTCACGAATTGATAAAAATTGATTCAAAAAAATATTTTCAAATCTTCGAACTACTAAATTAATTTTGCAAAAATGATGAATTTTTCCTCGAAATTACGACTCGAGAAATCTTACAGTTGTGAGGTCGAATTTCAAGAAAAAATTGGTTCAAAAAAATTGCTCAACTCATGAATTTACATTTTTCAAAAAATTAATTTTAGCTTCGAAAAAAAGTCAAGTAGGTATAGGCACAAAGTACGTATATCTACTACATAATACAAACATTTGGGGGAGGGGGAAGCTTCAAAAAAATTTGAGAAATTTTTTTAGAAAGTAAACTAAAAAATATTTAAAAATCTCAAGATCACAAAAAAAACCACAATATAAAAATATTGAGCTCGTTTAATGCAATATTTTACGTAAACAAAATATCAAAAATTATTTCAATTTCAGAAATAAAATATTAAGTATATTATCAATACATATTTCAAACAATGTCAACTTCAAAAAAGTGTCGATTTATTTAGAGAGAAAAGAAAATCCTAAATTCACTTGACAAAAAAATGCTCAATTTTTGGGATTCTGCTCATGGAAATTCTCAGTTTTTAAAATTTGAGTAAAAACGAAAACTGAAGTAGAAAAAATTTCAATCAAATTCTTTGTAGAAAATTATCATCAATTTTTTTTTAGATGGAAAGAAAATTCATCAATTTTTTTCAACACAAAACATTCTCAAAATTTGTGTAAAGAAAACATCTGCATTTCTTTAGGAATAAAAAAATTATGCTGATTTTTTTTGGAATAATTTTCTTTCAATATTTTTTATTCGTGAGGTAAAAATTACTTTCAATTTTGTAGGATCAAATTCTTTCAATTCATTCCGAGAAAAAAATTTCCAAATTTTTTTTACAAACAAATGCTCAATTTTTTTGGAATCTGCTTTAAAAAATTCTAATTTCTTTCAAATTCAATTTGTAAAAAAATCGAAGTAAAAATCTTTCAATAAAATTTCTTGTAGAAAACAATCTTTAAATTTTTTGAGAGGGAAAAGCAAATTTCTCAATTTTCGAGAGAAACCTTCTGAATTTTTTTAGAATAAAAAATTGTGCAATTTTTTTGAAATGAAAATACTTTCGTATAATTATTTATGATGTGAAATTTCCTTTCCATTTTGTAGTGTAATGTCTTTTACATTTATTTATATATACCTAGAAAAAAAATTCTGAATTTTATTGACAAAAGAATGCTCGAATTTTTTGGCAGTCTGCTTTACCTAATGTTTTTCAAATTTGAGTAAAAAAAAATTCCAATAAAAAATCTTTCAAATTTCTTGTAGAAAACAATCTTTAAATTTTTCTCAATTTTTAGGAGCACAAAATTTTTTATAATATAAAATTATTCCGATTTTTTTTTTGGGGTGTAGGTACAGGTACGTGAAAAAATTTCTCATTTTATTCAGCAGTTAAAGAAACCATTCAATTCTCCGTAATTAAGAAAAAAATTATTTACTTATTCAAATTGATTCAAGAAATTTTTTTTTTTTTTTGAAAGACTACATATAGTTCATTTTTCTTTTCGCTCATGAATTTGAAAAATAAAAGGACGAATTCGAAAACTTCGAAAGGTAATGTTATTAAAACAGTTCGAGAGAAATTTTTCCAGATAGTAGAAAAATGTCGTATGCGATCGATGAAAAACCAAATCTAAAATTTTTACGATAGAAAATTAATAAAAAAAACAGGTAACAAGAAAAAACATTAAAATCTAATTTTAATAATGACAACTCTGACGCAAACAAAAAAACAAAATTAAAAAAATGGAAATGAAGCAAATTACCAAACAAAGAAATTCAAAAAAGTGCAAAAGAGGAAAATTCAAAACCAAAACATTTTTTAAAATCCACGAAACAACTAGGTATGAGTATGCACAAGAGTGCGAAAAAATGTTGAGAACAAGCTGAAGGAAAATTAATTTGAACTACCAACGAAAAACAAATAAAATAGATACGAGTATCTACTATCCAGGTGAAAAGTAATAGTTAAGATTTAAAAAATGGGGGGAAAATGAAAATTTGAATAAAAAAAATTAGAAACAAGGAAAAATATTTTTTTTTTGAAGCTCTAAATCACTAAAGAAAAATTCAAATAGAAAAATTTCTATTGAGAAATGAAAAATCAGAAATAAGGCAGCATTTTATATAGGTAACCAAAATATTTTGGGAATTTTGAAAAAAAAAAATCTTTAAATAATGCAATTTTCAACAACCAAAAAATTTTCAAGTCTAAAACAAATTGAGGTGCTTATCTTCCTCAAAAAAAATCTGAAAAATTTCCCACCCTAAAAAAGTAGGATTTTGTAAAAATTCATTCCAAATTATTAAGGATTTCCTCTATGAAAATTTCAAAAAAAAATTCAACTATAAACAAATTGAGGTGCTTATCTTACCCAGAAAAATCTGAAAAATTTCCCGCACCCTAAAAAAGTAGAATTTTGTAAAAATCCATTCGAAATTATTAGGACTTTTTTAAAATAAAAATTTCAAAAAATTGAGATTTTTCACTTTTAAAAGAAATAATTATTGACTAAAAAAAAATCAAGGATGTTTTCCACTCCAAAGTTTGAAAAAAAAATCCCCAAAACCGTACAAAATTCTCTATTACAAAATACTCAACATTTTTCACTGAGATTGTTTTTTCTCTCCGAAAAATAAAAATTGAAAGATTTCAAATCGGTTCAAAAAAAAAATCCCAATTTTTTCAGTTAGGTAAGTACATGCTAAGTTGAAATTCTCAAAAAAAAAAAAAAAAAAAAAAAAAGCGGGGAATGTTTTCTTGAAGCGAATACGAAGCAAAGACTACTATACGAGTACAAACACTATTCCAAACACAACACACATACCAAAAGACCACAATACTGTTAATAAATTATTGCTATGATTCGAATTCGATTGAATTGATTATTCAATAGTAAAATTATTCTATTATTTCTCTCAATTATTTCACATAGGTACTTAGGTATGTTGTAAAAGTCGTTATTATAAAATTTTGGTATGGAAAACATAGCAAAACAACAAAGTAGCAGCAAAAAATAAACAAACTTTCATACCTCAACTTGTCAAACTTTGAAAAACACACAGACAAAGCACAAAAGTCGTTATTTCAAAATCGGCGGGTACAAGTCATGGAAAACTTGGCAAAACAACATGGCCCGGATGGCCGTCCCAAAAAATAAACAAACAACTTTCATACCTCAAACTTGTCAAACTTTGAAAAACACACACAAAGCACAAAATTCGTTATTTCAAAATCAGCGGGTACAAAATTCATGGAAAACTTAGCAAAACAACATGGCCGTCCCAAAAAATAAACAAAATCATCAAAATTTTTGCTCAAAATTCCAATTTCTACCTTTGTACCTTAATTCAACAAATTTTGTAGAACCGTACGAAACTTGAAAATGAACGATCGAATATAGGAAAACTGAAAACACTGACTTTTTAGATCGAAAATGTATAAAAAAAGAAAGCACTGACTGTATGTAACGAACGAAACTACAATAAACAAGGATAAACAAAACGTACTGAAACTGAAATGAATTTGTTACCGAATTGAAAAAAAAGGCAAATTCGACTCGTTTACACGCCTAAGATTGCTTGTTCACGAATAAAAACAAATTTAGACCATAACTTACGTCTTAATCTCGAATATGAAACACAATAGAAACAGAATGAATCAGGAAGAATTCAACATTCACTCACACTGTCACACAAGCAGGTACTTTCATGAACAAAAACACGAAATATTAAGCATAAGCATTCTCTAACGAACCCAAAATGAAATTATGTTAATAAAAGGATTAAGACGAGTAAAAATTATACCTCGCAATTTCGAATTGTCGCGATTAATTCCATCGGAATCGAATTAGGCACAAAATTACAGAAAATGATCACGAATTTACTCACCGGAATATTCGGCGTTCCACGAGCACCAACTAGGTGACTATCGACCCATTGTATTGAATAATTTTAATTTTCATCTTCATGGCGAAATAAAACGCGAAACTAGCACGAAAACGAGAAAAAAATAAGAGCTCAATAGCCAACGCGTACATAAGAAAATGTGCAGTTTATATAGAAAATACACACCATACACAATGTAACAGAAAGCACGAAACACACGAAACGACAAGCTTCTCGCTCAACTGAAGTGACTGCGACTGCGCCGCTGACGCAACTGACACTGACTGAACTTGAACAACGTTGAAGGTTGAACGAAACGAGGGGAATGATACAATAGGTTTATCTTTGCTTTTCGCTACTATTCACGAAGAACTGGTTATTATCGCATGCACGTAGTCAATCGCAAGCCAATCCAATACGAGCACCATGAATCACATCGTATTTTTGCTAGCCTTTTATCGAATTCAATCAAACCCCTTTGTTAAAATTTTACAACACGACACGACGCTTTGAATGAACACAATGGGGATTAAATTTTATAACTTGATCGTTGATCATGTTGAGTTGAGTCACAGCAGGGGGTAGTAAAATAACAATCGGCTATTTTTACGAGAGCCCTTGCTGATTCAATGCTACTTCAATTTTTTTTGATCAATTTTTTTCAATTTCTTGTCAAAAATTCATTTTTACGTTTTTTTGTAACAAAAATTTTCTTTGACGATTTTTTGAAGATTTTTTTTTTTGTCAAAAATTAATTTTTAGCTGCACAAAGTAATTTCAAACTGCACACCTTTTGTTTTGAAGCTCCACAAAATGGGCGGAACGTCACGTTAGAATAGACCCTGTATGACAAAAATTTCAATCGGATCTCGCCTTCCCCACCAATTTTGAGTAATATAACTTATTCACACTTATTGAAAACGGTGGGCAGGTAAGGGGCCCAATTAAAAAAAATTTCAAACAAAAGTTGTAGCTTGAAGTTTTATAAATACATACTTAAGCTTATTACAAAAATTTCGATTGGACCCCTCCCTCCCTTCTTATTTTAAATATAAAGTATTATATAGCACATGTAAATCTGAAGAAATTTCAAATTTTGAAACATTTTAGAATTGAAAAAAAATTGGTATAAATTCAAGAATTTCAAAAAACTGCAAAGTAGTGATTTTTAAAATCGACGATTTTGAAAAGAAGTAAGTAGGGATCTATCAAATTACGGAACATTAACAAATTATTAAAATTTGAAAAATCGGCAAATTTAAAAAAAAATGATTTTTGAAAATTCGAAAGAATTTAAAAATGGAATACCCTAGATAAATTTTTGAAAAACTACCAACTATATCGAGAGGTTGAATTTTTTTTAACTTTCAATAAACTACAATAATATAATGATTTCTTTTTATAAATCGAAACAAATTCTAAAAAAGTAATAGGTACCTACCTAAATCCGAAAAATGGCAAGTTTTGAAATAGATACCAAATTGAAAAAAATTACCAATTTTCAAAAAAAAAAAAAAAATGTAAAATGATTTTCAAAAAATTCAATATTTACCAATTTAGGTAAAGTTATACTCCTCAAAACTAACAAAATTAGAAGGAGTAAAAAATCAAAACAAATTCAAAAAATTTTAAAAACCAGTGATTCTGAAAAAATACTAAATTTTGAAGAATCGAAAAAAATGGGCCAACTTTAGGAGGTTGAAAATTTTGAAACTTCCGAAACCACGAAAAATTTTAAAATCAAGATTAATTGGGAAAAAAGTAGGAAAACATTTTAGTAACGTGAAAAACAAATTTTTAAAAATCTCTAAATGGTTCAAGAAAAGTTCAAATACAAGAATTTTGTAAAATTGCCAATAATAAAAGAATCGATATGAAAAAAAAAACCGAGTACCTAAATTCAATAAGAATGTTTGGGGGGTATACTTGAAAAATTAATTGCTAATTTCTTTGGAATAAAAAATCGTTAGCCTAATATGAACTTGAAAATTTACTTACTCAAAATTTAGAATAATGAATAGTTATCGAGTTCGGGTCGTTGATAGTAAACACGATATCGATGACGAACAGTACTTCCCACAAAAGTAGATTAGAAGATCTTTCGCCGATGATGCACAACACACCAGAATCTGAAATAAAATAAATGGATTAGAAGAAATAATAGAAAGTAATTTTAGGTATAGTATAATTTATGTAGCTAATTGTAGGTACCCATTGATTTTCAGTGGAAATTATCATCTTAAAGATTACACAATTCGAACATTATGTGGAAAAATTTCAAAAAATTATCCGCACATCCAATTTCCATTTCAAATCCCCCCCCCCCCCCCCCAAATGAAAATTTCATCAATAGACCAAAAAATTCAATATGTAACTTTTGTATCAATTTTTTCCAACAGTAAAAAAATAATTTTTTAACAAAATTAAAAATTAGGAAATTTGACAATTTTTGGGAAAACTGGTGTCAATTTTCAAAATTATGAAAAAATAGCCAAATTTTAAAACTAACAAAAACGAAACGATCATAAATTTAAAAAAAATTAGAAAACAATGAAAAATTCCATTTCAAAAAATAGACAAATGCCTAAGGTACGATTTTTTTTGTTGAGAAATTTGTAAATAAAAAAAAAACGAGTAAAATACAACTACCTATAAAATAAAAAAAATGGAACTGAAAAAATGAATACCCAATTTTGGAAAGTTGTAAGTTTTGAAAGGTAGAAAAAATTGACAAAATTCAAAAGAGAAATTTTTTTCTAGTTAAACATTTTGAATAAGTATCTACTCGATGAAATAAAATTGTAAATTCCAAAACATAGGTAAAAAAAAATCAACTTGAAATTAATTTTAAAAATTTAAAATTATAAATAAAATCGAGAGAAAACCCGAAAACTGGACAACATTATTTTTCAGTTTATTAGCACCACTTTGCAAAATTTGAAAAATCATATTATTGTTAATTACTGTAATTACTTAATAAGTGTTGTTGTTGTTGTTGTTTTTTTAAATCAATAGAATCAGTTTTTGTTCTAATAAAATTCAAAAAAAAAAAAAAAAAAAAAAAATTAAAATCAAATAACATTAAAAAAATACAAAATTTAAATTACGTGTGCAATTCGAACTAAAAATTAACAAGATTCAAAACAATTTATGATTTATTCGAAATGAAAAAACTTCAAATTTGAATAATATTTATCAGAATGTTTTGCAAAAATTTTCAGTGGACTGAACTTTAAATTGAAATATTGTTTTAAAAAAATAAGCAATCAATAGATATAGGCACTCGAATTTTTTTCAATTATAATTTGTAAATTGCAGTAAATTTGAACAATTGCAAGAAATGCAAATTAAACTTTTACACGATAAAAATACCTCGGCCCAGTGCAACTCACACTGAGTGGATATGTAAACTCGCAAATTTTGAGAAGTTTAAAAAAATTGACCAATTTTTAGAAAACTAATAAATTTAAAAATAAAACTGCTGAATTTTGAAGAAGAGGTAAATAATAAAGCGCGAAAATGTCAAAAAATAAACTTCAAAATGTTGTTGATAAAAAAACAAGAATTTATTACGAACCGTTAAAAAATAGGAACTTGAAAATTTACTTACTCAAAATTTAGAATAATGAATAGTTATCGAGTTCGGGTCGTGGATAGTAACACGATATCGATGACGAACAGTACGTATTCGAGAAAATTTTACAGCAGCTCAAATTCGCAGATTAGAAGATGTTTCGCCGATGATGCACAAGCACAACACATCATAATCTGAAATAAAATGAATGGATTAGAAGAAATACTAGAAGGTAATTAGATAAATACTTTATGTATGCTTGTAAGTACCCATTGATTTACAGTGGAAATTATCTTAAAAATTACACAATATTCGAACATCATGTGGAAAAATTTCAAAAAATGAATTTCCATTTTCAACAAAAAAAAAAAATCGACCTAACGTAAGATTTTCCAGCGTTGATGGAGATGGCAGTTTTTTAATTGTCAAATATTATTTAATTATCTATTATAAAAATCTTCAGATCATAAACGTTCAAAATCACATTTTAAATAATTCCAATACATTTAGGAATTACCGGAATTGAAGGAAAGAAAGAACATAAAATTTGGCAAGTATGAAAAACTTGAATGAAATACCTAGATGTATCAAAAATTACAAAGGAAATGGAAAAACACAAAAATTGAGTTGAAATCATGAATTGAAAAAATTAGATCAGAATTTAAAACGAAATTAAAAAAAAAAAATCAATAGATAACTAAGTAATTAAAATTTTATTAAATTCAAAAAATTATTAAAATCGTCAACGTTAAAAAAACTTGAAATTTCAATGAATAATAAAGTGACCAAAATCCCCCCCCCCCCCCCAAAAAAAAAGAAGTGTGAAAAAACATGAGTATTTGAAATTTTTGAAAAAATTGTGTAAAGATATGAATTTAAATTACTTGAACAAATCCAAAATGAAGAAAAAAAAGAAAAAGAAGTTGAAATGATGAACTGGAAAACTGGATCCGAATTTAAAACGAATTTCAAATTTTATAAAATTCAAACAATTTTAAAAATCGACAAAATTGAAAAAATACAAACTTGAATCTAATTTGAATTGAATCAAAAGTTATCTAAATAAAAAAAAATTGGAAAAATGAATACTTTTTAAAATGAAACTTAGGTCTAATTAAGATGAAAATAAACAGAGAGTTTAATTATTTGTCAAATAAAAATACTCAACGTGGATAGTAAAAAAGTCCAAAAACTGAATAAAAAAACCATCAAAAAAATTTTCAAAGCAGAAATAGGAATTTAAAAAAAATGTAAATTTATTTTTAATTAGGTAGGTATTATTTGAAAATTGTGAAGAAAAAAAATTGCAAAAAAGTTCGCAGTTATAAAAATTTTGAATTAAAATGAAAACTTCTAAAAGTTGAAGTACATACCTACTACATACAAGTAAAAATGAAAAAAAAAAAAAAAAAAAAAAAAAAAAAAAAAAATGAATTCAATATTTAAAAAAATCAATATTATTGAAAATTGGTCAAACATAATATTCTCGAAATCCATAAAACGCCAAAAAATCCAAAATGATTTCAACTGAATTAAAATTTACCAAGATGCAAAACAAAATGAGAAAAATTTGGCAAAATAAGAACATTTTAAAGTCAAGCATAAATTTCAAGTTGAAAAAAAATTAAACTGAAGCACGAGTAGATGCGATAACTTACTCAAGACTTCGGTGAGCAAATTCAACTAGGTAGTACAAGTTTCTGTACCTATCATCGGAATGCTCAACAGCTCAAGTAGTCGAGGTATCAATTTAACGTAGACGTCCGAAATTTGGAAAACGTTCACGTGATTATATTAGGTACATAATATATTCAAGTTGGCCAGGTCAGGTACGAATTTGCAGTACAGCTCGATTATCTTTTGCATGCAGCCTCTGAAGAAGTACTGTCAAAATGCGATCGTCTAAATTTTAATCCATTCACGTGACAAGTGTTTGGTTTTCTCGAACAGTGAGCAAATTTTCGTGTTGCTTTGATCTATGGAAAAATCAGATAAAACACTTGTACTTATTTGTATTTTTTCGCACATAAACACGCAAACAGCCATGTTAATTATGTACGTATTTGAACGAATTAACATTCTCACATACCTATCCTTCATAGAATGACTGCCGCTGTCGAAGTATCTGCTGTGTGGCGCGGCGGTATATCAAATACCTATCAAAAATGGGATAGTCCACCAACCAAGGTAAGATCGATGTTTTTTGGCAATTCGAAAAAGAGCTCGTCGTGGTTTGGTTCAACGTACCCTACAGATGCATTTATCCAAATCGCTGATGCAAATATAATCTAATCGAAGACGACGCCTATTTCATTAGCTGCTCCGTCGAATCTCTAAACATAGAAGAAACAGCATAATTATTACGTCGATTCTTCTTCTGTACATGATTTCATTTTCAATCATCGACCAAAATGTGCTACTTACAGATATGGACGTAGATACACATCGCGCAGCTTCTTCTGTTCCTCATCTAACTCTCTCAGGTTGGAATCTGGCTATATTTCGTGCAAATTCTTTGTTCACAGCCATTATGTTACACATAAATTATTCGAATCTGTTTCGGCTTCGGTATCTTTTTCACTCGTTAGGTATATTGTTATAGCAGAATCGAATCATCTGACGACTTTCAATGCGAGCCTCTCTACGTTTTTCTGATTCCTGCGTTGAAGTTTAATTTTACAAAAAGGATCATTTTTGGAGATGCGGTACAAGGGTTTGTAAAACATTTCGAGAACATATACGTACGCGTACCAAGATGTCTATCGACTTCGAGCACAGCCTTATCAACAGGATGGTATTCGGAACACAAACACAAGCCAAATTCATACTAGGTTTAGGTATTATCGTCGAGCAGGCTAGTACCACTTGTTCGGTCTTTTATTCGCGGTGCAAGATGACGTTCTGTAATGACAAAACATGATTCGATATAAAAAAACAATACATTACACTATGAATTGGGTTGCTCACTGTTCACTCACCAATGATGTTACAGCCAAAATACTGCCTATATGTTCTTCAAGTTTTGCATAAATGAGTTGAGAATCTGCTTCTACAAACGATAATCATCATACCGACGGTTTGGGTCGAGTATAGGTAGATTCTCTGCCATAGTGGGTGCTGCAGGGTAGCTGTTAGTGGTATAAGCTAAATGCTAATCCATTTGTCTGGATCGAAGGAGAAATCCTAAACATGACAAAAAACACGCATTAAGTACGATTGAAATATTGAAAAATGAATTAAAATAATCGAATTAATCTAACATTTATATTAACACAAATAAATGTATCAGAAGTGAACCCATAAATCATTCTTTAACTGTTAAGTAACTGAATAACACGATCACAAATACGACCAAGCACTGATACTAAAACCAAAAGAATTCGATGTCGATAATCACAAAAAGGTTGGTTTTTTAGTCAAACATAGGAAAGCAATAAAACCGAACCAAAATAACCGTTAAAGTACCAAACTTGTCATTAAATTTATAAAATAATACTTGGAGAAAGTTCGAATACCTAATGGAAAATATTTTAGGCCTAACTATAGCACATCAACGAACACAAAACACCGATTCGATAGGTACAGTAACCGAGCTGCACCAGGGCGACGATTTATGGTCAAACTAAACCCAACCGACTAAAGTGAATAGGCCAAAACACGAAAAATGACCAATTGGTATACTATATTGAAGAGCTAAAACGATAAGGATGACCGGATTACTATTTCCATATTCTAATTCGATAGTAATAATCATAATTTTATTCATAAGCTTACTTATTATTATATTCTGCAGGTTACAACTCAGGATCAGATTCGTAGTGTCGGCGTCCACCAAAAACAGCACAGTGACTAACTTTTCTTCAAGCTTACGTTAATTAATTCAATTCAAATATAATAGTTTTAACTGTTTCGTTGAAATAAACGCAAAATTAATAAATAATAAGTACGAAAAACACAAAAGAGACACAAATAAACTCGAACGACGCCATCACCACCTCATCACATGACTAACCAACGTCTAATGGCGGAATTGGCGGAAAAAAGTTGGTTGTTGTAAGCAAACGCATGTAATCGTGTCATTGTGTGTGTGTGTGTGAACAAAACACACGCACTGGTAACTTCTTGAAACTTTGTTCGATTCAAAGGTTCGATTACTTCAAAAATATTAATTTTTACGAAATAAATAGTTTAAATTGAACACGAATCACAGCTTATTTAATTCACGAATCACGATTTTCAAATTCACGACGTTCAGATTACTGAAAATGCCAAATCATTTACTACAATTTTTGCTAAAATTTGACGATGCAGAGTCGCACAGAGTGATTAATTTCAAAACACTTGGGGAAAAACAGACTGACTTTTTTCAAGCTCGATTCAGAGTGGTGGTAGAAATTATCAAAATATCTGCGATATTATGTGGCGAACAATGATGGACCGAATGAGTCAGTAGAGACGATGAGGCCAGCTATGATGACGAATTGACACAGGCCTTTAATTTGTGTTATGCAATGCACCTTTCATATCATTTCTAACAATCTACGTATTAGTCATATGATAAATGTAGATCTAGATACTCACGAAATGCTTCTCAATCCCAATCAAACGAAGACGTATCACAATGAAGACTTTTAAGAATTGAAATTTAGGTATTTAAAGCGACCAACGAAATTATTCAAATCACAAGACAGTACTTACAGGAATTACGAACACAGATCCCTTTTAGGCCATTTAAAAGCACAACACGCACCCTTTTTATTAAAATTGACCACTGCCAAGTGTCAATGACCAATTATTGATCAACTGAAGAAAATTTTAGAAATTCGAATTTTTGAAAATACCTGAAAAAGAATATTCAAACATCACTTCAGCCAGTGTTGCCTGTTTTCGTGGCACGAAAAAAAGAAAGAAAAAACACAACAAATGAAATAAAAATAATTTACTTTTTTCGAGAGAAGAACAAGAGGTGTTCAAAAATTAATAATAATAATAACAATACAATAATACATAAAACAGAACCGTTGCTCGCAACGCCCAATACTAAACTCGTTTCACCCTTATATACAAAAGTATGGAACGATTCATCAGAAATCGTACAAAAATCCTTTCTTTCTTCTAGTGCTGGGCGATTCAAAAATTTTATGAGTGAGGTAGAGAAGACTGAAAAAGCAGTAGCGCAACAATAACGATATAGGGAGAGAAGTGCAACAATGTATCTGTATATTCGTAAATTAAAAAATAAAAATTATCAGTTTTAAAATTAATTATGATAGGCAGCCGATTTGAAAAAATTGTTAGTTGCGCCACTGGGAAAAAAATTGTTTAATTTTCAACGTTCTGCATTCTTCGAGAATTAAAAAAAAAAGGATAAAAAATACACGTATAAGATCGAACAATATAAAATCATGTATAAAAAATTCAAGTCTACTTTTTTCGTTTGAGAAAATAAATAATATAGAAATTTGATCGTAATTGTTGAATTTTCAAAATTATCGGTGGGGAGGAGAACGTAACTCTCGAAACGATCGGCTATTTTTACGGAGAGCCCTTGCTGTTTCATTTGCTCACCTTGAATTCTTTACCAAGTCCAGTGCTACATAAATACTTAATATTCAAAATTGGAAGGAAGGGCGGGAGGGAGGGAGGGGTCCAATCGAAATTTTTGTAATAACTAAAAGTATTTATAAAACTTCAAGCTACAACTTTTTTTTGAAATTTTTTTTAATTGGGCCCCTGACCTCCCCACAGTTTTTAATAATGTATTTTGAATGAGTTGGATTATCCAAAATTGGAGGGGAGGGAAGGGTCCAATCGCAATTTTTGTCATAACCAAAAGTATTAGTGGAACTTCAAGCAACAACTTTTGTTTGAAAACTTTTTCAATTGAACCCCTCGCTCTCCACTTATTTCGCATAACACTCCCAAAATACTAATTAAAAATTGAAGGGGGAAGGGGAAAGGGTCCAATTGAAAAATTTGTGCAACAAAGTTGTAACTCAAAATTTTAGGAAAAATTTTGGCCATGGAGAAAATTTTGATTGGACCCCTCCCTCTCCTCCAATTTTGGATAATCCAACTCATTCAAATACTTTATTAAAAACAGGGGGGAGGTAAGGGACCCAATTGAAAAAATTTTCAAACAAAAGTTGTAGCTTGAAGTACTAGGAATAATTTTGGTTATAACAAAAATTTCAATCGGACCCCTCCTTCCCCACCAATTTTGAGTAATATAACTTATTCACACTTATTCAAAATGCATTATTAAAAACTGTGGGGAGGTAAGGGGCCCAATTAAAAAAAAATTCAAACAAAAGTTGTAGCTTCAAGTCTTAGAAATACTTTTAGTTATTACAAAAATTTCGATTGGACCCCTTCCTCTCTTCCAATTTTGAATGTAAATTATTTATGTAGCACTGGACTTGGTAAAAAATTCAAGGTGAGCAAATGAAACAGCAAGGGTTCTCCGTAAAAATAGCCGATCGTACACCCGAATACTTCTTGCCTCGAGCTAGGGTATTTCGCTGAAGCAAATACATCAATTATTTCTACTCCATACGACTTATCATTATCACATATTTTCTCGTAAATAAATTAAGTCGTCGTGACACTGATACCGACCACGACGACGATGACACGACAAAATACTCGAACGCCTGCGCGAGAACACATGAACAAAATTACCTACGATTAAATTAATAAAAACTTTGTCGTCTGGAATGGGTTTTCTCAGAAGGGGAACATAAATCGATATTATTCACGAGAATACTGCTCAGTTGCCTCAAAAATTTGTAGAAAAATTATAAAATACCGATAACGCTATAAAAATCAACTAAAAAAACAAAAAGAATGCCAACTTAGAAAAAAGAAAACCATTATCGACTATTACCGCAATTTTTTTTTTTATGTGGATTGGCCATCAATGTAGTTTTCAAATTGTAACTACGATTTTGTTTTTTTACTCAATATCGACGAAATACTCTCGATTTGTTTATTCAAAGATGAATTCTTCCAGTCTAACGATATGTTGTCCAAATGGTTATCGAAGTCTACTAAATCGTAGTAGACTTTATCTCGTAGCAGGGCTGAGGTTGCTTTTAGTGTTTCTTCTTCGACAGTTACTCTGCTCGAGTAATAGAAATAAATTAGACAATATAAATGATCAATTTTTGGACGAATAATTTTTCTAATAATCTATACGTACTTTGACTTATCCAATAGTTTCCATTTATTATCTACATTCTCTAAGGTACGAATCGCAGGCGTCGAATGGACCAACGTAACCAATTTATTGTCAACCTATAAAAGGAAAATATTCGGGTAATTTGGAAAATTGCCATGAAAAGAGGTACTGCTTACGTGGACGAATACTTACTACAACTAAACACGAAGATTTAAATTTCTCGCATATTTTATCAGCTATTTTATGAGCCGGTCTGTCATAGCTGTAACACAAACCAAAACGATATCACCTCTGGTCGAGATGTAACTTCGAAATAATACAATCACAACGTACCTGGTATCGTTAATGTTCTCATTAGCTAAATAATACCCTGCGATGATCAAACCACAAGATTCAGCCCACTGTTCGACCTATAAAAGTGAAAATTCGATTAAAGGATCTGCCCATCTGATCGGAGCGATTCGACAATACGTACCTGGCTTAGAGCCACTTCCGCCATCGGAGTAACGTGCAAACATAAATGGAACAATGGTATAGCGTCCACGTACGTAATACTCTTTGGTTTTTCGGAATTCTTCTCATCTACCGCCAGCAGAACGCCGTTTATAGCACAGTGAGGGTATTTGGCACAGTGCATCATTATTTTGGTGTACGCTTTCGGTGTAAACACGACGTCTTTCATGATGATCCTATGGTAAAAAGGTAACTTTATGTGGAATTCGCGAATTAACTAATTCTACGTGGATTTTATAATATTTTAGTACGTTTATTACGCTAATTTTCATAAAATTTTACTCCACAATCATATCAATCAATTTTGACTGAGAAAAAAAAATTAAAATAAAAATTGTTTCCTTTTTGACTTTTGGTGCCGCGGTTTTTAACGAAGTTTTGTAATGATAACCTACTAATCGCTGATTGGATGATTTTAAATTTCACTTTTTTTCTTTTTTAAAACGTCCGATAAATTATTTTATGCAAATGGAATTTTTTAATGATTTAAAACAATCAGATAAACGCAAATTTATTAATAATTGCAATCAATTCGCGAAATTATTATCGAAATCGTAATTTCGACCCTATGTCGTTTCTCCCAATCTTGTTCAAAGTGTTTTTCCCACGATAACATCACCTCCTCCACCTTTTCCAAACCGTTCGTCAACCCTTTTGTGTTTGTGTCAATAGTACGTGAAACGTTACATAAAATTTAAATTAAATTAAGATATTCAATAATCATGTTAAACTAAAATATATTAATCGTTTCCAAAGGGCTACACCACACCGGCCATCATGAATTTAGACATGAACATCGCCGAAACCATGAAGAACATCGTCGCGAAGGGAATGCAAACCGAGGTAAATTCGTCGTTTTCTGGCACTGGATACATAACCGAAAAGCTCTACATGCTTTTGCAACTTTACCTCCAAAATAAAGGATGGAATCCGTCGATAGAATTACTCCAATGTTTCACCGAGTTGAAGGAAACCTCCATGTTACCCAGTGCCACATATCTGCAGTAAGTAACACAGCGGTAACCGCTCCAAAAACCGTACAAGTTCGAAGATATTCATAGATCTGCTTTTAATTACAGGATGTTGGCATCTAGAGTAGCTTTAGATTCGCAGGGACGTTTAATTTTACGAGAAAATGGTAAAATTATATTGCCTTTCGAGCATTTCGCTAATGCTGTCATGTTGAAACATATGAATGGTCCTCATGGATTACATTTGAGCTTAGAAGCGACCGTACGAGCTGTAAGTATGAATTACGTAGATTTCAACGTAAGACGTTGTTCGATCTGATCGATTATTTCTTCAGGTAATCGACTCGTATACAATTGGACGCGATAATTTCGGTATGGAGAAAGAATTCATCATGGAGGTGGTTCAAAATTGCCCAAATCCAGCGTGTCGGTTTTATAAAGCTCAGTTAGACTTGACCCAGTCGCATAATAAACCGACGTATATTCCCGAAGTTCAACCCCCAGGTAAATTCTAGTTTTCAAGTAGCTGAAAGAATTTCAATCGAAACTATTTTATCTCGATTTATAAACGATTATTAATTAGTATCGTTGAACTTTACCCTTCGCACCGCTATTTAATAATCAATCAACAAAGTATACAAATTGTTTACTACGAGATAACTTTATCAGCGAGATAATTTTAATTCGATCACCGTGTCTATTTAACATCTCGATTTATCATTTTTACAGTTCCTGCTTCGACTTCTGTATCAATCTCAGGCTCACACACGTCTCCAGTGTCCACCTCGGCCAGCGATACACTCACAACGAGCATGGCTCCGCCATCTCAACCGCCTCCAGTGGTCAACTCGACTCCTACAATTTCACCCTCACGTCCTCCATCGGTCGATCTAACTCCTGCTTTTGAATCGGCCGTCAATAGTAAAATATCTCATTCGAGCAGCGAATCTCCGACACCGACCAGTTCAACACCGATACCCCCTCCTTCGCCGAAGCCTCCCCCAAAGCCATTAACCCCTCGGCAACAACAACAGAACAAGTTGGCTGATTTCCTCAAGGCTAATTTGGAGACTCTTGATAGTATTTCGAGCGCTAATAATAAAGTAATTATGATCAAATTGATATCACTTGGTCTAATATGGAGACTAATGACGTTCGTATGGTTTAAAGGATGGTGCCAGTGACGGATCTTGGTCCGATGATGGTAAAAGGCAAGATGGTGAGTTGGATTTCGGTTCAAGGTACGATCAGCTGATGATGGATTATTTTTAATGTTTTATTTACCCTTTTTGCAGCTGGCCAAGAGAAAATAATCAGAGCGTTTTCCGAAATTATGAAAAATATGAGTCGTATGAAATCGTGTGTTCGTCCTGCCATGTGTAAGCCTTACGGTAAACAGTCTGAAGCTTTGCAAAAGAGTACGTTCTTCTTCTTTCGACTAATTGGTGCAATTTTTTGTCACAAAACGTGCTAATATAATTGTTTTACTTTTTAGCTGTCATAGATACGATACAATTAGTACAATCATTGAGGTCCTTCCTGCCCCCACCTCATATAGCCGTCAGCAGCTGGAAAAACGAAGACAAGCACAGGTTCGTCGACCCCTCCCCAAAATCTCCCATCACCTCGATCTAATTTTTTTCAACGTTCACAGCCGACTCGAAAGAAAAACCAACTCTTCAGCCGGAGCCAACGCCATGGTCAATGCAGCCGCCGCCGCAGCCGCAGTAAACGCCAACGTGATGGTCAATTCGAATATGTCCAACGTAGACGACGACTCCATCATGCGTAACAATAAAACCTCAAGTAGGGATTAAAAATCTCCTCCGTTTTAGAGAAACACGTCACCCCCTTCTAGTCTCTTTATTTTACGTAATTTCCTCTCGCTTTTTACTCTTCCTTTCGTTTTATGTATATCGACATTCGGTTACATAAATCCGCCTATTATTTTAATTTTTAAAATATAATTTTAACGTGCCATTCGCTGCTGTAGCCAGATAAGCTCATCATAACGAATGCCAAACAGATACGTATTTATTTTTAAAATAATTTATTCGCCATATGTATAGTAACTTATTTCGAGAATTATTTATTTTAGCGAAAGAAATACGCGCCGGTGAGGCCAAAACTAACGTGCTTTATTGTAACGTTGTAAAGATTTCCCCAATTCTAAGTAACCAAAGAGGTCTAGGGCCTGAACCTTTTTAAAAGATGATGTTTGAAAAAATCGTGTCGCGATTGAATCTCAGACTGATACCCTGAATTTTTTAATAAGTTTTTTTTTTTTTTTTTTTTTAAATGAAATTACACGAGTTGACGTAGCGATTTTTAATGTTTAATGGTAATTTTTTTAAGAGCAGAATTTTTTTGAATTTTTTTACCAAGTGAAGATCTGGTGTTTACGTTTTTTTTTGTACAGTTTACAATTTTTCATCGCAATGGGATGATTTTTTTTTCGTTTTGTAACGCTATTGCGTTTGAGCCATGATTTTTTTTTTTTTTTTTGATTTATTTTATATCGCTCCTCTTCTTTTTTTTAAATTATTTTTTTTCCTGAGATGAAATATTTCAATTATTTTTATTATTTTAGCATTGTGTGTTCGAAATATTGATCGAGAAATATTGGCGATGATGTTTATCGGGATCGTGAATCATTCGCTAACGTTTTGATCAAAAATGATTCAGTAATTCGAGCATATCGATAAAAAAAGGGTGATTTTTAACGATCCTTTGTCAAGGATTCGAATCAAAAATCGATAAATGATATTTTTTGAACAAGTCGTTCGCAAACGATTTGATCAAAAGAGTGGTTGAATCATTCGTGAACGAATGACTCTCGATCTAATGATTCATGATTCATTTTCGAACGAATCTTTTGGGAACCAAAAATTATGCATTTGAAGAATCATTCGTTCGCGAACGATTCGATTTTTACGAATTGAACGATTCGTACATTTTATAAGAATCATATTCTCGAGAGGTGAATGATCGAATAAGAATGCTAGTTCAACAATTCGTTCGTGAACTGTTCATATGATTCATTTGAACCATTTTTCTTTCTTGAATGATACGATTTTTTCGATTTGAGCAATTCGTTCGTTCAAAAGAGTCATTCTCGAGAGTTAAAATATCGATGAAGGGTACTTGTTGAATGAATCGTTCGCTAACTAATCATCTGATCCATCGAAAACATTTGTCGTTCGCGAATGATTAGATTTTTCCCAAATGAACGATTCGTTCGTTTAAGAGAGTCATTCTCAAGAGTTAAAATATTGATCAAGGGTACTTGTTGAATGAATCGTTCGCGAACAAATAATCTGATCCATCAAAAACATTTTTCGTTCGCGAATGATTCGATTTTTCCCAAATGAACGATTCATTCGTTCAAAAGAGTCAACCTCGAGAGTTGAATTATCGAACAAAAATGCTCATTGAACGAATCTTTCACCATCAGGCATCAATTGGCCTGATTGAGTAGAAACTTTTTTCGTTCGCGAACGATTCGTTCATTCTAATGAGAAATTATGATTAGAACTTTAGAAGACAACTTTATCCTGTCTAATGTTTTTTTTTTTATTGAAATCACTTTGATAATGTTGCCAATTTTTCAAACAAAAAAATACCCTCAATAATACCATCATCGTCAATCTCACAACGTCTCAGAAATCAACAGAACACACGATATAAATGTTTCGATTTACACGAAAGTGCCATTTCTGACTTGTGCCATCACATCTGCCTTTAATTCTTCCATTGCTCGTGTATTTATCGATCTATCGAACGGATCGAATAATCGATTCAATTATTGTATATTATTTTACGTTCTCGCTTCCTCTCCAAGAGACCCACGTAGGCATTTAGAGTTGTAAAAAATAGCAATTTGTAATCTCCAACGTCGACAAAAACGTTTTTATTTTAATTATTACTCCTCGTTGTTATCTATTTATTCACTCCTCCCTCCTATCCCCCTTCCCAGGACATCACTCCGCCTGTGTATCTATTTTGACTCACTGGTCCAATGAAAATCTCTTCTCTAGTCAATCATTACTGCTGCAAATCTCACTCCTGGTTTATCGCCGAATTGACATTTATACAGTTCTCTTCTCCCTTCTCTCCTCCACAAATACATCTCGAATTCTGAAAAAATTCATCATTTGTTCCTTATTCTACGTATATACTCTTTTTTTTTTTTTTTTTTTTTTTTTTGTAAACTAACATTTAACATCGTGCCATTATTTTAAAAAATAAATTACATATTTTTGTAAAACGTATCGTGTATACTTTTTATACCCTTATGAGAATTTATGGTACATTATGGTCTATCCAAAGTCAGCCAACAAATCACCAGGGGCCGGCCATTAAATCGAATACACAGGACATTGCGATGCCATTTACATACGTCGACTTTATCCATATGTATGTACGATTCGAGGCAGGGAAAGGGTAGCACGTATTATTATTGGCACTACCCCTGTGCTCTGGCTACCTCTTCTTTTCACTCGAAACTGATACTCGATTACGTATATTAATAAAAAGTACATTACTCGCGCCCGGACCGGCCCGGATACTATCGCGGTGTATTATAAATTAATGTACGTACGAGCGACGATGTTGTGCACAAAAAAAATATATAAATGTATTTATATGTGCATATAATAATACGAGGACGACGACGACGACCGACGTACGAACTCTACGTACGTACGGAGAATGTTTTTAAACAAATTAAATGCAATAAATTACGGGCGACCGAGTAAATAAAAAACTTGCACGGCGGTATAAATATTTACAAGAAAATACATCCATAGTGACGATAAATTCGACCAGTAATGAGTCGCCCAGGCGAATGGAATGGCGATGGCGAGCTTTTATTGTTAAATTGTTCGACGACGTAATGGAAGAGGGTACCAAAGTATACTATTTGCATCAGCGTGCAGACGGTCGAGTTTTATTATTATTCAAGAAAGCTTTGCATTGAATGAATAGGTATGGAAAAATTGATTTCATTAGAGTTCGCATAAATTTAAATTTTCTCGAGGATTATTTTTATTGCAAAAGTGGACTTTCTCTAATTTATAGAGAGGAAATTAATGTTATTCCAAGTTATGTTCGATATTTTCTGCGATTTAATGTGTTTGAAATTTTATGAAAAAATTCAACAAAATGTGGGGAAAATTTTTCTCCGGATTTGGGAAAAATTATTCAAGATTTTTTCAGAATTTTTCTCAAATTTATTTGAAACAATATTCTGAAATTCTGTGAAAAATTATTCAGGATTTTATACAATTTTTTTTTCAAATTTTATACAAAAAAATCTTTTTAATGTAAGAATTAGATAGGTAAAGTTCTGTGAAAAAAATTCTAAAATTTTGTAAAAAAATTTCCATGATGTTGAAAAAATATTCTTCAAAATTTATCCAGGGTTCTTGGAATTTCGTGAATATTTCTCTAAATATTTCGTGTAAAAAAATCTTTACTTCGCGATTTCTGAGATTTAAAAAAATCTGTGAAATTCTGTATTCTTTGAAATTGCCTACCTACTGGAATTATGTGAAAAATTTTCTAGGATTTAAAAAAAATTTCAATATAAATTTTGTAATTTTTTTTACTGAAATTTGGAGATTTTTATTTTGAAATTCTCAATAGAAATTCTCTAAAAATATTTTGGGAATTGAAAAAATTTATAGGTATATTCTGGAATTTTAAAAAGAACTCTTGAGGTTTTGTAATTTTTTTCTCGAAAATTTTACAATAAAATTTCTAAATTTTGAATAGAAAAATTATTTCAATTTTTCAAAAAAGTTTTCTGGAGAAAATTTTTTGAAATTTTTATCAGAAAATTCCAAAATATTTTGAATAAAATTTACTTGGAATTAAGTAGGTATAGGTAATTTTTTAGAAATTTTTGATGAATGTACTAAAAATTTCATGAAAAAATGTTCTGTGATTTTATGAAAAAAATTCTGAAATTTTGTGGTTTTGTATTTTTTTTCTCAGAATGGGGCGATTTTGTTGAAATTTCAATTATGAAAAATTTCTGGTATTTAAAAAAAAATTGAATTTTTATTAGGTAGAAAAATCATGAAATTGAAAAAAAAATTCTGAGATCCTGCAAAGTGTTTTCTCTGGAATTAAGTGATTCCTTCTTGAACATATTTTGATGAAAAATTCTCCAAAAATTCCATGAAAAAAATATTCTGAGATTTTGAAAAAAGAAATTGTTTAAAAAATTTTGTGGAAGATTTTCCGCGATTATGTGAAAAAATTATCGAAATTTTTATCAAAAAAATCGCAGAATTTTCTAAAATTTTATTATAATTATGTACCTAGGTAATTTTCTTTTGATTTTTTTTTGGGGGGGGGGAGGGGAGGATTTTGATTGAAAATTCTATAAAGTTTTTTATAGAATTTTGTAAAAATTATTTTTCAGTTTTTATTAGGAAATTATTAGATTTGTTGAAAGAAATTCGCGAATCTAGCGAAAAATTTATTAAAAATTATCTATTAGGGGGGGGGGGGGATTTCATGATTTTTCAATTAGAATCTTAACGAAAAATACTTTTAAAATTTTGTGAACAGAAGATACAAAAAAAAGTTTTCAAACATTGTTATAGAAAAGTCCTTAAATTTTCTGAAAACATTTTCGATCATTTTTTCAAAAAAAGTTCTGGTTTAATTGGTGAATTATCTTTTTTTGAAATTCTGGAGAAAAATATTTTGGAATTCTGTAAAATAATTCATAATTATTTTCGTCATAAAAAACATTGAATTTTTTGAAAAATTTCTCCTGCATTTCGATTTTTTTTCAAGAATTTCATGATTTTTTTGGAAACATTTTTTACAAAATGTATTTTAAAAATTTGGGATTTTGAATTTTTTTGATATTTTGTGAAAAATAATAAACTTTATAGATTTTTATAAAAAAATTTCCTAGGATTCTAAATGAAATTCACTGTGATTTGGTGATTTAAAAAAAAATTGATTAAAAATTTTCTAGGATTTTGAAAACAAATTTATTGAATTAAAAAATCTCTGTTCAACGCTTTGAGAAATTTTTCCCCCAAATTTAATGAAATTTTTTTTGAAATAACTTTGGTATTTTCTTTTTTTGAAAATTTTGATAGAAAATTCACTAACATTATAAAAATTTTTATGAAAAATTTTCTCAATTTTTTTTTGACTTTTCTATGTTTTTTTAAAATATTTTTTGATGAAAAAAAATTCTGGGATTTTGTTCAAAAAACTATTATCTACGTAATTTTAATTTTTTTAATAAAATTTTTCTAGGTGTTTTGATAAAAATATCTCAACTTTATTATAAAAAATTATAAAAATAAGTATTTTGAATATTTTATGAAATTTTCTTGAAAATTTTCTGGGATTTTGAGTAAAATTCACTGAGACAATTTAATGAAGTATTTTAAAATTAATTTTAAGACACTTTTGAATTAAATTAAAAATTTCTAGATTTGAAAAAATTACGTTTCGATTTTTTTTTACGAAATTCACTGAAATAATTTACCTATTCCAAAATCTTCAAAATCTAATTTTATAAAATTATTGAAGTTGCGGGATAAAAATCAGTTTTTTATTGAAGTTTTGTTTTATAATTTTTTTTTTCTCAAGTAATTCAATTTTTTTTTTTTAAATTCAACAACAAACCTTTTTTTTCAAACTAATAATTTGCAAAAACAAAAACTTCTCAAGGAAAATCCGAGTAGAAATTCAAACTAGAAACAAGCCTCGTGACATTTTCCACTTCGCATCCTTTGCCTGCCTCAGTGCTTCTCATCTGGATGAAATTTAGATAACCGTATTTTTAATTCGGACCACTTTTGAGATATTTAACTCCTCCCCTTTTCAACACTCGCTCACATTTTCCTCACTTACAAACGTTTCTTCGACGAAAATTGCTCACTCTTTAAAAACTTTCTGCGATTCGTTATTCGTTAATTTTCCTACCTACCTACTTTGTCTCCTCTACCCACCTCATAAGACCGAAGACATCCTTCTTTTTTTTTTAGTCAAACGCCTTATTCGACACTTGAGAAAATGGATGAGACCGACGAATGAGATCTTAGGTCCGACGCAACGAAAGAGGCCAATTAATTATTCAAAAAGCGCTTTTTAAGTCTTCAGCAGTACCCCTAATTTGCATTTAAAACAGTCGAGTCGAATCAACGTTGGAAGTTTTTTTTCACTCGAGAGTCGAGAGCTAATGCCAAGGTACTCGTCGACAAATTAAATACAAGCAACGAAAGCCAAAAAATCTATTTAGAAATCCACTTGAAAAAATATTCTCGTATTATTATACGCACTTTATAAAAAATTATACGGGGTAAAAAAAAGGTCACCTCGAAAATTCGACCAAATTTAAACGTAGGCCTCCTTTTAATATACAAGGTGAAATTATGCATCACCGCACCTCATTACCTCAACCACTTTCTTCATTATTGGGCTGACAAATCGAAATTTACGTGGGTAGATGAAAAATATCCCGTTTCGATTATTTTTTCAGTCACCTTTTTGTCAATTATCACGGTTACTATATTTTTTGATTCGAACTGTAGTGATCCATTAAGTTGATATTTTTTGCTTCGCAAAAGGTTATGGTCGTTTCAAATGGACGATTGGCTAACCCTTAATAGAGCCTTTTGTTCTTATGAGCACTGCGAGACGATTTCTGCCTTCAGTGTCCTTCTTCTTCATCGTTGGCCTTGTCGTTTCAAATAATACTTAGCATCCTGCGAAATTCGTTTTATCTATTTTGGTGACATTTCAAAAAAAGGTTCGCGATAGAATATACAAGTTATAGATATATATTTTTTTGTTTTGTAAAGGGAACAAAAAATAAAAAATTAAATAAAAAAATAGCTTCACCGAAATGCGGAGAATTTTTTACAAAATTTCATCCTAATTCTTTTCTTTTTCCACAAAAACTCGGAATTTTTTATGTCGTTTAATATTTTTGTTAAACATTCCAAAATTGTTCAAAGAAAATTTTCTGGGATTTCGCAAGAACCCGTGTAGCAACGTCGATGCTAATTTCGATATAAATGTCGACACATCGAAATCGGTCACTTTTCGATGTGTCGACATTTATATCGACACCCACATCGACATTTGCAATGGTGAGATTTTGAAAAATATGCTAAGTTCAAATATTCAATATATGTATATATTAAAATTACACCAAAAATAGTGTTCAAGCCAACATTTTGCCATTTTTTGTCAAATATGAGGCATTGAGGCCACCTTTGTAGCTGGACACATGCGAGTGTCCAACTAACATAGAGATGATTCTTAGACCTTATGTACTAATTCACAACACACTTTATCTGCGAGTATCACAATCACCCTCAAGACGTCGACAGTCAAGTCGATGCATTATTCGACCCTCGACAATTAGATCGACATTAACTCGACTTAAAATTCCTCTGGTCAACACTGTCGACAGTTAAGTCGATGCATTATTCGACCCTCGACAATCACATCGACACTATCTCGACTTACAATTCCTCTGGTCGACACTGTCGACAGTGAAGTCGATGCATTATTCGACCATCGACAATTATGTCGACAATAACTCGACAAGTCGTTGTATTATTCAAAACTTTGAAAAATAAGAAAATTTTGTGATTCTTTCAAAAATTATTTATTCCTGAGCTTAAAATGTTCTTATTAATTGTTTTTAGTTCTTTTTAGATATAAAATTTGTAAATTTAATTGGCAGAAATTGTCGACATAAATGTCGATGCGTTTATCGAGTATCAATTTTTACATCGACTTGTCTATGTAGAAAAACAACGTTTTCTAAATTATAGGAAAATACTGAGAAAAATTCAAAAATTTTGATTGAACAGTTATGTTTAACATAGAACATTACTTTAAATCTCAAATATCATTTTTAATTCATCGTTAACCGAGAAAAAAATGTGTCTGAATTTTGTCGACATAAATGTCGATGTCGACAATTGCTACACGGGAAATTCTTTGAATTTTTTTGAAAATTTATGAAAAATGCTTTGACTATATAACTATACATGCGGACTGTTCCTTTGATAATATGAGAAAGCCAACATAGAAAAATCAAAATTGGCATAACATCTTTGTGTTAGTGTGTATTTACTTGGCTTCTTGTGTTAGTGTGGTGATTATGCCAATTTTTTTAGACGTTTGCGGTCTGTGCGGGGAAAGAAGGGCCTCCTATGTTGTCTTTCGATTTTTATCATTCTTTATTGACTTTGCACAGTCCATGTATAGTTATATAGTCAAAGGAAAAATGCTTAGAAGTTTTATGAAATATTTTCTGTGTTTCTAGGAAATTTTGTAGAAGAAATTTCTAGGATTTCGAAAAAAATTACAGCAAAAACTCCACACAATTACAACATTTTTTTTTTCAATTTGAAAAACTTTTTAAAAATTCCAGAAAAATTTCAATCACAATTTTAAAGAATTTTTCACAAAATATCAGATTTTTCTATTCAAAATTCCAAATAAGTCTTACAAAACTTTACAGAATCTCAGTGAATATCTCAATGAACACATCAGAAAACGTCAGATTCCATTTTTTCCTTAAGTATTTCAGTAAAATATTTTTAAAATTATAAAAAAATTTCAAAATCTCAGAATTTTTTAAATAAAATTTTAATGAACGTTTCAGGAATTTCCAAGACTTTTTTCAAAATTCAAAAAAAAAAATTAAAGTTTTTTTATTTTTTTTTTCAACAGAAAAAATGTTTAAAATATTTCAACGAACTATTTTTAGAGTCGCCGAACTTTTTTCAAACCTTGTAAAAATTTTCACAAAATATCAGAGAATTTCACAGAATGGTTACCTAACAAATTTTAGAATTTTTTTTTGAATTCCAGAAACTTACCTACTGTTAGAATTTCGTAGAAATTTCCATCGAATTTCAGATTTTTTCCAATAATGTGCCTGATTTTTTTTTCAAGGATTTTATTACTTACGTCAAATTTTAGAATTGAAAAATTTAGTAAATTATTTTTAAAACTAAAGAAATTTTTACTCAGCATTTCAAATCTTTTTTTTTACAATTTGTGTTTTAAGTTTTAGAAAACTTTTTACATGATTTTAGAGAATTTTTTCAGAATTCCTGAAAATTTTTAACAACATTTCTTGTTTTTTTTCTTTGGAAGTTTACAATTTTTTTTGTTTAATATTTACGAGTTACGTTGTGGTCACCTATTTTTAAAATCACGGAAATCTTTTTATAGGTAAAATTTTGAATGAACATTTCAGAAAATTTTCATGACTTTCAAAATTCCAATTTTTTTTTTAATTGCAGAAAAATTTTTAAAATATGTCAGTGAGCTATTTTGTAAATCACTGAATCTTTTTTCACCAAAACCTTGGAAAATTTTTCACAAAATTTCTGAAAATTCTACTGAACAGTTCACAAAATTAAAATTTTTTTTTTGAATTCTAGAAACTCATTTTCACAATTTTGCAGAATTTTCCACCAAATTTTAGATAAACCATAATTTTTTTAAATTTAAAAAATATTAAATAAAAAAATAGTAAGTACCTATAAATCATTATAGAAATTTTCTTTCAAGATTAAAACAAATTTTTTCTAAAATTTTTATAGTGAATCATTCTGTGTTCCAATTACCAGAAAAAAAAGTTTTATTTAATTTCAGAGAACTTTTTCAGAATTCCTGAAAATTTTTCACAAAATTTCTTTTTGATGGTGGGGGGGATTTCAGATATTGTATAATTTACGGATTGATGAACTACTTTATAATTTTTTAAAATTTTAGAATCATTTTTTATCAACTTCAAAAAAAATCCTAAAATTCCAGAATTTTTTCGAAAGTCCAGAAAATGTTTTACCTGATTTCAGAGGAGTTTTTCCAAAATTTCAGTTTTTTTTAAATCTGAAATTTTAAAAATTTTTGTTCGAGGTGGTGGATAAAATTCAAATATGATGAAAAAATTCGACTCAAAAATACGTACGAAAAAATAAGACAAGTTGACATTTACATGACGACGTTTTTAATGGAAGTGCGAATTGTAAAAATCACACTCAGGAATAAGCTTACGATCTTACGTGTACGAATTACCATTGGTCAATTTGTACACGAAGATCGTATAAAAAATTTTTACAAAAATGAAATAGGTAGCCAACAATAAACGAAAAAACGGTTCGAATAAAATAAACGAGAAATTGTTCACGAAAGTAAACCTATCAAATAATACCTACCTATTTCTAACACGCCCCCGTAAAAATTTATTTAATGGGCGCATCTAAACGAAAAGGGTTTATCGATGCAATCGATAAAAACGCAAGACAAAAATTTATACCGGCACGATTAAAATTACATAACAACAAATCCAACAAAACACAACGTTAATATTTACACATTAGAAAAAAACGTTTTCGTGTCCGGTTTTATGAAATAAAAAAGTAATTATAATTAAAAACGTACAAAAATAACAAAACGAGTGTAATAACGAAATAAACATAAGTGTCTAGAATCGTGCACGACCGAAAATAATCGTCGAGAGTGCACGATAAAAAAAAATTTTCACCGAGAATATCGAGCTCGATGATTAACTTTCATTGAATTATTCGAGTTCAAAAATACGGTTAACTAACGAACGAAAAATTACCAACGTGGTCGATTTTGTTAAAATATCCGCGAGTTGTTCTTTCGTGTGAACTTTATTAGTAAAAACAATACCACGATTGATGAGTTCGCGGATATAGTGGTAACAAATATCAACGTGTTTAGTGCGTTTTGACGACGACGTGTTTGCCATTACGATGGCCGAATTCGAGTCACAATTTAAAGGTATCGATAAACATTCAATACCTATTTGTTCGAGTACTTGTTTGAGATAAAATCCAAACTTGCCAGCCGAACACAAAGCTATGTACTCGGCTTCGGCACTGGATGTCGCAACTATAGTTTGTTTCCGTGTCGACCACTCAATGATATTACCGAAAAGAAAAACGATATATCCCGTGGTAGATTTCCGTTCGATAGGATCCCCACCGTGGTCGGAATCTACGAAAATTGTCACTGGATAGGATGGATCGACGGAAACACGGTTACGATAAGTCAGGTGAAAATTAATAGTCGATTTTAAATATTTTAAAATACGAATACCATACGAATAAAGTTCTTTATTTGCCAGGTGCTGATATCGTGCGATGTAATTTACCGCAAAGGCTACATCGGGTCGAGTTCCGCGTGAAATATACGAAAGTGCACCTACTAAACCTCGTAGTTTGGTTTCGTAGGAAAAATCGAGCACCTGGTCGACTATTTTCAAGGAATTTTCCATCGGAGTAGAGACGTTATTAGATTCTCGAATTCCATACTTATCGATCAACGAATTAATGTATGTTTTTTGATGTAGGTACAACGATCCATCGTGCTGTTTATCGATTTCAATTCCGACGAATTTTGAAGTTTGACCTAAGTCACGAATACCAAATTCAGAATTCAGCGACTTAAGAAGCCATTCTATTATTTTGGAATTGTTACCAGACACGAGGAAATCGTCGACGTAAACGACAAAGATGCAATCCAATGGAGCACCTGCGTAAATATAAACGCAGGGATCGGATGCAAGAGGAACAAAACCAAGGGTACGTAAAAACTTATCGAGCTTGTCGTGCCAATTTTTTGGCGAAGTAACGAGACCATACATCGATTTATTTAACACTAAAATTATCGATTCTTTTTTTTTAGCGCCTTTAGGAGGATAAAACACAATTAAGCGATTAACGAAGCCGTTTAAAAATGCCGTTGAAACATCCGCCTGGCGCAGAAGCCATCCATAATAAGCAGCGAGACACACGATAAAACGAATAGCTGTCGTGTCAGCTGTAGGTGCGTATATTTCAGATAATTCGTACGAGTTCTTATCGAAGCATCCTCGTAGGACGAGACGTGCTTTGAACCGAACACCGGACGAATCCACCTTTTTAGTTAAAATCCATTTCGTGTCTATAATCTTAACGTCTTTATCTTTCAGGTCCTCGCGTTTCATCTCGTACCAAACTTCTTTCAACTTCATGGCCTCAAGTTCGGCTTCAATTGCTTTTCGCCATTCATCACCTTCTGGACCTGTGATTGCCTTCTCGTACGTCAACTCTCTTTCGTTCTCGCTCACAAGTGAGTATTCGATTCGTTCACCATCGTCATAAAAATTTATTCTGAACGCTAACTTTGCACTATTTCTTTCAGATACACTCATACCACTAGCGTCCGAAAGAACGTCAAGACTATTGATCGAAGATGGATTTTCAACACGCTCTAATTCTCGTAAAAGGTCATCATAACCACGAGATTCATCAAAAGTAACGTTCGACGAAGCGAGGTCGAGTGGTTTCGGTCGTCGGTCCCGAGTCGTGTTGTAAGGCCCGCGAGTTTGTTTAGCACGAGCGCAAACGTCGCACTCAGTAGTGGACGGGCAGTGCTCGTGACTCGCGTCGATATCGTTTACGCGGTAAAGTACTCTGCGCGATACGTGGCCAAGACGGCGATGCCACAACGAGTTTAGCGCGAATACATCGGACCGAGAATTTTCAACGACGGTAAAATCAACGATGTACAAACCATTCGATTCGGTTCGTACTTTTGTAATTTTTTCGCGTGTATCGGCAAAAAGGAATTCGACATCCTTGCCTATATTTACAACACAACCTTTCTCTGCTAACGTATTTAGCGAGAGTAGGTTTAGACTAAGTTCGGGTACATACGAGACATTTTCGATTACGAACTCCTGATTTATCTCGTTACGTACACGGATCTTTCCGACACCAACGCAACGCATACGTACGTCTCGTTTAGCTACGAGTATATCTCGCGAGTCGTCTTTTACTTCCTCGAGCTCGTAAAAGCACGAAGCGTCGTTCACCATATGCGTCGTCGCACCCGAGTCCAAAACGAACGAGACTTTACCGGGAGTTTCGGTGATCGACGAAGACGATATTAACGCACGCGGCGAATTAAAATCCGACGAAAAACTTTGGACGACGTTTGCGGTATTATTTGCAGAAACTGGTGGCGCACTTTGACTCAAATTACCGATCGGACGACGATTAGCATTAGCATTATCGCCGTACCGAGGGCAAAATTTGCCTATGTGGCCCACCTGTCCGCATCGAAAACACGTATACGAATTCCGGTTTGTATTATTATTATTTTCGGTCGAATTGTTATTATTATTCCCGTTCGCGTTTCGATTACCGGAATTAAAATTTCGATTATTTTTATTTCGACACTGTTCAACAGTGTGACCGAATTTTTTACAATACATGCACTTTTTTCTTTTTTTATTTTTAGATGCGGATTCGGAATTTCCGGTCGAGACTAACGCGGCTCCTTTCGAAGCTTGATTATTCGCGGACGACGTCGAAGCTTTCGGAACTTCTTCGGATAAAAGCAAATTTCGGATTATCGCGGGCTTAGCACTTGTCACGTTAAGTAAACCTTCAGCCGTTTTTTTCACGATTGCATATTTTTCATCGCGGAGCCCTGCCTTTAAATATGCGTATTCTTCAGAATCATCGATCTTTTTCCCACACGCGTCCAGCTGATTTACGAGATTCGTAACATGATCGCAGTAAAGAGACGGAGAGCTAAAATTTCGAATATCTACCGTCGCTAATTTCGCCCTCAAATCGACAATTCGTGCCTCGTCTTTTTTAGGAACTTATCGTCCAATTCGGCGAAAAGTTTGAAAGGATCATCCTTTTCGCGAATTAGACGATATACGCTATCGTCGATATGAGAAACGAGTTTCTCAAATGCTTCTAAATTTTTATTTGCATCACCGCCGGCGGTTTTGAACGTATCGCCTAATTTTTTAGATTTTAATAAAAGTTGCATTCGAGACTTCCACGTTTCATAATTATCTGATCCTCTGAGGATTAGATGTGGTGGAATGTTCATCGTAAATAAATTATCTACACTCGCGTCGGAATCGGATTCGTCGTAATCAATATCGGATAAATTATCGTTATTTATATTACCACTAATTACGCTATTATTTTCAGGAATCTCAAGCTCGAAGCTGGAATCGGAATACAGTTGCGACAACTCGAGGAGCGGATCGACGGGCTGCCCGGCAACGAACGAAGTACCAGCAACTTGGCTCGGACCAGAAACAACGCTTACGGACGAATCGACGTTTGGCTGCTCGAAGTCTGGTTGTTCGGCGACTACGCTGTTCTCGTGCTGCGCTACGGGCGGCTCGACGAATACGGCAGTACCGAGATTATTACCAGACGGCTCGACAACAACGTTGGGCTGCTCTACGGGCGGCTCGACGACGTTGAACTGCTCTACGGGCGGCTCGACGACTACGTTGTTGGCTGGCTGCTCTACGGGCGGCTCGACAACGAATTTTTGCTGCTCTACGGGCGGCTCGACGGACGGAACGGATCGATTTAAACGAAAACGATCACCGAACTGATTTACGACTCCGACAAATTCTCGGAGGCCGTATCTAGATGACGAAACGACAGGCTGGTCACCTTTGGACGACTCAGAAACGAAAAGATTTTTTTGGTTCGAGTGATCGGAAAAAATCTTGAGTATTTTTCCGTCGGTTCTTTCTCGCTTTTGATTTACTCGCGGTCGACGGAGACGTTTCTCCACTATCGTTTCTTCGAACACGGGCGAGAGGAGGAACCGACATACAATATTTAGATTTTTTTATTTCAGAAAAAAAAAATCATTTACGAAATTTACGAACTTGATAACGTACTAAAACGAATACGTAAACGGATAACACAATTAAACACCATATTGAATTAAAAACCACGCTCTGCTACCATGTTCGAGGTGGTGGATAAAATTCAAATATGATGAAAAAATTCGACTCAAAAATACGTACGAAAAAATAAGACAAGTTGACATTTACATGACGACGTTTTTAATGGAAGTGCGAATTGTAAAAATCACACTCAGGAATAAGCTTACGATCTTACGTGTACGAATTACCATTGGTCAATTTGTACACGAAGATCGTATAAAAAATTTTTACAAAAATGAAATAGGTAGCCAACAATAAACGAAAAAACGGTTCGAATAAAATAAACGAGAAATTGTTCACGAAAGTAAACCTATCAAATAATACCTACCTATTTCTAACAATTTTAAACACTTTTTGGAAAGTTTCAAAAAATTTTCATCACTAGAAAAATTTTCACAATATCTTGAATGATATTTTAAAAATCTCAAAATTTTTCTTTCCGAAATCGTAGAATTTTCCTAGAAATTTTTTTTGCAAAATTTTAGCAAATTTCAGAGTATAGGTACTTCACAAAATTTCAGAATTTTGAAAATATTTGATTAAATTTTTTTCAGCAGAAAAATTTTCAAAAAATTTTAGTGAATAATTTTCAAATTTAACATTTTTTTAAATCTCATATATATTCAACTTTATTATTTTTATTTTCAATTTTTTTACAGACGAAATATTTCAGAAATGAAAAAAAAAAATCAGGTACTCATTTTTCAAAAATTGTATAAAATGAATAACTTTTTAAATTACAGATTTTTTAAAGAAAAACTTTTTTTTATTTGAAAAAAAATCCAGTTTTTTTAATTTTTAATTTTTTTTATATTTCAAAAAAAAAATAGTTATTATTTTTGATTGAAAAAAATGACTACCCAAAATTTTGAACGATTTTTTTCGAGATAACAATTCTTTTAATCTTGAAGAATATTTCAGAAATTGTCATAGAATTTATTTTTAAAATCTCAGAAAATTTTTTACTTACACAATTTCAGTGATTTTTTCAAAATTTTTAATATTATTTTTCCAAAAACTCCGATTTTTTTTTATGAAATTTGACAGAATAAAGAACACCTTACATCGAGAAAAATTTCAGAAATTTCGCTGAAATATTCCAAAAAAAATTTCAAAAAAATTTCAAAGTTTTTTCCCGATGGATTTTTTTTAATATTTAATATTTCATGCTTTTCAAAATTTTTTCACAGCGCAGAATTTAGGAAAATCGGAAATTTAAAAAAAATTATTAAAAATTTTTCAAAATAATATTTTTAATAAAGAAATTTGAAAAAATGTGACATGACATGTAGAAACGATGCTTACAGTAAAAAAATCGTGTTTTTTTTTTGTTGTTTTTTTTGTTCTAAAAGACCTCCTCTATCCGATGGTATAGTCAAAAAAATTCTAAAGTGCCTAAAAATCCAGTCAAAGTGACCAATTTATACTACAAAACGGCTTTGTTTTTTGGCTCTCCTGTAAAATTTACATTTTTACCTTAAGCATCATTTCCACATGTCATGTCACAAATATTTTTCAAGGCAGAGGGAAAAATTTAAAAATTGTTTTTTAAACAAAATTCACCCCTAAAACTACGAGGTAATTTCTTCAGCTCCCAGGTGACCTTTTTTATCATCTTCTTGAATACTGATCCTCTGTTTCAGAATTCCAAAAAATGACCTCCTTGACCTCCCAAAAATACCAGGAAAAAGGTCAAAAGTTTCCACTTCAAATTAATAATCCCTCTCGATATGTTTTTTGAGACTTCCCCAACATCCCATTCCCAGCTCTGTGCTCATCCTCATTCTATTCTTCTCACCTCTCCACAAAGGGGCCTGGCTACTCTCACAGCATACCCAGACTCTCGGGCTTATTTCACGCTTCCCGAGACACCAACATAGTACTCTAGGAGCGTAAAAATCGTCGAATACCAGACCATAGTGTGTAGTACAGTGGGATGAAAAAAATAAACAACTTTACGAGGGTTCGACGTGTATTTCTTTTCAAGTTCAGGGTATGATGGTTATTTTTTTCTCTCGCTACGCTGTCTATATGCTTGTAAGTATACCTTGTGCTTGTGCTTGTGTTGTCCTTTTATGTGGTACATGATAAGACGATCGTTTTCCCTCGCCATATACGTGTTACGAGCACCGAGACTTGGTCGTAAAAACAAAAACCCCCGGTGTTTTGTTTACTGACCACTGATAACGTGAACAGGTAATTATTCGGACGATGTCTCCTGCTCATAAAAGGTCAAATTTTTTTTTGACCAACCTGTTGTGGCTTTTGAGCCTTTTCGCAGGTTCTAGGCTCGAGTGGGTCGTGGAGAGGGATCCAGATGGACTCTAATTTTTGAAGGTGGACTTTTTCAAAAGAAGCACCGAAGATCGAAGCAATTTGGAAAAATTCTGCTTAAAAAAATTCCAACCCGTTACACTTTTATTTTATTTTTTTAGTTTATTTTTAAGCCACCCTATACCAGGTACATTGAGCATTCATCAACGCGAAGTGCGAGAGCGCGAGGGAACACTGAGGACCTAACCCGGCCGTAACTATGGTAACGTGTCCTCCTTAATATTCTCCTACGTTTTTTTTTCCTTTTTTTTCATACTGACTTACGAAGGGTTAGGAAGGATTGAGGACACCCCGGGCAATTTAATAAGATTTACCCTCGCCCGACTCGTCCTCTCTACACAGTATTCAGTTCCAATCTAAAAAATGAAAAAGGTGATAAACGAAGCATACACGCATTGCTCGATTCCGAATAATGTAGCTTTTCCAAATCGTCGTTGTTTTATCTTAACGAGAGCTGATTTTTTTTCTGCTTTGCGCACCGTGCACCGTTCGCGTTCTCTTTCTTTATCGTCGAATCGCGCGGCTTTCGCTCCACAGTCCTCATCTCGGTGTCTTTTTCTCGTCTACGAGTATGTCGCCTCTGCCTTTGCCTGTGTTTCTATTTCTTTGGCGCGTAATGAGGGTGAGCTTCTCTCATTTGTACGAGCACGTTCTATTTTTCTCTCTGCGTTCTTCCAACTTCCAACTTTTTTCCCACCACTGCTTGCGCTGTATGACGAAAAGTCCTTTATCTCTGTCTAGCTCTTCTTTTTACCTAAATCTCGCTAAAATGCCACTCTCACGCCCGTATACTTCGCTCCATCCTCGGGGTACTTTGTTGTATACTTATAAATGTAAAATACCCGGCGTTCTATGCTTCATTGTTCATTTTCCACTTGTATATTCGTCAACTTACCTCTACGTGTAGTGTATACGACGTACGTGTGCGCTGATTACGTCCCTGCCTTGTATCGTCTTCTGATGTTTCGTTGAGATGCTACATTAGGAGGTTTGGTTTCGATCGAGATGGTGAAACTGATGATAATTTGAAGAAATTAATTTCCCTTGAAATTTCTTCGTACTTCATTCGTCATATTTTCATCTTCGGAATGGTGGTTACTGGTTATTCTATACGAAGCCATCTTGAAATCAAAATACCTGAAAAAAATGAATACAAAATACTGTGGTTAAAAATAACTACCTACCTTACTCGTAATTGCAAAAAAAATTCAAAAATTCTGTTCAGAAAATTTGTCTGCATGACAAATAATTTTGAGAAGAAATTGTTCACAAAATTTCTCAACGGAAATTAAAATTTACTCATTAAAAAAAATTCTTTGAAGAAATCAAAGGAAAAACTTTGAGAAAAATACAAGTATATCTCCAAAAATTCTCCACAAAATTTCTTGACAAGATTTTAAATTTTCTCATCAAAAAATTTTTTTGGAAAAAAAATCAAAGAAGAATTCAGCTGAAAATTCTTTGATTTTGTTCTGAATATTTGGTTGTTTTTTTTAGTTTTTTTATTTGTTGAAAATATGATGATTTTGAAATCTTCGAAAAATTCCAAAAAAAAAAGATTTTCAAAAAATTTGTCTGAAAAAATATTTTTGATTTTTGAAAATTTTTCTTTGAGAAAACTAAAAAAAAATTGATAATAAAAAAAAATCTAAAAAATAGTGTTATAAACATAATTTTAATTCACAAAACTTTATGACAAGATTTTACATTTTCTTATCAAAACATTTTTTTGGAAAAAATCCAAGAAGAAAATTCTTGAAGAAAAATTCTTAGATTTTGTTCTGAAAAAAATTCTCATGAATTTTTTAGTTTCTTTATTATTGTTGAAAATATGACTTGAAAATCTTGGAAAAATTCGAAAAAAAATCTTCCAAAATTTTTTCCAAAAACTCTTTTTGGAAAATTTGTTTAAAAAAATAATTTTGAGAAGAAATACTTCCCAAAAATTGAAATTTTTTCAACTGAAAATTTGAAAAACCCCAAGAAGAAATCTGTTTAAAAATTCTTCGATTTGTTCTGAAAAAAAAAAATCTCAAAATTTTTTCATATCCATTTTTAAAAAAATGAAAATTTGTCTTTGAAAAATCTAAAAAAAATTAATAAAAAAAATCCAAAAAATTTTGTTGAAAACGTAATTTGGATTCACAAAATTTTCTGACAAGATTTTACATTTTCTCAACAAGAAATTTTTTTGGAAAAAAATCCAAGAAGAAAATTTGCTGAAAAATTCTTAGATATGATTCTGAAAGAAGTTCTCCTTCTTTTGTTGAAAATGTGACTTTAAACTCTTGGTAAAAATCCAAAAAAGGTCTTCCAAAAATTTAGCTAAAAAATTGAGAATTTTTTCCCAAATTTTTCACTAAATTCTTAGAAAAAATAGTTTTTTTTTTTTTTGAAAAAATGCAAGAATAAATCTATAGTAAATGACTTAAATTTTGTTTTGAAAAATTTTCTATCTGATTTTATTTCAATCGACTTTAAATACTGAGAAAATTTATAACAAAATGTAAGGAAGCATTTCCTCATAAAAAAATCTTCACCAAATTTTATGACAGTGAAAATTTGTTTTTGAAATCTTGAAAACATTATTTGTAAAAAAAAAATGATTTCGTCATCAAAAAATTTTCCTGAAAAAAATCCATGAAGAAATTTGCTGAAAAATTCTTAGATTTTTTTATCTCTGTTTTTTTATTGTCTTCTTTCGTTGAAAATGTGACTTTGAAACTTCCAAAAAAATCTTCCAAAAATTTTGCCTAAAAATATTTTGAAGAATTTTTTCCAAAAAAAAAATCACCAATTTTTTGACAAGAATTGAAATTTTCTCATTAAAATTTTATTTAAAAAAAAAATGCAAGGAGAAATAATCTATAGAAAATGTCATAACGTTTTTAATCTTGGATTTTTTTCAATTTGATTTTAAAATCTTGAGAAAATTTGTAAAAAAAATCTCAAAAAACTTTGTTTCGGAAAACATACTGTTCTGAGAATAATTTTCTCAAATTTCTTGATAGGATAGACCTATACATACATTGCAGTTGTAGGGTTGAAAAACCCGAAAAAATTGCCAAAACTTCTGGAATTGAAAAAACTTGCAAAATCTGCCAGAATTAAATAAAAATTGATTGAAAAACTTTTTCGACTCATAAATTCAAATTTTCACAAAATTGACAATTTTTTTCTCGAAATAATTACGCGAGAAACCCTACAGTTGTAGGGTTGGAAAAACCGAAAAAATTACCCAAACTGCTGGAATTGAAAAATTGTTGTAAAATTAGTTGGAATTGAATAAAAATTGATTGAAAAAAATTTTCGACTCATAAATTCAAATTTTCACAAAATATCTATATTTATTTTGGAAAAGTATTCACGTAGGTATTTAATTTTTCAATGGAAATTAGAAACAGTATTGTGATGAAGCAACTTGTGGGTAATCCAAAGAGGGTTGAGGTGGTTATGTCAACATTTTTACGATCAATTTTTGGGCGTCACAACTGATTCGGAAGTTATTACGAGTAGGCAACGGAGTAAAAAAGAATCACAAGACTTTCGAGTCTCCCCCTGTGTGGGGTTTCCTGCTTGTCCAACTACACAGATGTTGCCTCCTACATCATACAATATTTTTTCAAAAAAAAAAAATTATTTACTGCATGATGAAAAATCCAAAAAATTACTAGCGAATGTTCGGCGTATTTTGATAATGACCCACCTACTTACTAGAAAATTTATAAAATTAAAAAAAATGGTGATCAAAAAATACCAACCAAGGTGGGACGGCACCGTTGGTAATCGAGCGCAGTGCACAACCCCGGAAAACCAAAAGTAAACGATCTACCTAAACTAAACACACGAATCATTTTTTCCCCTCGAGGAATTTTTTTGAAAGAAATAAATTAATTACAAAAATTCAGGTTTTTGAATTCATATTAAAAAAATTCTAAATTATTCCCAGGAAAATTAAAAAAAAAAAAAAAAATTAAATCTTTTTTTTAATGTAGGAAATTCAAATAGTAGGTAAATGTAAAGTTTTCTTCAAAATTAACCAATTTTTGTAACCATTTTCCGCAAAAATACAATTAGGCAACTTATTCGACGTCACTAAATACTTACATGCCTCAAACCAGGCATTAAGTAGGCAATTCATTCGACACACTTCCTCCCGAATACATATCTAATTCAAGGCACAGATTAGGCAACTTATTTGGCATTCGTATACGTAGGTGTTTCTCACAAGGCAAAAATTAGGCAACTTATTCAGCACATCTCCACTTTACGAAACACGACGTCAATTTTGGCATACTCCTGTGCGTACCCTTAAGCTCTTTCCAACTTCTCAATAATTTTTCACTCGAACCGATACAATTTCTACCCCCTCAACTCAATTCTACCTCTACCTGCGTTTCTATTAATTCTTGGCAGGAGAAATTTTCAATCGAAACAATACGATCGTTTAATACGACTAGAATTTGCTAAGAATTACCTTCGATTTACCATTTACCAGCGTAAAAAAAATTCCAATTTCATTTTCGTGTACGAGTATTTTTAGGCGATGTCGTGTAGTACGTTCCCACCCTCCTTTTGCAAGGGAAAAACACAGACCATTTGGTTCTTTCGCATGATTGAGCGGACATGGCCTGGCATGAAGTTGGGCTGGCCGGTAAATCAAATTTAAGACGAAATTTTTGCGCCAGCGTTTTCTTTATTTTTATGATTAAACATAACATGTACGTGCTCCTGCTCTCGGGTCGCGAACACTTACAATAGGAAATTCTCTATCGAGTATTGCCTGCCCTCATCCTGCTTCATATAGGTACGTATTCGAAGTGAACCAGGCTAACAAAAAAATATATTATATAAGAAGGAAGAAAACACGATGTATGTGTGTGTTTTTGTTTCCTCTTCGATTTTCCATCTCTGTTTAGTAATCTTCTATCATTTCTACGACGCTTCTTATACACCAAGTAATCTTCATACACGTTAAAAGTTGGAAAAGCGAGACCCCGCTATATCTATATATACGAAACGATGGACTACGAAATCGGTGGCGAGGTTGGGGGCACCGGCATCATCGGCAACGTGGTAAGAAAATGGTATTTTTTTTCTTCATTCTAAGACGGGGTGGCGGCCAACGAAAGGGCTGAGGAAATACTCCACTTTTTACTGAAATAAAATCAATATATCAACTAGGAAAAAATTACGAAGGCCGTGTTTGATCCGTTAATAGTTCAGGGGTGTACTGCTTTAAACTCTTTCTTCGACGCGGGCCTGCTCTCGCTCTGTGTGTGAGCCTCCCTCCCCCGATCCGCACCCTCCACCCGCTCGTATGTGGTACCCGATCGAGCGACAGGAGGCAGGGCAGGGAGGAAAAATATCCACGGGAATCTGCAAGGGAATATATTCACATACACGTATCCAACACATAAACACACAAACAAAATACACAATTATGTTTCCTCATGTACCTGTTTCCATGGTTACCAAATATAGCTTTCACTATCTTTATGGAATTTTACATTCCATTACAAGGCTCGCTTCAAACGACTTTAATAGCTAATATTCCTGCGATCAAAAAAAAAAGGAGCGAAAAAAAAGCACACACGACCGTGTTATCGTGTCTTTCTCTCTTATATACTTTTATTAAAAGCGAATCATGATGGATTTCGTAATAAGAAAAAATTTCCTTCTCCTAATTTCCTCGCTGGATACGCAGCCAGTATCTCCGCGCATCAGCCAATGACCGACTCGTAACCCTTTACCGAGAACCTCCTTCTCATTCGACACCTCCAGCAAACTCTTCTCTATTGCATTCGTCATCTCCTTCTTCATCTTTTCTTCTTCTCTTTTAGATTTCCTAATCAACGCGTGTGTACATGACCGTCGAAGTTCCCCCCAGTTAGGGGGGAGTTACTTTCCACGTCCCCAGCATCCCCATTTTATAAGCTTCAAGGTGGTGGGGGGGGGGGAGCTTTGAAAAAGAAAAGGAAAAAAGAATCGACGACGTTCAAAAGATTAACTATTAAGTACCCTGTGAACGCGTCCATGACGGTTTCTTTTTCTTTTTGCCTTGGATCTCCCTCCCCCTCCCCTCAACTCCTCGGGTAGTCTCTTTCAGCGCTATTATCTAGTACGTCGTCTCCTTTATCATCTTTTTCATACCGCAAAAGACTCAAATATGTGTATGAGTATCTTTCTCACGCCCTCACCACACACGCGCCCTCTCGTGCGACACTTTACCTAAATATTTCTTCTTCCTCTCTTTTGTTTTTTCCCATATTATAGCCAAGGATACGTGTGGCCATGGTGGCGTGGATACGTAAGGTCGACGATACAATAATTTTACTCGGCGATCGAGCGTGAAATACGCGAGCTTTTTCTTCCACTTTGGATCCAAGCTCCATCGTCTCGCGGTCGCTTTTACTCTCCGAATGTCTCAAGACTTAAGTACCTACGATTCTCGAGTGCGTATTTATAGCGAAAGAAGAAGTACTATACGAAAGACTGGACGCAGTCTGCGTCTCTTTTTACGTACTCTCCCCTTAATGTGAATGTACCCTTCCTTGGAGTGTGTTCTCGTATTGCGGGGGTGCTGTTCCTCGGAACGGATATCAGCTTGACCACCGATGCTGGTTTCGGTTTACAGGTGTAATAAATTTGCTCCTACGGTGCCACCCTGTGGCGTATTCGAATTTCCGAGGGTGTATTTTTGTTTTATTCTTTTTTATTCTTAAAAGAGAAAGGAAATAGTCGAGGGGTATTTTATCAGGTGTGCGGTGACTGCGGTATTTTTTAAATCGGGGTTTTCAAGCGGGGAGGGTTTCTTGGTCGAGTTCAGTATTATTCGGGTCCATTCTGAGAGGTTATGACGAAAAAATTCTAAATTTTTCAATTATTCGCATTTTTGGAAAAAAATCATTTTTGCCATAAAAATTTCGCGAGGATTTTATACATGGGAAATTTTACAAATTAAATTTCTTTAAAAAATTGCTCAAATTTTTTTTTTCATATTATTCGAGTCCATTCTGAATGGTTCTGACGAAAAAATTCATGATTTTTCAATTACTCCTTTTTTTGAAAAAAGGGTTATTTTGCAATGAGCCATTTCACATTTTCCCAAAATTCAATTTTATTGGAAAATTGTCAAAAAAAAATTTCTCATTATTTGGGTCTACTCTGAGAGGTTATGACGAAAAAATTAAAAATTTTTCAATTATTCACATTTTTAGAAAAAATTCATTTTTGCCATGTAAAAAGATCCGGGTTTTTCGCGGAGCTTTTTACATGAGAAATTTCACATAATTATTTAATTTCTTTGAAAAAATTGTCCAAAATTTTTTTTCTCATTTTCGGGTCCAATCTGAGAGGTTAAGACGAAAAAATTCTAAATTTTTCAATTATTCGCATTTTTGGAAGAAATTCATTTTTGCATGGGAAATTTCAAATATTCAATTTCTTTGAAAAAATTGTCCAAAAAATTTTTTCCTCATTATTCGGGTCCATTCTGAGAGGTTATGACGAAAAAATTCTAAACTTTTCAATTATTCGCATTTTTGGAAAAAATTCATTTTTGCCATAAAAATTTCGCGAGGATTTTATACATGGGAAATTTTACAAATTCAATTTCTTTAAAAAATTGCTCAAAATTTTTTTTTTCATATTATTCGAGTCTATTCTGAGTGGTTCTGACGAAAAAATTCATGAGTTTTCAATTTTTTTTTTTTTTTGAAAAAAGTTCATTTTGCAATTGGCAATATCACATTTTCCCAAAATTCAATTTTATTGGTAAAAATGCCAAAAAGAATTTTTATCTCATCATTCGGGTCCATTCTGAGAGGATATTACGAAAAAATTCATGATTTTTCAATTATTCCTATTTTTGAAAAAAGTTCATTTTGTAATGGACAATTTCAAATTTTTCCAAAATTCAATTTTATTGGAAAAATTGCCAAAAAAAAATGTTCTCATCATTCGGTTCCATTCTGAAAGGTTATGATGAAAAAATTCATGATTTTTCAATTATTCCTATTTTTGGAAAAAGTTCATTTTGCAATGGGTAATTTCACATTTTCCCAAAATTCAATTTTATTTGAAAAATTGCCAAAAAATTTTTTTTCTCATTATTCGGGTCTATTCCGAGAGGTGATGACGAAAAAATTCCTAAATTTTACAATTATTCCCATTTTTGGTGAAAATTCATTTTTTCTATAAAAATTTCGAGAGGATTTGTACATGGAAAATTTCACAAATTCAATTTCTTTAAAAAATTGCTCAATTTTAGCTGATTTTTTTTCTTCGAAAAAATCAGCTATTAAATTTGACCCGTTGGTAGCAGTGGGGGTGGGAGTGATATTTCTCGACGTTTTATGACAAAATATGACGATTGGCACTAATTTCGCATTTTGGTATTTCTTTATATATATAACTACTCGTATATATATATATATATATATATATATATATATATATATATGTATGTATATATGTATGTATGTATGTATAGACCAAAATTTGTTGGTGCGATAACTCGAGTTATAATTGATGGAATTAGTTGAAATTTATGTCAATGGTAGAGGGTCATTGGGAATAGAAGTCTATTGAATTTGAGCGAAACGTAACAATAACGTTACACTAACGTTATTTTAACGTTATTAATCTGGTATTAATGTTGTTATGACGTATCTATCATTTGTGTGAAAAAACATCATTATAACGCTTCAATAACTTTATTATAATAACGTTACTATAACGTTATTTTTGAATTTTTCGTTATATTTCATCAATAGCATTGTAAAATGTAACAATAACGTTACAGTTACGTTTTTGTAACGTTATTAATCCGGTATTAATGTTGTTATGACGTATCTATTATTTGTGTGAAAAAACATCATTATAACGCTTCAATAACGTTATTATAGTAACGTTACTATAACGTTACTGTAACGTTATTTTTGCATTTTTCGTTATATTTCATCAATAGCATCACTACAATACGTTTCTATAAAGTTATTGTAACGTTATTGTTTCGTTTTCGGTTGAAAAAAATTTGTTCATAACTTTTTCTGTAGTAGTAATTGAGATTCAATAAAAAACGCAACAATAACGTTACAGTAACGATATTTTAATGTTTTTGAACTTATGTTATTGTTGTTATGACGTATTCACTATTTGTGTGAGATTTCCATCATTATAACGCTTCATTGACGAAATGTGTTCGATTATTCATTTCTCACAATTTTCTGGTGTCCAATAACCTTTATCAATTTATGGGAGTAGGTAATTAAATATTGAAGAAAGGAAATGAATTCCATCATAATTCAGGATCAGGTAATTTTATAATTGAATGAAAGCTACAATGATATGACAGGAGTGAGAGACATTCATAAGAACAAGAAAAATAGAAAAAAATCAGCTTGTCTACCGCAGATGCTGCGGTAGAGTTTTTTTTTTCTCATATTATTCGAGTCCATTCAGAGTGGTTCTGACGAAAAAATTCATGAGTTTTCAATTTTTTTTTTTTTTTTTTGAAAAAAGTTCATTTTGCAATTGGCAATATCACATTTTCCCAAAATTCAATTTTATTGGAAAAATTGCCAAAAAAAAATGTTCTCATCATTCGGTTCCATTCTGAAAGGTTATGATGAAAAAATTCATGATTTTTCAATTATTCCTATTTTTGAAAAAAGTTCATTTTGCAATGGGCAATTTCACATTTTCCCAAAATTCAATTTTATTGAAAAAATTGCCAAAAAATTTTTTAAAAAGAATTTTAGGATTTCTAGAGAATCCAACATCAGTTAGGTAGTATATATCTTTAATTTTATTTCCTACTGACGTTCCAAATTGAAGGATTTCCTAAGATCATTTTTGCATTTTTTAACGTGTTAATAAAATAAGTATCTGATTTTCAAGTGAATCATAAAAATTTCAAGATTGCTTTCTCCCCCTCCCCGCCCCTCCCCTCCATAGCACTCAAATATCCACGATAATATGAATAAACGCAGGTAAAGAAAAAAAGCGAATTTCCAATTTCATTCTCCAGAACGCCTTCAATTTCCCAACCTAGTCATCCCAACCGGCACCGTATTTACGGCATTCTCGTATGCAACTTTATTAACGCCAATTTCGGCCATAACGATTCGCCGTTATGGTCGCAGCGATAATTTTAGCGCGCATTTTATACGCATCTCGGAGCTTTAAAATTTATCCGAAAAGTGGATATTTAGCAAACGATGTGTAAATTTTATATTCGCTGCGGGCTTATGCCGGGCAGCGCGGGCCAATTGAGGTTATAAAACGGAATTAAAAATTAATCTTGAGCGCGTTTTTGAAGAAAATGCTGCTCGAGAAAAGATAACGTCTTCTCGATGCAAACGAGCTTATGGTCGTAAAATAACGCGCTCTAGATGAGATCGTCTCGTCTTATGAATTCGCGAGAGCGAAAAAGGAAAAAAAAAAGGCCTCGACCGAGCGTTAAACCGTCGTACGTCGTAAAACCTACGTACCAGTAATTTTTACAACATTTGACACGACGTTTACGATTCACAGGCCCCGGCTGCCAGTATTTTCCCTGCGGATCCTTTAATTACCCTTAAAACGTCCTCGGTTGTGTGTTTTTTTTGCCTCGACCGTTGCGTTGGTTGGAATGAAAAAAACCATCTCGCGACGAGCGATTAAGACGAGGACGCCTCGTATACGTATATTTTTAATACGACGACCGTTAAAAAGATTCGGCAGTGTGTGGCGTAGGCGACGTTAGGAGGAAAGTGGCGCTCGGTGTCGGAGGAAAAAAAAAGAAAAGAGAGGAAAAACTTTAATAATAGTTGGCAAAATGATATTATTGGAATTTATATTACGGCGACAGACCACGCCCTTTTCTCACCATGGGTGGTGACACGGCTCGAGATATATTTTTAGCCGATACTTTATTTATGATGCCACATACCAATTGAACCCTTTAATCTGCCTTTTATATATATTCTATATACGTATACGTAGGTTTTTCTATGTGTGAGAGTAGTTCGCCTGCTTTCTCTCGTACTTGCAGACTCATACACAGGCGAAGGCGATGGTATTCCCGGTAAACACACCGCCTGCTATTCGTATGCTAAAATCACAGAGACGAAAATCGCGGTTTATTCGCATACGAATAGAATGCGAAATCAAAGCAAAAAATCGAAGAAAATTATCTCAGATAAATTCGTATACTATTCGTGAGCGAATATCATGCTGAAATCGTATTTAAAAACCTGTAGATGTTTTGTGGGATATTAGCGCGATATTCGCTTGCGTATCGCATGCCTGAAATCACATTGAAAACAGGCAAAAAGTTCGTACGATATTAGCGCGATATTCGCATAAGAATCGTATGCTAAAATCGCAGTGGAAAACGTGCAAATATTTCTTACGATACTAGCACAATATTCGCATACGAATCGTATGCTAAAATCGCAGTGGAAAACGTGCAGATATTTCTTACGATATTAGCGCAATATTCGCTAGCGAATAGCATGCGATTTTCACTACAACTTCTTTCAATACATTTTACAAATGAGAGAAGTCAGTTTCAAACATGAACGTGTACTTGAATGTATTGCAGTGACATTTAAACAATAAAATAAAGGTTTTTCTGGGTTTTTTGATTTTGTTGGGGAATTTTGTGTTTTGTTTGATGTTTTTTCTTCTTTTTAAGTAAAAACGCCAATGATTTGATTTCAAAGTGATAAGAATGGAGACGAAGGCAGAATTTCTTGGACGATTTCCACTCACAGTAAGTTAATTATTTTGAATTTATATCTTCCCGAGCAGCACACTCGATCGATAATATCGAAAGTTGAAACGTATCGATAAAAAATCGTTTAAAAATCTAAAGATGTTCTCACGATATGATACAGATTTAGCTGTACGATTTTATAGGCAAAAAATCTAAAAACTATCGAATTCGATAGTATTACGATTTTAGGACGATATTCGTCAACGATACTATCGACAAAGAATATTAAATTTATCGAATCCGATTTTCCATCGATTTTGTGCAGATATTTGAAACTATATTATCGACAAATAATCTGAAATTTCTCGAATTCGATTTTTTAACGATTTTGTGAAGATATTTGAAACTATATTATCGACACGTAATCTGAAATTTCTCGAATTCGATTTTTCAACGATTTTGTGCAGATATTTGAAACTATATTATCGACACGTAATCTGAAATTTCTCGAATTCGATTTTTCAACGATTTTGTGACGATATTTAGAACTATATTATCGACAAATAATCTGAAATTTCTCGAATTCGATTTTTTAACGATTTTGTGAAGATATTTGAAACTATATTATCGACACGTAATCTGAAATTTCTCGAATTCGATTTTTTAACGATTTTGTGAAGATATTTACAACTATATTATCGACAAATAATCTGAAATTTCTCGAATTCGATTTGTTAACGATTTTGTGAAGATATTTGAAACTATACTATCGACAAATAATCTGAAATTTCTCGAATTCGATTTTTTAAAGATTTTGTGAAGATATTTAAAACTGTATTATCGACAGATTATATGAAATTTCTCGAATTCGATTTTTCAACTATTTTGTGACGATATTTAAAACTATATTATCGACACATTATATGAAATTTATCGACTTCGATATTTCAACGATTTTGTAACGATAGTTGTTGAAACTATATTGATTTTTTTCTAGTCAAAAAATACCTACTTTATATTCAAAATTGGATGGGAAGAAAGGGCCAAATCGAAATTTTTATAATAACCAAAATTAAATCCAGAATATTATTCTACAACTTTTGTTTGAAATGTTTTTTCAATTGGACCTCATCTCTAGCCTCTATTATTTTGCATTTACCTACTTACGTGTAACAGTAATATGCGAAATCAAAATTGAAAAAATTTTCAAACAAGTTATCTAGTTTTTTTGGTTTACTAGGTATTTTACTTGAAACCAGATCGTTGTTCTTAAATAAAATTTTACCAAGTTCAATACTACGATTACTATGTGAATACTTAGTATTTAAAATTGAACGGGAGGGAGGCGCCCAATCGAAAATTTTGTAATGACCAAAATTATTCTTAGAACTTTAAGCTACAACTTTTGTTTGAAAATTTTTTCAATTGGACCTCTCCTTCTCCTCCAATTTTGCATAATACTCCGTTGATACTTATTCAAAATTGGAGGAGCGGAGGAAAAAGGGGCCAATTTGAAAAAATTTTCAAACAAAAGTTGTAAATTAAGGTCCTAGAAATAATTTTAGTTATTATAAAAATTTCAATTGGACCCCTCCCTCTTCTCCAATTTTGCATAAGATGTTTGAATATTATAATCCAATTCGTATTATGCGAACGAACTCCGATGTTCGCAACAGACGCTTGTTTTGGTAGAAACTGTTGTATTTGGAACGAAATTCGCCAGCCTTAAGCGTAACTACGACTTCAAACTCGCCAGCCGGTCTTGAAAATGTGCGCGCGCATATACCCATATATGTTAAATTATCTACAAAAAATCGATAGAATATCGAAACTAGATAATCTACAAAAAATCGTAATACAAAATCGATAGAATATCGAAATTAAATCGAAATAAAAAATCGACAGAATATCGAATTCGATAAAGTGTCGCGTTAGTTCCGCATAAATCGTGTAATTATCTTTCGATTTATAGATAGGTTATCGATGAAGTATCTAACTATAATCTTGAGATTTTTAAAAGAAAAATTGTTCGATTTTATCGAAAGTTTATCTGTTGATGGATTTTGCCAACTATAATTCATCGATAATCTGTCGATATATCGAAAGATAATTTCACGATTTATGCGGAACTAACGCGACACTTTATCGAATTCGATATTCTGTCGATTTTTTATTTCGATAATTTGTCGAGTGTGCTGCTCGGGTTATTTGTGATCGCGTGAATCTGTGTGAAATTAAATTTTATCAAATCGTAAAAATTTTAGACGTCTTATCAGTACTATAAAATTTTTCAATTGTTCCTCTTCCTTCTCCAATTTGAACGCAGTATTATGCGAAATTATAAGGAAAGGAAGAGTCAAATCGAAATTTTTGTAATAATCGAAATTATTTCTAAGATTTCAATGTACAACTTTTGTTTGAAAAAATTTTCATTTGGGACTGCGGGACAGCCCTTCTTCCCTCTCACAATTCAGAGTAATAAATATACGTTTTTATACCTATCTAATCTATCTATCTATGTAGTATTGGGCATAATTGGAGAGGGGGGGGGGGGCTCAAATTGAAAAATTTTTCAAACAAAAGTTGTATATTGAAATCTTGGTAGTAATTTTGATTTTCCTAAAAATTACTTTATCAAATGCCACTGATAGGTGCTCCAAAAACTTTACGATTCGGCATAATTTCATTTTCCACAGATCTGCGATCACAAATATGATATATTTTCGAATAATTAATTTACTGCTGAGTGGAAATCGTCAAAAATCATTTGCCTACTTTTTAGAGCCGAATTCCGAACGCTAATCGCAAGCGAATTAACAGCGAATAGAACGCTACATTCGCTGCTAATTTCGCGTACTATTAGCGTTCGAAATTAGCCGCTAAAAAAGCGGACATTTTTGATATGCTAATAGTACGCTATTTTCGCATGCTATTCGTATACGATAAATGCGAATTTAGCGCTCTATTAGTACGCGATTCGCATACAGTGTGTTTACTGGGTTGCCACATTTTATGGAATCTTTTACCCCGAGCCTGAATCTGCGTTCGGTTCGGGGGGTATTTTTCTCTCTCAGTCTTTCGAACTTTTCTTTGTCATCGATACGCCCCCCTCGCACGAGCTCTCTTTTTTCAAAAATCTTATCGTCCTTTTTTAATGGCAAAAAATTCTCATCGAAGCGTAATTATACGAAAAATATCGACAGAATTTTTCTCTCGAATTTTAACACGTGTTTTGAGGTGTGTACTTATCAATGCAGAGGATATTCCTGCCACAAAGTTATAAGAAAATTTATTTTAAAAATTATTTAGCAGATTTCTCTGAAATTTTCTCATGAGAAAATTTCAATTCATAGGATCAAGAAACTTTATATGAATTAGGTAGTTATTAATTTTTTCAATCAAAATTTTCAAAGATTTTTTTTAAATTCCAAGGAACCCATTCAAAAAAGTTGTACAAAATATTTGAAAAAATTTTCAAAAATTTTAAGGATACTTAGAAATTTTCAAAAGAAATTCCAAAGAAAATGAAAGACTTACAAAAAAAAATTTTCAACAAACTTTTTACCAACATTTTGTCAAAAAAAAAAAAAAAAAAAAAATTGAAGGAAGTAGGATGAGAACTTTGTAAAAGAACATTATTTATAATGGAATGTTTCATAACAATTTTTTAAATGAATTTGACAGATATTTTTACGACAATTTTTTTGAAAATAAAAGTTTTTTTTAGAAATTTTTTTATGAAATTTGGTACTCAAGTTCCTACGATTTCTCCAATAGAAACATTTTAATTTGCGAATGTTTTCCAACATTTCGAAGGGGAAAAATTTTTAACAAAAAAATCCATGACTTTTCAGCAAATTTTTCTGAAATTTTTGATGAGAAAATTTTAATTCCCATCAAGAAACTTTTAACTCAGGGAGTTACTTGGGGAAAATTCTCTCCAAAATACCAATTTTGTTTGAACAAAATTTTTAAAGAAATTGAAAAAAAATCTAATGGAACCTTTTCAAAAAATATATTTTATAAGATTTTTGATGAATTTTTCAAAAATTTTTAGGAGTGAAATTTTTGAAAGAAAATCCGCAGAAAATTATAATTTTACCCAAAAATTTATGCCAACAAATTTTCACAAACATTTATTTTTTTTTTAAATGGGAAACTTTTTGATTGAGTAATGCAAGTATGCAATTTTTTATAAAGAAATTTTCTCGATTTTTTTTCTTCAAAATAATTTACATTTTAAAATGAGATTTTCCGGGAGAATTTTTTGATGAAAGAAATAACTTTCTAACAGGAATTTTCATGAAGAATAATTTTCAACTTACCAACAAAATTTTCATTGAAATTTTTCTATGAATTATTTCTTCAAAAGGAACATTTTTAAAGATATATTTAAGAACGTATTTCAAAATTTCTAAGGGAAGTTTTCCAAAAAAAAAAAAGTAAAACTATTATCAACAAATTGTTCTGATATTTTTTCCAAGAAAAGTTTTAATTCCCAATTCCCATCCAGAAATTATAGGAAAAAATTTTTGTGGAAAATTCACCACAAAATAATTTATTTAAATTTTTTAAACGAATTGAAAAAAATGAAGGAATTTTTTCAAAAAAAGTTAAATTTTAGAATTGTGAAAAATTTTACAAAAATTGAAAATTGATAGATTTTTAAAGAAAATCTGCAGAAAAATAAGAGAATAAAAAAAATTATCGTTACAATTGAATAATATTAGGTTCGTTCAAGCGCTTTTGTTTTTCTTGTTTTTGTTTAAAAATTTAAGAAATTCTTAAAAACTAAAGGTGCCTTTCCACTAGGGGACACAAGTCACCGTGTAGTTCTATGTATACCCATTATTTACTTTATAGGTTGGTAGGTTTTTTTTTTTTTTTTTTTTCATGAAACTTTTAATATTTCCTCTTTTTTTGCTCCTGTCTTACTTCAGTTACTTCGGATTCTTCTACATCTACCTCCAGCACGAGTTCTTCATATAATATACACTCCATTTTAAATTTTAAACTTGTTTTTAACTCAAAAATTCAAAACACAACTAATTCTGTATCACTTCAAAATCAAAAAACTTCTTTCAAGTTTCACGTACAATGATAAAATTATTTGAATGTAGCCATTTATTTTTATTCATTTGAAATTACTGTAAATCACAATTTTGAGGTTGCTATTAGTGTTGGAGGCACCCTTTTTGCAAAATTTAAGAATTTATTAAAATTTTAAACAAAAACAAGAAAAACAAAAGCGCTTGAACGAACCTATTACCTCGTTTTCAAAAAAATCTTTCAAAAAATGGTATTTTTCAAAAATATTTTTTTGAATTTTGAAAAGAATTATTTTGACCAATTACGAATTTTTTGATGCAACAAAGTATTTTTGGATAAATTTCTTAATGAAAACATTTTAATTTTCAACTGAAATTTTTATAGAAAATTTTATATAGGTATCTTTTTTGAGAAATTTGTAAAAAATTCAAAAAAACTTTTTCAAAGAATTTTTTCAAGATTTTTGAAAACAATTTCCAAAATTTTTTATACCTAAAACGTTAATTATTTAAAAAAATCTTTCAAGTTCTTGAAAATTTTTAAAAGAATTTTTATGCAAGAGTTGTTTATAATACAATTTTATTCTACATTGAGATTTTTCAAAAATTTCAATATAGGTAGGTACCTAATTACTCATCAGGAAATCTACATGCAGTGAATATTTTGGAGACAATTTTTCTGAAAATAATTTCTATAGTCGAAATTTTTCAGGCATAGAACTTTTTTAAAAGATAAGTAATTGATTTCAAAATATTTAAAATCATTTTGAGAGATTTCAATGTGAAATTTTTAACAAAAAAAATATGGAGAAAAATTTATGATTAAAAAAGTGAGCATTTTTTTAATCCAAGAATTTTTCAACAAATTTTTCCAAAATTTATTTTTAAGAAATATTTTTTTTAATGAAAGAATTTTTTGAAAAAAAATCTTTTAAAAGTAAGTAGATTTTTTTACAAAAACATTTTTTTCCCTAAATAAACCAGCAAGTAACTGCTAAATTGTTTTTTTGACCAAAATAAACTGGATTTCTTAGACTTTCCTTCATTCCATAAAAAATACGCACAAAAAGGAGTAAGGTATAGGAGTATATTTGGCAAATACATAAGAAGGTAGGTACCATATATAAGAAATGGGCATGTGAAATTTCTATGGAAAGGTCGATACAGTATTCGGCATCCCTATCGCATAAACTAATTTCCGATTTAATGTCATAAGCCCGAATGAGAAAAGTTTTTTTCCTTCTTTTCCTTCTTTTTTTTTTGGTACGGGTTTCTTTTCGTGCATTCGCTATTTTAAGAAAAATACTTGGCCCAATAAACCATAACGGATTTTAACTCTATCGGAAACAAAAAAAAAAAAAAAAAAAAAAGGTTCTATTTTATTGGAAAGTCATTCTTATAAAATTAAAAAGAACTCTAGCGAAAAAATAAAAAATAAGAAAGATTACAGGGCAAAAAAAGGATTATAAAATGACGAAGATAGCGAACCTCGTTTTGGCCCTTTTTTCCTATACTCCAGTCTTCCTTTTTACTCCTTCTCTCTTTCTTATTATTTTTTCCTCCTTTCTGTTTTCTTCCTTATACGTATACGGTATAGCTCTAATAAGTTCGCCGGAGCCCCCCCCCCCCCCCACAATGAACATCGAAGAGATGAGTTTAAAAAAATAACCTCAATATGTTTGCACTTTGCAGTAGCGTATGAGCAAAGAAATTATAGGTGGGATCGAAGTATAGTGATGCCTTTTTTCGCACGTAGGAGAAAATTTATGTACCTATCTATAGTAAGAGTACCTATCTAACGCTTGAGGAGAAGATGGGTCAAATTGGTCCCTAAAAAAAATTATTTTATTTTGAGGAAAATTTTTTCCTAGCACATACCTAATTATTATTGAATTTCTTGATAAGAATTAAATTTTCTATTTTTTTTTTAATTTCAGGAAAATCTGCTGAACAATTCACGGATTTTCTTGTTGAAATGAAAATGTTTTCCCTTTTGAAATCTTATTGGGAAACATTCTCGACATTCTCAAATATCTTGAAAAATCTCCATAAATTCAATAAAAAATTTGCCAAAAAAACTTAGGTATTTTCAAAAAAATATTCGAAAAAATCTGATGAAAATTGAATTTTTTTCATTACAAGATTTTTCTCAAAAAATCTCATTGTCATTACATTTTTTTTTTCATAAAATAATGGTAAAAAGGTTGTTGAAGAAATTTTTTGCGTAAGTTTTTCATTTTCTTTAGAATTTCTTTTAAAAATTTCGATTCTTGGAATTTTTGGAAATTTTTTTGAAAACATTGCACAAATTTTTTGAAAGAGTTCCTTTGAATTTTTAAAAATTTCTTTAAAAAATTTAACTGTAAAAATTATTTACCTAATGGGACAATTTTCACCAAATCATCAATATATAAAATGAATTAAAATTTTCTAATAATTAGGTAGGTATAAATTTTCAGAGACATCTGCCTAAACACTGCTTAGATTTTTTTGAAGGGTTTCTTTTTAAATGTTGGAAAATATTCTAAAATACCTATCCTTAATTTTTTTTTGGGGGGGGGGGAGGGGGAGGAAGAATCATCTATGTAAGAATTTTTTTTTAAAATTTTGTTGGAAAAATCTGTATTCAAAAAAAAAATTTCCTCAAAAAATTCACCATGAAAATTCTTGATGAAATTTCAAATTTTTTCAAGGAATTTTCCCCCGAAAAATCTACTTAGGTAATTATAGAAAAAATAGGTGTTTTGAAGAAAAAATTCACAAGTTTTAGAAATTTTTTGATTACTCGTATGTATTTGTAAAGTCTTCCACTTTCTTTGATTTTTTTTTCAAACAAACTGTTGGTAAAAATTTTGTTAAAATAATTTTTTGTGTAAATCTCTCATTTTTTTCGGATGTCTTTTTCAAGAGTTTCCATCTTTCAAGAATTTTGATTTTTTTTTTCAAAAATCTTGAAAAAGCTTTGAAAAATGTTTCTTTGTTTTTTTGACAAGTTTTTCAAAATGTTTAGTTAAAAAAAAAAAGAAATGCATCTAGGTATAGGTAAAATTTTTTTGTGAACATTTTTTTTCTAAAAATTTTCTACAGAAAATAGCTCACTTGAGAGAAAAATTTTCTATGCAAATAATATTCATTAATAAAAATCTCAAAAAATATATTTTTTTAAATTCAAAAATAATTAAATAAAATAGAAGAATTTCATTGTAAAACGAAATAAAAACTTATGGAAAATCGGATTTTCGAAATTTCATTTTTGTGAAAATTTCTAAATTTTTTCCCTAAAAACATTTTACAAAATTTTTAAAAATCTCATTTTTCTTCAGATTTTTTTTTTTTTTGAAAAATTCAATTTGAAATCGTGACGAAAAAATTCTCAAAAAATTCCATCTTTTTTAGGAGAAAAATTACCTATTTCTTCTTCACAAAATTTAATTTAATCAAAATTTTATCAATCGTGAAGTTATTTGAAATTGAAATTATTTCACATGAACGACAAAAGTCTTGTTTGTTACGCATCTCACACGCTAAAAAAAATATCCCTGTTTTTTACCTATAGGTACGTAATTCACTTGTGATTTTTTTTCTATCGAGAAAAATTATTCGAACAAACTTGTTCGTTTGGATTAGATTTTCGTTGAATTGGCGGTAGGTATTCAGGAAAGTGGTAATAATTAGGTACCTATACACGGATCGAACGGTGTAACCTATTTGATCGGTCGTGTTAACATCCACTCGGTCGGATAATTCTTCGATCGCGTGGAATTTCTTACCGGCCAGTATGTAAGCCGATCCGGCATCCCGGAGAGCTTCTGGAATTGACGAATTAACACCGTGTTTTCTAGCCTGGCAATTCTTTTACGAGAATCCGAAAAGAAAAAACTACCACGATCGGTGATTTCCGGTAAGTAGTTCGACACCGTAGCATCGTATCAACCGGTTATCTACGGTTTTTTCTTTCTTTCTTTCTTAATTTTATAAAACACACAGAGAGACGCAGACGCAGAAGCAGACAAACGTATGAATATGGTTATTTTTCATCTTCCACTGCCCCCCTTCGCAAGAGCTGCCGATTCGTCGAGATATTTTAAATTTTGTATTTAAATTTTGTTGACTTATACGAGAAAAAACATTAATCAACGCACGCGGTCCCGGTCTACCTCCGAGATATCTGTCTTCTTTTGCAGCCCTCGCCCCCTGCCCCTCGCCCGGGTCTCACTCTCTTCGCCCATACCGTATATTTATTTCGCATACCCGGGCTACTCTTTTGCTTATTGTCTCGGAATTGTGGTTTTCAAGGTTAACGAATTCGTCTGCTTGGATATTTTTGCATATTTATGGCTTTGCAATACGCCACTGTCTCGCGAGCGGTCATCTGCTCTCTCGTATGGTTATTGAATTGGCCAGGGCTCGAGCCGAGCTTCTCTTTGACATTGTATACGGTGCCGCGCGCCGTATTCACCAAGTGGGTCAAAACAGCCAAGGTACTCGTAATTTTTAACGTGCAAATATTAAAATGACTTTCGGAATTTCGATAATGAGATTTTCGCCTTTTATTTTTCGCATTTTATGCATTTCGCCGTGTTTAATGATTTTTTTGATGGTTTTATAACTAATAGAAAATTTTAATGTGGGAATTGTTCGGAGGTACTTACCAATTCCATTTTATAGCGGGTAGCATTCGGAAAGGCTGAATTTTTTTGGCCTTCTCTTTTATTCTGGAAATAGCAGCTTCATCGGCGAGTATACATATTTTTCCAAAGCAGCACTGACCATTTATACACTTCCGCTTTTTTTCTGAAATCGGAAAATCCACCTGAAAAAATAATATTTTGTATTAGAACAAATCAACGTCGAAATTTAAAATCAAACACATGCGTAGAAAATATATTTTTAAAATTTAAATCGGGAAATAGGTCGATTTCGTCGAGGATAAACATGAAATTGAGCCCATGGTGCAATGACCTCTAAATCCTAGAAATCGATGCGAGAGTAGATTTTTTGTACCAATTTTTTCCCCTTCGCTCATTAGATAATTCTCGATTAGACTTGAAATAAATGCAAAATTAAGCCAATATTTGGATTCTGTGACCTTGAAAACCCAGAAATCAATATATGAGTCAATTTTTTATCAGATTTTTGAATCATTCTAATAGCTTCCCTCCACCCCTTAATTATCAAAAAAAAAAAAAAAAAAAACAATAGGTAATAATAAGAAACTGAGCCCAAATTCGAATTCAGCGACTTTAAAAACTGAGAAATCGATAACGAGTCGATTTTTTATCAGGTTTTTGAGTCGTTTCTCTAGTGGCTTCCCCCACCCCTCAATTATAAAATACCTAAATCAAAGACAATAACGAGAAATGGAGGTCAAGTTTGAATTCAGTATAACACTGAAAACCTACAAGATTTTTAATCAGGTTTTTGAGTTGCTTATCTAGTGCCCCTTGATTTTTCATAAAAAAATTGAAACTTTTTCACCAAATAAATTCAAGATTTTTCACCAAAAAAATCAAGATTTTTCACCAAAAAAATCAAGATTTTTCACCAAAAAAATCAAGATTTTTCACCAAAAAAAAATCAAGATTTTTCACCAAAAAAAATCAAGATTTTTTCACCAAGAAATTCAAGATTTTTTGCCAAAAAAGAAATCAAGATTTTTTGCCAAAAAAGAAATCAAGATTTTTTTCACCAAAAAAATTAAAAATTTTTCATCAAAGAAATCCAAGGTTTTTTTCAACAAAAAAAAATCAAAATTCAAAGAAATCCAAGGTTTTTTTCAACAAAAAACAAAGCAAGATTTTTCCACCAGAGAAATTCAAGATTTTTTTCACCAAAAAATTTAAGATTTTTCACCAATAAAATTCAAGATTTTTTTAAAATCAAAAAATTGTAGATTTTTAATTTTTTCATTAAAAAAAATATCGAGATTCTCACCAAATCACCCCAAAAAAATCAAAATCAAGATTATCCCAACACCAAAAATTTTTTTCACCCAAAAAAATATTGAAGAAATTTTTACTTCAGAAAAATTGAGAAATTTTGTATCCATCGATGGTTCGCTTGAACCACTCAGATAATAATGAAAAATTGAGCCCAAATTGGAATTCAGTCACATTGAAAACCTTGAAATCAATATACGAATCAAATTTTTATCAGATTTTCGATTACTCCCCCCCCCCCCTTAGCACCACTTTCAGCTCAATTTCCTTACCATCGTCGCTCAAATTTTCCTTCCTACTGCAACATCTAGATTGAGTTAGAAATTAATGTGAGAAACAACAGAAAATTTTCTCAATAAACTGATATCCTGAATGATCATTTCAACTCTTTCATGAAAGCTTTCTCTTGATCTCCTTTCACCAACTCCCCGTTTCCTCTTTGAGGGTGTGCTTTTCAGCTACGTTTTCCTAGCCTAATTGCTCAAATTTAATTTGTAACAACAATAGCATAATAATTATGTTAACAAAATTAGATATCTTGAATGATCAATTCAACTCTTTTATGAAAGATTTCTCTTGATCTCCCTTCATCAGCTCCCCTTTTCCTCTTTGTGGGTGTACTGAAACCTGAATTGTATTTTTTATCGTGTGTTCCAAGTTGAAATTGAAACAGACATCAAGAATTTTCGCAAAATCTTATTTCATCCTGATTAAATTTTGTATTTAGGGATACCCTTTTTAAATATAAAAGGCTACTCCCCTTTTAGCTCCTCTTTCATACCCTCATCGCTTAGATTTCCTTTTGTAGTGCCAAATATAGATCACGTTGAAATTAAATTTGAAGAAGTGATAGAAACTTTTCTCGACAAACTGGATATCCTGACCAATAATGAATTCAACTTCTTCATGAAGGTTCCCTCTTTATCTCCCTTCACCAGCTCCCCTTTTCCTCTTTGAGGATGATTTCAAATTTGAATTATCTTTTTGCATATCATAAGTTAAAATTGAGATGAATATTTAAAATCCTCACAAAAGCATACTTAATTCCAATTTAATCAAGTATTTAGAGTTACTCCTCTCAAAATCAAAGGAGTGTTTATGGGGAGTATGAGGGGTTCCATGAGGAAAATTGATAAAAAATCGTCATGTATGTTGATTTCATAGTTTTCACAGGTGCTGAATACAGATTTGGTGTTATTTTTGTGCTTTGAAATCACTGTAAGATGGTTCGATTATATCTAGCTTAATAATGAAGTATTTCAAAAAATAGGTAGGGCCAGGAAGTTTGGATCACTCTTTTTGTATACTGCGGTTCTTTTCCCCTCAATTTGCAAATATTTCTTTCATTTGTCGATCCACGTCAACTAACTATTTGTAGTCGCTACATACATTTAAATATAGAATAGCTCGTATGGCAATCTCGGTCTCGGTTTTGAATCTTATTTGAATTGAAAATTAAACGGCGAAGACGCAGGCAGGCGACGCGGGTAAACTCGTATTCATAGGTTTCGCGTTGATTGTACAGGTACAATTAATTATTACGATTTCGAGACAATAGTATAGGGCGGCGCGGTTGACTAAGGTGAAAAAAAAGAGCGACGGGTCCCGGTGGCTGCGGCCGCCGCGGCGTTTGTGGTCGTATTAATTAAAAAACACAGCTCGGTAAGAAAAGCGGAGGGAAAAAAAGGGCAACCCCGAACAAAGGAATTAGCTCAGTACAGACCGAGTTGGCAAAACGCAGCGCAACTATGCAACTGTCTTGGAGTTGGTCGACTTTGACACTAATAATTAATGGCGAAGCGGCTTAATCTGTGATATCATGCGAAAAATCCGGAATTTTAAACTCGCGCATAAATAGTCTGGCCGATTACGGAATACAAAATTATACCGGAATAACGTGGTTACCCATACCTTTGGCTGGCGAGTACCAAGGGGGCACATATACGTACCAGAATAAAGTATTCAAGTCGTGTTTTGCGAAACTAGCCACGACACCGGACTTTGAAACGCACCTCCGGCCATTGTTAGATAATCAGACGTATCAACGGCTTTTCTTACACAAAAACCTCATCCTATAATCCATCATTCAATCAGCGAGAGCTACGTATTCCAGAGTGGGCACGAGGAGAGGTAGCTCGCGCACCGCTCTCGCACACACAAACAAGAGCTAAATTAACGAGAGAGTATCGAAGGTATATACAGAGATATCCTACTAAAAACATACGCCATATATTCGCATTGTTTATAAATAAAATGCCTGCGTGTATGTACGCGAACCTACATATCCATACACAGAGCGGAGACGAGCAAGAAGATGCGAACACGACTACGTGATGCGCGCATTGTCAATCAAGCCTCACACAGCGAGATGGCTCATGTCGTCGCAGCGGCACAGCTCCGAGCAGGCGGCCATTCAAAAAGAATTTTCCCAACACAGTTTTTTTCCTACTCGATATGGAAAAATCTAAAAATTCAATCGTTAATTGCTACAGTACCAGACTCCTTATAAAGTAAATACCCCTTTGCAGCGGCGCATTCTCAATCTTGACGCATTCTCTAGATATTCATTTTCATCAGCAGCGGCGCTCCGCGAATGCGATCCTGCATCAAGCCATCGTGTAGAATGAATAATACTGCATGATCATCGGGCTAGGAACATTGTCGCGGATAAGTGAAGCTGTGTAGTGGTCCGTGCAATTTATCTTGAGCCCTGAGAGGCCCTGAGCTTTGTAAACAAAAAATCAACTTTGCAGTTTATTCGTTGTGCCAATGCTGTGATCAAGTTTTCCCCCTTCTATTTTGAAAAGCACTTCATTTATGGCAAGGACAACAACGTTACAACTTTTGGTCTCATAGGTTTTAAAAAAAAATCTTTCAATTTTTCATATCATTGAAATGAAAAAAATCTCAAATTTTTTCGATAATACAACTTAAAAAAAAATTCAATGTAAAAAAATCAGGGGAATTTGTTTGAAAGTTTTCGGATTTTTTTGGAGCAAAAACTTCAATTTTTCAAGTTGAAAATATTTCACAAATTTTAGAAAAGAAGAGTTCATACTTATGTCTCCTCAATTTTTTTGGAAAAAAGGTTATAATTTTTTAGATAAAAATATTTCTCAAATTTTTGCAGGATAATTTTTTTTTGAATCAGAAATTCTGTCAGTTTCTTGAAACAATGAAAAAATTTATCAACTCTCTTCAGGAATCAAAAAAAAAAGAAGAAAAAAAATTTCAATTTTTTGGGCCCAATTTTTTTCAATTTTTTAGCCCATGGACAGATAAAGTCACCAACAAAGAAGTATTAGCCAGAGTACAAAGAAAACCAGAACTCCTTGATACTGTCAGAGAAAGAAAAATCAAATATCTCGGACACGTCATGAGAGGGGAAAAGTACGAATTACTGCGAGTCATAGTGGAGGGAAAGATTGCTGGAAAGAGATCGGCAGGTCACCGCCGAAACTCCTGGCTCAAGGACATTCGAAAATGGCTGGGGCACACATCGCTGGAGATATTCCGGGCAGCCGTTTCAAGAGTTCAGCTATGTGTGTGGATCTCCAACCTCCGTAGAGGAGAAAGAGGATGAAGAAGAAGAAGAGAAAAAAATTTCTTAATCAAGTTATTTTTGAAAAAAAAAATCGAAAGAGAAAAACATTTTGAATTTATACCTATTTGAATTAAGAAAAAAACTTACCTATCTCAATTTTTTTCAAAAAAAATGTTTTAATTTTTTCAGAAATAAAAAATATACATTTATCAAATTTTTGCAGAATGAAAATGTTAATTTTTTTTGGAATCGGAAATTCTTTTATTTTCTTGGGACAATCAAGTTCAAGTTCCTCAATTCTCTTCAAAAATTAAAAAAAAAAATCAATTTTTGGCGCATTTTTTTCAATGTTTTGGAGAAAAAATTTCAAAAGAAAAACATGTTGAATTTTCATTTGAATTAAAAAAATACTAGTCTCAAAATTTTCAAAAAGATACTAATATTTTTTTAGAAAAAAAAATTCTCAAATTTTCGCAGGAGAAAATCCATCAATTTTTTTCATTTTCTTGAAACAATAAAATTTCTCATTATTTTTTTGGAACTTGTTTTCTAATGATTTTCTTCTCTTTTTTTATTTAAAAAAAAAAAAAAATCGAGCTTTATCCCAGAAAATTTCATATTTTCCCCTCCCCTGAAATTGGCACAACCTAATGTAAAGGTCCCATTACGCTGATAAATTTACAGGCCTTCTTCTTCTTGCCTCTTTTGTGCAAATTATGTGTTTTGCACGTCAATTGGAAAAACATAGAGTTGAAAAGGAGTTTTTTACTTTGGTCAAGAGAAGAGGAGTTGGAACACTCAGTTTGACCAGCCCTGGATGAAAGGAGCTAAAGAGGAAACCTTCATGAAAGCGCTGAATTGTTCATTCACAATACCTATCAAGTTTGTTGAGAAAATTACGTAGGCCTAATTCAATTTCAACTCAATCTGAACCTTGCAATATGAAGGAAAATTTCAGCAATGAGGGTAGAAAAGGGGAGCTGAAAGAGTAGCAACGTTTTGTATTTTAGAGGAGGAAGGAGTAACTCAGAATACGAACTTAATTTAATTCAAATTGAATACGATTCTGTAAGAATTTTTATTATTTGTCTGAATTTTAACTTGGGATATTCGACAAGAACATTTCAAATTTCAGTACAGCCTCAAAGAGGAAAAGGGTAGGTAAAGTGGAAGCCTTCATGAAAAAGTTGAATTGATCATTCAAGATATCAAAAAGTTTGTTAAGAAAATTTTCCATTGTTGGTACAAATTGTATTTCAATTTGATCAGGAGCTTGCAGTATGAAGGGAAATTTGAACAATGAGGGTAAGAAAAGGGGAGCTGGAAGAGGAGCAGTCCTCTCTATTTGAGAGAAGAAATGACTAACTCAGCATACTCCTACTTAATATGATTCTAATGGAATACAATTTGTGAAAATTTTTAATAAATGTGTGTGTACCTATTTGTCTCTATCTCAACTGTAAAATGCGACAAAAACAATTCAGATTTCAGTAAACCCTCAAAGAGGAAAAGGGGAGCTGATGAAGGGAGATCAAGAGAAAGCTTTCATGAAAGAGTTAAAATGATCATTCAGCACGATATCAGTTTATTGAGAAAATTTTCTATTGCATCTCAGATTAATTTCCAACTCAATCTGAATGTTGCGGTATAAAGGAAAATTTGAGCAATGAGGGGAGGAAATTGAGCCAAAAGGGGAGCTAAAGGTGGGTAATTCGAAAATCTGATAAAAAGTCGACTCGTATATCAATTTCTCGGGTTTCAAGATCGCTGAATTCAAATCTGGACTTAATTTTGCATTATCATCTTTGATTTATGTGAAAATTTAAGGGTTGAGGAGGGGGGGGGGTGTAGTTAAGCAGCGAGTAACTCAAAAATCTGATAAAAAGTCGATTCGTATGTCGATTTCTAGGTTTTCAAGGTCGATGAATTCGAATTTGAACTTTATTTTGCATTATTTTCTTTGATTCATTTGAAAGTTGAAGGGTGGAGGGGGAAGTAATAAGGGATCAACTCAAAATCTCATAAAAATGTGACTTGTATATTGATTTCTCGGTTTTCATGGCCGCTGAATTCAAATTTGGACTTGATTTCGCATCATTACCTTTGATTCCTTTGAAAATTAACGATTGGAGGAGGAAGCCCAAAAACCATTATTCTTAAAAATTTGATATAAAATTGAGCCATGTATCGATTTCTAGGTTCTTGAGGTTGCTGATTCCAAATTTGAACTTCATTTTGTATTTTTCTTCGAACAAATATAGATATCAGGGCTTGTCAACGCAGAATGAACACACCTTTGCTAAGAATTCGTTCTATGCGCCAAAATACATCGAAATCATCAGAAAACTCCCTCTCTTTAGAAACTTTCTCGAAAAACTCAATCGTCATCCATTTTGTCAACCACTCTCGTCATTATGCAAAACCCTGCAAAGCTGCACCAAAAAAACCCTACTTTAATTGCGACCATGTTAGGATGAGAAAAAAGTTTGCTAGGTCGTTAAATTTTATCATTCGTGTACATCTCAGCACATTACTATCGGTATAAACACAAGACAGGATGAGAGATTTTAAAACAAAATCAAAAAGCGTTTCTAACAACTTAGTTTGGTCGTTACGGGTTCGGCTCTCGCTACCCTTTAGTGCAGAGTCTCGGTCTAGGCAGCAGTGGCGGTTTATATTGTCGTGTTTGATGAGGCGTGAGTTGTTGATTGTGAAAGTTAGTTAGCTAATGATCCTAAACGATTTTTTTTCCTCTTGCATCCTTACTCGATTACAATGGCCCGTCGACGTACAGAGTGCCTACATGTACCGGGCCTCGAAAATTAATTGATTTTCCATGGGGGCAATACGATTCGTTGGTTAATCAACCATTTTACTCGGCTCTTTAATGAGACCATCGAGTACCCCGGTGTGGTGTTTTTTTACTCATTTATTCACATCGACGACAATTAGCTCGAGTATTCATAATGCTCTAAGCTGGAGAACTTTTGTCTCGATTTTTCGGGTATAAAAATGGCCTCTCTTTTTTAATACCTAGATTAATAACGGTAGAGGGGTAGAAAAAAAGGGCACGGGGCATTAGGTTTTCTTCAACATCCAAAACACTACGGCCATTTTAAAACGCAGCGTTAGCGTACTTTCGCTTAAGAAATAATTGATAAAGCAATAAAAAGACACGACGAATTCTTTAACAAAAAACGTTTATACGGCATTAAAATGAAGAATTTTTTCTCTTTTTAAAGCTGCTCGCGTACAAAAACACGACAAAATACTTCTTTTTTCTTCTCTCTTTCTCTCGTGCTACTCGAGAGCTACGCAATTTAATGTATTAAAAGTTTTTTCTAGTTTTTTGAAATGATTTTAATAGAACGGAATACAGCTAAAAGCCAAAATGGATCTCATTAAAAATTCCATTAAAATAGCTTATTTCGGTTCCCTTTTTTTTTCTTACTTTCCTTCTCCCCCTCCTTCGTACTTCTCTCAGCGTCGTTTTTATTCTTCGTATATTTCTCCTCGACCCCGTACCTTCGGTTCGTTTTCGTCTTCTCGTCTTATAGTCTCTTTTCTCTCGCGAAATTCTTATTTTCTGAGAAAGTAATTACGTTTTTCTTTTCATTTTGTTGCGCTCACTCGCACGCTCCGCCCGCCCGGCCCAGCGCATTGCTCCAAAACGCGATCAAATCTTCGCCCATTTTTTATTACATTACAAAATGAGATTCATTTTTTACTTTCTGAGTTCTCGTCGTCGTTCGTTTCCTCTCTCTCTCCAAGTATCTACCTTGGTGCGCTTGTGTGAGTAAAATGCTATATTTCCTCTCACCGTTTTGCCCTGAATTTATTTTTCTCTCACTCTCCTCAACGGTTCCCCTTTCGTCGTCCTTTTCTCAGGTTACCACCGCTGTAAGTTTGGCCTCGTCCGAAGGGAATAAAGCGAGGGGACGGGGTGGAGGAAAAGAAAGTAAATATTTCTCGACTTTATTCGCGAATTTTCAAATTAGCTACAGGTATTTATAACTCTGTCATCGTCTCACAGCGCCCTCAGCCCGCTTCCGTTATTAAATACGAAATTTTTAAATTATTTTCGCCTCCTCCTCGCCGCCCTTCGCCTTCCCAAAGCGGCTTTCTCGCGCTTTTTTCCGCTGAAAAAAGTTTTTCAAAATTAGGGCGCGATTTTCGCCTTATTTCTCATTAAAAATGAAAAAATAGATGAGAGAGTACAGTTGAATAGATCGAGCCGAGGGCGTTCTCGCTTTTTTTTGGTCTTTTCGAGCTTGCTGTTTTTAACTTTTGATTAAGAATTTAGTCCCTCTCAGTTTGGAGTTAGTTTGGGTAGGTGGGAAAATTAGAAAATTAACGCCATTTTGTTTGAGGAACCAAAGTAAGAGTGAAACTTTTTGAAAATAGTTTGCTAAGATACTTTCTCAGCTCCTCCAGCCCCTAAACACCCACCAAGAAGTGCCTGGTACTAATTCAAAACAAAAACAAAAAATTAAAAAAAAATAAAAAACAGCAAAAATACGTAATAATTTGAAATTGGAAAATTTCAAACTAAAATGAAATACCTACCTACATAGGCATTTTTTTCAAATAAAAAAGTTATAGATTTGACAAAAGTAAAATTTTAACATAATTATTTCAAAATAACTGAAAAATAGGAAAAAATGGAGAAAAAATCGAAGATTGAAAAAAATGAAAATATAGAAAAATTTACTTTACTGAAAATTGAAAAAATGTGATTTGAACAAAATTTAAATATAATTTTATCAATTTTAAAAATTAAAAAAATAAAATTCATAACAATTAAAAAAATTGAGAAAATATTTGAAAAGTTCAAAAACTTTAAAAACAAATATTGAAAAAATAACGATGCATAAAATTATACTTCAAATTGAAGAAAAAATCAAAAAAGTAATCTGAAAATTCAAAAAATACAGAAATTAAAACAAATCTAAGAAAAAATATAAATTCAAGAAAAAAAAACAAAAAGGCTGAAAATACAGCTAATTAAAATTTTCAGACGAATTGAAATAAAAATTAAATGAATTAAAAATTTTACAAAATTGAAAAAATTAAGAAATTACAGGACTTATAAACTTTGAAATTTGGAACAATTTAGAGGAAAATCGCCATCGCACGAAAAGAAAAATTATCGAAAAAAGTTTTCAAGAGAGGAAACGTAGAAACTTTAAAATAAGTATTAGGAACCTATAGGTATTAAATTAAATTTGAGATGAAAATGATAATTTCAAAAAAAATTCTAAAAACCGAGAAAGTTCAAAATTGAAAAAACTAAAAAAACTTTTGTGCGAATTCGAAAAAGTTGAGAAATCGAATTAAATTGAAAATTGATAAATTTATTCAAAAAGTATAGATAAATTATTTCAAATTACAAAATTAAAAAAATTAATTGTTCAATTAAATTGCAAAAAACCCACAAATATCGCAGGATGGCAGTAATAAAAGTTGAACCAAAAAATCAAAAAAGGAAATTTTTGGCGAATAAAAAATTTTAGAAATTGGGAAAAAATTGAGTAAAAGTAGAATAAATTGTAAGAAAAAGTGAAAATTCATTAGAACAGAAAAAAAAAATTAACGAAATTAGAAAACTAAAAATTGAACCAAATTAAAAAGAAAAATTCTTAAATGAAGGAAAATTGAAATGTTTTAATTTTAAAATTTTAGATATCCAAGTTTCAAAAAAATAATAGATACCTAATTAATATCTAAAAATTAAAAACGAGAAAAATTCCAAGTAAAAATTTAAAAACTTCAAAAAATGAAACATTGAAAGAGCTGTAGAAAAATTACAATCGTACGAAATAAAAATAGAATAAAATAAAATAAAGAAAGAACAAACAAAAAAATCGAAAAACAGAAACGTTGAAGATTTGAAAAAATTTTAATGAAATAAAATTTTATAAAAATAAATATTGAAAACGGGAAAGATAGAAAATTTAAAACATTAAAAAATTGAAAATTGAACAAAATTGAAAAAAAATCAGAAAATTTAAATGAAATTAAACATTTGAAAATTGGTAAGAAATAAAAAATAATAATAATAATGAAAATTTTTTAATATAAATGAAAAATTATCAAAGTAGGAAATTTAGACAAATTGGAAAAGAAACAAAATTTAAACCAAAAAAAAGAACAATTAAAAACTAAAGAAAATTCGAAAAAATTACTAAAAAATAATTTAAAAAAATTTTCAACTCGAAAGTTTTAACAATCAAATTTTTGAAAATGATAAAAATAAAAATAGTTTAGAATTTTGAATAAGTTTAAAAAGTTGAAAATTCATAAAAAATAAATTTGAAAAATGAGAAATTTTCTACTTATTTATTTAAAATTTTGTAAAAACAGAAAATTTTGGGAAAATTGTAAACAAAATCAAAATCGAACGAAACTTGAAAATGAAAGAAAAAATCAAAAAAAGTAAAAGTTGAACGATGAGGAAAATTATATTCAATAAAAGAAATAAAAAAGTAAAACATTTTAAATAAGTATTAAAAATGAGAAAGAGCCAAGAGCTAATAAAAATAAGTAAGTATAGAATAAAAAATAATTTAAAAATAAAAACAGAATTTAAAAATTGAGAAGCTAAAAAATTATGAAAAATTTAAATAAAATAAAAAATTCTAGAAATTGAAATGAAATTGAAAATTTTAAGAATTTTAAAACACGAAAAAACGAAAAAAATAGAAGTCCATGCAGAAGAAAAACCGAAAAATATTTTTTTCTAAAGCCTAAAAAATGAAAATTTGGGCAAATGGAGAAAAATAAAATTGTATGAAATTGAATATTCAACAAAATTGAAATAAAATTTCGAGTGAATAATAATAAAAAATTTAAAAAATAAATTAAAATTCCTATTGAAAAAAAATCGGTGAAAAATAAAATCTCAATTGAGGGAATTAACCATCGAACCAAATAATTGACATAAATTCTTCCAAAACGAAAAGTGAAGTTCATTTATTTACCTTCCAAACGAACATTCAATTATCATGCAGATGACACAACACAGAAGCCGACCCTTTGTCTATCATCATTCATCAACACCAAAAAAAAAGAACACCCAACCACGACAAAAAAAATCCACAAAAAAAATCATACACCTAAATACCAAACATCAAATTCAAATTACCCTTCCTCTTGAACCGATTACGCACTACTTATCTATCACAGAGCTTAGAACAATCAAACCACCATATACCTACCCCCTGATTAAAATGCCATAAACGTAACAAGTGTTGTAAAAAATGCCTACCCAACCAGATGTCTATTCGAAGGTGTTTTTTTTTCTATGTACAGAGTTCTATCCCCGAGTTCCTTTTTATTCATTTTTTTTTTCTTCATTCGCTTCTGTAATACGCGAATAAAGCTATACACACAGATACAGCGACGGCCGCGTATTATGTAAATGATTTACACCTGCCCCCTGCCCTTTGCCTTATACATCTATATATAATATGGCGACCCCCTCGCTGCGATGTTGTTGCACGTTGACGAATTCAGCCTGATTATTTCCTCGTCACATTAATATTTTCGTTTCGAAGAAAATCGTTTACACAAGGTTATTTTAGCTTAATTTGGTATAAGCCGGCAGCTTTTATGCGAACCGATATAGCAGCAGCGCCCTCTATGGCGATGGCGTAGTCGTACATATTTACTCCATAAAGCAGAGGAGCAGAGTGGATACACAGGACGCCAAAATATAGTCCATTATATAGATTAGACACGCCTTATTTACATATTACTTGATCGTCATCGTCGTCGTTGTCATCGTGGTCGTGATGCCCTCCTGAGCCCCCTCACCCCCACACCACACTTCGCCATCAGACCGATATCTAGTCTAATTATATGAAAAAAAATTTAATACCACGACACCGTATATTTATAATACATACTTATTTATACCGATTCTATCGATACCAGAGGCTTGTGGTGATTTTTTTTATTATCATTCACACATAACAACGGACTGACCGTCAGCCCCTCCCTCTCCATCCATGCCCAGGTAGCCGAAGTGACTCTCGAACAAACGGTTCTCTTGTAAATTAAACCCAGCTACCTTTTTTCCACTTCCAAAATGCTGGAAAAATTGAGTTAAGATTTGAAAAAAATTTACAGGGAGTCCATCTATTATTTTAAAGGGGCAGTGATTTACAAAAATTCCAAAATTTCGTCAATACACGAAGCAGACGTGATTTCTCGAAAGCTAGGAACAAAAATCGGTTATTTGAAAAATTTGCCTATCTCTAAAAATGAAGGTACTACATACAAAGTTTTGAAAATTCTGAGTTTTAAGCTCTGTAGCGCCTTCATTTACGAAGACAGACAAATTTTTCATAAAACACTTTTTGTTCCTCTTGAGAAGTGACATCTGTTTCATGTACTTTCTTGATAAAATTATGTAACTTTAGGTCTTAGTTTGCACTGCCCAAATCGGAAGCCCACCAAAATTTCGACTGTATTTACCAAGTCCAGTACTACATAGATATCTTGATATTCAAAATTGGAGGGGAGGCAGGAGTCCAATCGAAATTTTCATAAAAACTAAAATTATTCCTAGTACTTCAAACTACAACTTTTATTTGAAAATTTTTTCAATTAAATCCCTACTTCGTCCCATTTTTAAAAATATAAAAATTCAAGTCCTATTATGCGAAATTGGAGGGGAGGAAGGGGTCTAATCGAAAATTTTATCATAACCAAAATTATCTATAGCACTTCAATCTACAACTTTTGTTTGAAAAAATTTTCAATTCGACCCCTCCCCAGTTTTTAAAAAGTATCTAAATTAGGATTGCCCATATTTTGGACTTTTGGATTTTTTAAATGCCTTACCGCCAAAGTTTTTTCATTTTATAAAAAAATAATTACCTATTTTTTATTTTTTACCCCAACTCAATTTTCATTGGTGCCAAACCATCCCTTTTGTAAAAAAAAAAAAAAAAAAAAATCACGATTTTCAAAATACCTATTGCCTTTTTTGAATTACAAACCATCAAAGTTGTTCTTTGTCATAAGAATGAATTCCCAATTTTTCACTTTCTCCTCAACTTAATTTTAAGTGATATACCTCGGGGCATCGCTAATTATTGAAAAAAAACTAAACTAAAACTAAAAAATGAGCAAATTTCTTTCACCCAACATTTTAACTTGTTGCAATTCATTAGAAAATAATTCCCAATTTTTCATTTTTTCACTAACTCAATTTTAAGTGGGCTCGCAGGCTCCCCCTTTTTTTACAGATTATAAAATCAAACCAAATTTTGAAATTTTTGCTTTTTTATTTTTATTTTTACATAGGTATAAAAGTTGTTTCTTTCGGTAAGAAATGATTACCAAATTTTTATTTTCCTCTCAACTGAATTTCAAGTGGCACCTAATGGCCCCCACTCCCTCATTTCTTTAGTTTTCTGAAAACTGTGGAAGGGTGACCAGGTGGCAGTTGAAATTCAGTTGAGGGAAAAATAAAAAAAATGGGAATCATTTTTTATCAAAAGAGCAATTTTGAAGTGTAAGAATCAAAAAATGCAAAAAATTCCAAAATTAGGTGTTTTATGTTTTTTCAAAATGGTGAGGGGGGGGGGGGGCTAGCTGCATCACTAAAAACTGAGTTGGGGAAAAATGAAAAATAGGGAATCATTTTCGAATGAAATGCAGTTCAACGTATAATGCTAGATGAAAAAATGTTGTTCATTTTTTTCGATTTTGCATTTTTTCAAAAAATTGGGATACATACCCCAAGGGAACATTTAAAATCGAGTTGAGGAGAAAATAAAAATTGAGAATTTATTCTTATGACAGGGAACAACTTTGATGGTTTATGACCGAAAAAGGGCAATATTTTGAAAATCGTGATTATTTTTATTTTTAAAAAAGGTCACTTGAAATTGAGTTTTGGAAAAATAAAAAATAGGGAATAATTTTTTTATAAAATGAAAAAACATTGGGGTAGGCACTCCCTTAATTTTGAATAAGTATGTACTGACTTTGAGCGAAATCAGAATGGGAAGGAGGAGTCCAATTGAAAAAATTTTCAAACAAAAGTTGTAGCTTGAAGTTGTAAAAATAATTTTAGTTATTACAAAATGTTCGATTGAACCCCTCCCTCCCCTCCAATTTTGAGTATCAAGTATCTTCTAGTATCTGACTTTGTAAAAAACAGTCGAAATGTTGGTGGGCTTTCGATTTTGGCAGAGCAAACTAGGAGCTAGTTTCTCAAACCTCCTTGATAAACTTAGGAAGGCAATACCTTTGACAAGAAATTCTCATTGCTGTAACGCCTTCAATTACAAAGATAGGCATCCCAATGCGATTAGGACTTTTTTTGTGTTTTTGAAATGCTATCCACTGGCTAGGCCGGAAAAATTTTTGAGTGCAGTGTTGCCAATCGATTTTAATCGGAAAATACAATTTTCAAAGCTCTACCAAGTATAGCACCTTCATTCAAAAAGATAGGCATAATGTGTACACTGTACAACAAGTTTTTTGCTAGCTGGAATCGATTATATCTAAATCTCGAAAAGCAACCACGCCCGGCCTCAGGACACCCTGTATAAGGAGGTCGTAGATACACACGATGAACGCCTGTTGTATTTGAATTAAAAATTGAGAAATAAAAAATATATTAAGAAACTTTTCCTTTTTCTTTTTTTTTCTTTTTTTCTTTTATTAATGTATATAATTTATTTTATAAACGAGCCAGGTCTGTTCTGCGTGGCCTTATCGATTTTTATAATGCGCCTCCCCCTCTATCGATTCAATTCTTCGGCCACGTTGAGTATTTAAATAGGTACCCATCTATCTATTTCGATTAATCTCTCTATATATAAAAAAAAAAACACCACCGCAACAAGTAATCAATTCGTTTAAACGATTCGACAATTTTTTTTTCAAGAGCCTTGCCCCGCTCAGCACTCCCCGTCCGCTTATATCGAAAAAATAGGTAAACCATGGGTCGATTTGTCGCTAAAATGTATACATTTTATTATTAATACCTATACGACGCGATGTGCGGCAAAGTGGCGTATAAAATATTCAGTTTTCTATTAACATAATAAATGATAGTAATTTCTTCGGACGCGCGATAAATGCCCGTTTTTGTAATTTATTATATCGGTAACGTACGCGCGCGGTCACCGGAATTACAAGAGGGGAGAAGGGGCAGCCGGTATGCCTTTAGAAGAGTACCTATAGGTACGAGTTGATGCGCCCTCAGCGCTTCTTCTTTTCGCAGCGTGTAGGTTTAATTTTTATTATTACTTTTTTGCAGTGAGATGACGAATTTTTCAAGAAAAAAAATTTGAAGAGGGGAAATTGATGGGGGGAGGGAGAGGTAATTTTTTCAGAATTACTTCTGACACTATTTGGACGAGGGGAAGGATAAAGGTATATTACTTTAAAAAATTAGTCTTTTTTCGGCGTAAAATTAAAAAAAAAATAAGAGATTTTTTCACAGAAAAACAAACAAAAAGTAAAAACAGAGATTTATCTTCTTCACAAAAAATTCTAATTTTTTTTTACCGCAAAGAGCTGAAAAAAAATTTGACTTACCTACACAAAGAAAAAAATTACAAAAGAAAATTTACAGATTTTTTCTTTCAATAATTCAAGGAAAATTTTTATTACAAAAAAAATGAATTTTTTCTTTATGAAATGAAAAGAGTTTTTTCTCCGAAAAATAGATTTTTTTCTCCAAGAATTTGAAGGATATTTCTGTTATAAAAGAGTGAAATTTTCACCAAAGAAATTGACTGATTATTATTTCTCAAAAAAAAAAAAAAAAAAAAAAAAAAAAAAAAAAATAGAGAATGTTTCTGCGAAAACATGATAAGTTTTTATTTAAATGAGGAATTTTCTGAGTAATTTTATTACTTGAAAAAAAAATCAAAATTCTACGAAAAATTTAGATTTGTTTTCTCAGAAAAAAAAGAGATTTTTTCTCTATAAAAATAAAAAGTGTTTTTATACCTCAAAAATGTTTTAAAAAATTTTACTCCTAAAAATGAAAAACATTCTTAGGTACTCCAAGAAATTTTAGAGACTTTTCTCGTCAAATTCGAAGAATATCTCACTAAATAACATATGGTAATGATAATTTTTCCCCCACAGAAATGTGAATTTTGGCTTAAAAAGTCTTTAAAAAAACAGATTTTTTTTTTGAGAAAGTCGTGAGATGTATTCAAAAAAATTGAAACAAAAAATTTTTTTTTCTCCATCAAAAACTGAGATTTTTCCCCTCCAAGGTTAATTCTTAAAAATTGGAAATTTTGTCTCAAAAAATCAAAGGTACCTATATTCTTTCAAAAAATTTAAAGATTTGTTCAAAAATTGTGTCATTTTTTAATCAACTTTTTCACATTAAAAAAATTGAGAAATTTTGTACGTTTATTCTAAAAAATTGATATATTTTTAATTCTAAAAAATTCAGAATGAGAGATTTTTTCTAAAAATAAATTGAGAAAATGTGAGATGTGAAAATTTTTTAGAGGTGGCACCCATATAGATTTTTTAATCATTGATCGGCCAAAACAGACTTCTTGAGAAAAATTTTAAATTGATTTATTTTTTACTTTTGAACTCCAAAAAATAAGTCGACTTTTTAATTTTTCTCGAATTTTCAGTCATTCGAATTTTTAATAAAATTATCACATCTTTCAATTTGAACTCTCCCTACACACAGATTTTTAATTCATTCTGAATTCCAATTATTATTATTTTTTTGTTCAGTTCTCATCCTTTCCTTCAATTCAGTGTTCACCCTCTTTTTAAATTAGGTATCAGTGAACTTTCAGTAATTTTTGATGTAGTAACATTATTTTTTCTAAATTTAAAAAAGATTTCAATTTCCAGCCATTTTTATAATTTTTTAATGTTTTATTCAAGGTTTCAACAACTCAACTTTTTAATTTTTTTCGAATTGTTGGTTATTTTGCAGAATTTAATTTGAATTTTCTCAATTTTTATTTTTTTCAACGTGTCTTAAATTTTAAAATCTCCAATTTTTCCCCACATTTTTAATCATTTTCGAATTTTTACTTTCTCTCTCAAAATTCAATATTTTTTTCTTCTTTTATTTTATATTTTCAGTTTTCAATAAGTTTTGAGATTTTTTTTGATTTCAAAAAATTCAAGCCATTTAAAAAATTTTTTTTTATGTTTTTACAAGTTTTGATCTTATACCAACTTCTTTTTAGTTTTAATTTTTTTTTAAATGTCAAGTCATTTTTACTGTAAGTTTGATCTTTTTCAATTTTCTGCCATTTTTCATGGGGTTTCATTTTGAAAAGAACTTGAATTCAATTTTTTAATTTTTATTCACACTAATTCAAGTTTGATTTTTCCTCTAACTAATTTTTTTTTTCAATTTTCAATCTATAAAATTTTAACCATGTTTAATTCTCAATTTTTTCAACTCAAGTTCAAATTCAAGTTTTTTTACGATCATTCTTCGTTCAAATCAACTGTTTCCTCCTTTTAATTCATTTTTAAATTTTCAGTAGTTTTTGAAGAATTTTTAATTTTGTCTACTTTTGAAAATTCCACCAATTTTTAGTGGTTCTCAATTTTTTCTATATTTTGTCGTTTTTAAAATTTTCAACGTTCTGCTTTTTTTAATTTTTTGAAAATTTTTAAATTTTGAACTCAAATTTTCACTTCTGTATATCTAAACTTAATTAATTAATTCAATCAGTGTACTCATTTGCAGTGGCGTAGGGGCGACCCCCGCAGACCCCGCGTTGCGGGGGGGGCACTAATCTTAGGGGCCCAACATTTTAAAAAGTAAAAGCTGAAAATTCATTATATTGTCCAGAGATAGGTAGCTTAACACGGTTCGTAGAATTTTTGAAATTTTCAAATACATATACAAATAAAATGTGAGATCTAAAAATTTTCAAAATCAATTCAAAGAATTTTTCTACAGATTTTCCTGAGAAAACATTTTTCCTAGAGAATTTTCCAGTCAGAAAATTTCATTACTATCAGGAATTTTTATGGAGAATTTTTTGAAGAAAAAGTCTGATTTCTTCCTGTAGAATGATCTTAAAATTTTCAAAATCAATTCAAAGAATTTGTCAACAGATTTTCCTAAAAACACATTTTTTTTGGAGAATTTTCCAATTATATAGGAATAAATTTTATTCTTTGTCAAGAATTTTTATAGAAGATTTTTTTGAAGACAATGAATGATTTCTTCCTGTTTTTTTTTTTTTTTTTTTTTGATTTTGAGTTTTAAAATTTTCTGCAGAGTTTTTAAAAAAATGAGGCATGCAAGTTGCACGTCAGAAATGAATATTTATCCAAATCGAAGTTAAAGTTGAATTATTTTTCCAGCTTCTCTGGTTCAATAAAGGAATTTCTTACATTGCACAAAGTTTTTTCTTCGTAATTCAAACGTTATTGTTTTCTTTAGATCATACCTAATTTCTTACTTGAACAAATAATGACGAAAAGCAAAAAAAAATTAAGACCGGGGGGGGGGGGGCCAAAATTTTGCGTTACGCTACTGCTCATTTGTTTAATGAATTTAGAGAATAACGTCACGATTTAAATTTAAAATCATCGAGGAAATGATTTTGCAAAACCCAGTACACAAAACACATCAAAACACTTACCTACCCCATCCCTCAACCTGCTGCAAATTCTCTCATTATGCAAATAAACTCGTAGGAGAGGATTACCGGCGCATTTGCACCACTCGCCTCGATTCACAGCTTCCCTTAGCGCGACTTTGCAAAAAAAAAAGGGATGAAACTAAAAAGTACACCTCGGAGAAAGAAATTCGCAACCCGTCATCGTTGGCACGGGCAACAATTGGCGTTTTTCTCTCGCCATTTCGTACACCCCTCACCCTCAGCCCTGAATTCTCATCCTCGTACGTATCTAATCAATCGGCGATAATTTGATTAATTGTTAAAATAGGTAGAATAATACGTGCGACAAAAGATACACGGTCACGGTTCAATAAACGTATCGATATGAATATGTAATGTGACATAATCACACACGGCCACACCGTTGGCAATCTTAAGCCCGAGTGTTAAAGTGCGTTACGCGATAATTCGATTCAAAAAAAAAACGAGAGAAAAGGTCTTCGATGAAAATTACCGCGACGATGGAGGTTTTTTTTTGTACTTGCGATTCGGATGCGGGCTGAGGTTGCCCTTTTTATTTCGCCAGGACTGTTTACGCATCGCGAGTCCTATAGGTACGCTGCGTGGCATCAGGACAGATGTTTGGACGAATATACGAGAGTGATTAAAATCCTAAATCTCTGAGCATACGAGTACGAGTTCGTGATGGAGTAGGGAAAAAAATGGAAGAGAAGGTGAAATATGCTTCATTAAGGGATTAATATGTAATGTATGTAACTGCGCGTGGTATGATTTAGGTGCTACGATTATTGGCTTCATTCTGTGTAGTGTGACTGTGGTCTATATGAAGCGGGCTTAAATTATGCAATTTAGAGCATAGAGTTCGATGCACGGTTTAATCGGACCTATTGTCGAGCCATTAAGATGGATAGTTTTTCAAAGGTGATGACTATATTGACTATGAAGCGATGACGAAACTGATTTAGGGGTTTTGCCAGAAATTATACATCATTGTGGATCACATTGATACAATTTGAAAAATACAATCGTGGTAAAGAGATTGATTTTTTTTTTTAGAAATACAATTTTTTTTTAATCGTTGAAAATTTTTCAATTTTCTTTAAAAAAGTTGAAAAACAAAATGTTCCTGTCCTAAAGGGACATCGCGCACAAAACATTGAAAAAAACACAAAAATAAATAAAATTGTTCATTTTGTTAATACTGAATTAATTTTACAAATTTTGTTCAGATATGATTTTTTCAAAATTTTGTTCAAAAATACTTGCTCCATTTCATTTAAAAATTTGTTTTCAACATTTTCTGAAAACAAAATTTGTTGACGAACATTGATCTGTTGAATTTTCTTAATCTTATCTTCATGTTTCAAATTTGATTTTCCGTTCTTTCCCCTCAGCATTCTGCTTTTTAATGCACAAAAGGTTTTACTTGAATATTTTTTTCCTATTTTCGAGTTTTTTAAATTTTTAAGCTCAATATTAATATTTAAACTTTTTTTGATTCTTCAATTTTTTTTCTCGAATTTTAATGTACCTATCTAATTACCTATAATTTGTTTTATTCAAGTAGATTTTTTCACTTTAAAATTTATTTCAAATTTCTAACTTTCCTAAATTTTAATTTTTTTAAAATTGATTAAGGTAATTTCTATTTTTTATAATGATTTTGATTTAGGATATTTTTTCAATTTATTTTCTATTTAGGATTTTATTAGTATTATTTTTTAAATTTTGACTTCTTTTACATTCCATTTTTTTCGATTTTAGGTCTTTTTCAATTTTTTTTTATCATTTTACATTTTTATTTTTTCAAAATTACAATATTGTTTTTATTTTTTTCAAGTCACATTGATTATTTGAACTTCGAATTTTTTCAAATTTGCACTCTTTTTTATTTCCCAACAATTTTTCAATTTTTTTTCTATCATTATAGATTTTTCAAATTTTCAGTTGAACCTCTATTTTTCTCATTTTTTTTAGTATTTTGAAATCGTATCTTTTTAGAATCTCATCCCACGTTGAATTTTGATTTTTTTTTTTTTACATTTCAGTAGGTATGATTTCCATTTTTCTCAATTTTTCATTTTTTTCTATTGATGGATTTTTTCAATTTTCAATTTATTTCCAATATAAAATTTTTCACAGTTCTCAATTATTCTCAATTTTAATTGTTTTACCATTTTGGAATGTGATCTAAATTTTCTTTCTGTATGCTGAACATATATTTAGGTATTTATTTTGATTTTTAAATTCCACATTTGTACAGGTTATTTTTCTTTTCTCTAAATTTTGATTTTTTTAAATTTTTCCATTTTGCTAAGTACCACTTTCTTTTCAATTTTGAATTTTTCTCGATTTTCATTTTTTTTTAAATTACTTATTTTGGAATAATTGGTTCTCCATAAGTTTTATTTTTGATTTTTTAAATTTGGAATATTTTCATATTTCTAAGTAGGCATAATTTTTTCTCAATTTTTGATTTTTTATTCATAAGTAATTTTTTCAAAATGCTTTATTTCCAATTTTTAATTTTTCAAATTCTTTTGGTCTTGGACATTATGATTTTTTAAACTTTTGTCTTCAATTTGAGTTTTTTTTTGTGCTTTTTTGTGTGTTTTTTTTTACATTTTTATTACTTCCATTTTCTCTAAATTTTTATCCTTTTTTACGTATTTGTATTTTTTCAGTTTTCAAGTCATTCACAATTTTTATTTCTATTTTTTAAATATTATAACACATACCCAGTTTCGAATTTCTAAATTTAGGTATTTCGGTTCTTGAATTTTTTTTCAATCTTATTTTTTATTTGAATAAATTTGAATTTTTAAAAATTCACATTGATTTTTAAAAAATTCTTTCTCATTTCAAATATTTCCATTTTCTCTCAATTTTTCATTATTTTTCAATTTTTTTGTGATTTTTTTCAATTTCCATTTATTTCTCAATTTCATTTTTTTTAAATTTTGTTTTAATGTAGTAAATTTTGAATTCATATTATTACTTCGGTTTTGAATCTTTTTCAATTTTATTTTTCGATTTGAGTTTGATTTTTTTAAATTTTGACTATTTTTATTTTTTTTTAAATTGGCATTTTGATTTTGTATGAAATTGTAAATTTCCCCCTTCATTTCCCATTACATATTTTCACTTTTTCTGAATTTTTAATTTTTTCTAAATTTGTAGATTTTTACAAATTTTTATTGTCCTCAATTTAATTTCTAATTTATTTTTCAGGGCACAACAGATGTTTATTTTTCAAATTGTTTTGAAATTGGATATTTCGCAATTCTTCTCATTTTTTCAATTTCTTGAAGTCTATCACATTTTCATTTTTCGTTTGTTTCATAGGCAGATTTTTGTGAAATTTCCTCATTTCTAATTTTATCTCAATTCCTTTGAAAATCTAAAAAAATAATTTTTTTAAATTAGTAAATTTTTTAAAGTCAATATTGTTATTTCCACAAAAATTTAATTTTTCCTTGTTTTTAAGATTTTTAAAATTTTTTTAATCTTTTACCATTTCATTTTTTCATCATTTTTTGTGTTACAATTTTTTTATAGGTCACATCTTGAATTTTAAAATCTTTTTTTTTTTTTTTTTTTTTTTAATTTTCCGAAGTTTTTTTTCATGTTTATAAGAATTTCTAATTTACAATTAATTTATATTCAAATTTTGATATTTTTCAATATTTTAGTTTCGAATTTTTCGAAGTTTTATTTATTTCTCTTCAAATACGAATTTTCCTCATTTTCAATTAGCTAACTTCGATTATAATTTTTCTTAATTTTTAGGTAACTATACTCATTAATCGTAACGCAAAAAAATTTTTATTGTACTTTTTTAAATAGAAATCTACCAAAATAGCGTAATTGAGGGCGGGGGGAGAATAAGGGCCTTCGCCGGCGAAGGCCCTTTTTCTCTGGAATCGCGTTTCAGATACTTTGCACCTTCGACTATCCATTAAAAGTGGTGGCAGTTCCCGACTCGGCGTATAGAGGTCGCTAGTGAGTTTTTAACAGAATAAGACATTGATTTTATGGGATTAAGATTTCGGTTTTTCAAAAATTTTAAGGCATCCAAATGAATACTTGTTGCTGATGTTGTTATCATTGCATCCGCGATCTTTTTTGATCATAATTTCACTTTCTCATGTGATAATAATTATAATATTCGATTAGTTAAACGTATTTTTCATAAAATTTTGGTTTTATGTGTAACATTTCGATTGTTACCATTATCAGATTCGATTTGAAGCAATTTTTTTTTTCAATATGGATATTGAAAAAGGGCCTTCAGAACAACTTTATCAAAAGAGAAATAGCGATATTTTTGACATTTAGCTATTTTCAGACTCGATTAGAAAAAAAAAAATTAAAAATTTGGATATTGAAAAAGGGCCTTTAAAGCAACTTTTTCAAGTGAATGTAGAGGGGGAAGGAATGAAGTTTTTTTCAATGTTATTATACCGAATTGTAGCGAAAGAGTTGTTCTTTCTAATGAGACAAAGAGCAACATTGTTGAAATTTTTTCCGCTGAGTTATATCAAACTAAAATTTCAAATGCGATTTACTCAAAACGAACTTTCCGGAGATAGGTCCTTATTCTCCCCCCGGCCTCAATTTCAGTTTTAATTTTTTTTTTCTGTTGCTGAAGACATTTTTTTTTTTTTTGAAAAGTAAGTACATAATTGACACTTTTTGAGTTTTGCTCAAAAGGAAGTGTTTTCATGTCGAAAGACAAGTTTTATGAACTTAATTTTAACACTGTTTTATTAAATTTTATTCAAAAACATTTTTTTTTCAATATGAATTACTTGGAGCTTTTTCCAAAAAAATCCTGAAAAATCGACCCCTGCCATAATTCAAATCAAAAATTAAATTAAAAAATATTCTACGTAAGAATTTCTAATATTCAATCAACAACGCCAAAGTTGGTACCGCAGCATTTTCCAATGTTTAATCCCCTCCACCCCGTTCGCCATCCATTGAAATTTCCTCATTTCGACAAAATATTCAAAACTCTCCCTCATCAACGCTGGCGTATCTCCCTGCTGTACGAGTAAAAGAAAAAAACGCAGAATTTAATATTTATACTTCAATCTGGCGCGTTGCTTAATTATAGAGCCACCGCTCTCGCCCGCTCCCCGTTTTTTTATATTCGTACCCTCGAAACTGCGAAAGAAATTTACATTCGGCCATGTTGAAACACCCTCTAGAAAAATTACTCATTAAACCTTGGCAATTTCTCAGCACGCTCTTAAAAAGTATAAAAGAAAAGCTCGCTGCGCCATTTTGTTGAAAAAGTTTTTCATTACGTTAGAAACAGAGAAAGATAGTCGGATGGAGTGAGAGAGAGCGGAGGAAAAAAAAGAGCTTTAATCAGACCGCCCTATTCGGGGTTGAAATAATTACACCGACGTCATTAAGCGGCCTCCGAGAGAGAGTGAAGAGGAACGGTGGCGCCGACACCGACACTGACACGGCGGACGCGGACGGCGAAACAAAACCTAAAAATTCTATTCGCCCAATGAAACAGAGAAAAAGCGCACACATTTCGCCTGGAACCGAGCCCGAGTATTTTTCTAGCAAAATACACCAATGTAGAAATGCACAAAAGAAAGAAAGGAGTAATTCCCCCGTTTCGAGGCGGTACGAAAGTGTTTTCATCAACTAATGAACGGACGTCGAAATAGAGCACCCCTAAGCCCAGTGCGCTTTTAATTACAAACCCCTTTTTTAATTACCAACGTCGAAACGATCCGACAAAAAGCGCATGTCCACTTTTCGGCCAATTCGGCGAAAGTTTTCGACCACACCGTGTTTGTGTCATTTGGCTCCCCTTCCCCCTTCCGCGCTGCTCTCGTCATAGATATCGAATAGGATATAGTTTTCCTTGTTCTTTTTCTTTTTATATTTTCGTTATAGTCTTTTTATTCCAAGGAGTCTTTCATTTTTTTCCCTCTTTATTATAAACTCGATTCTTTTAATACTAATTTTTAGACGGATTTTATCGACTGAGGTGGAAAATTTTTTCGTGCTATTGTGGTAGAAGTGGTTTTCAAAATTGGTTTGGGAACTCATTTTTGGAGAACTATTTGATTCAGTGTCATATTTTATGAATATGTATACAGGGTGTTCTGATCCTGTTAAGGTTCCTCGGTAAAATTACGTGGCAACTCAAACTACACCAGTGTAGATTAACTTGCCTATCTTGTGATTGAAAGGGGCAACCTTATGGATAATCGCAGTTCAAAAATGAAGGAGGCGAAATGCTTGCAAGTTTTTATACCTTTTTCGATTTCATTCTTGGGCGAACTGTAAATCTTCATTGCCCCTTCGCCCCTTCAATTTTCAACTTTGGAAAAAAGAATAAGGACTACTTTTGTAGAACGGTTAATTAAAGTTGTCATCATAAAATTTTGCTTAAATTAAAAATTGAAGAAGTTATGAAACTTTAACTCATCGTTACTGTTTTAATTTTCAATTCGAGCCCAAAAAAAAAAAATATATATATACAGGGTGTCTCGTCAACAGTTATCACCCCTTCACCAGCGATATAGTCAACTCAAACTAAGCTCATGTATGCATGTTTGCCGACCCTGTGAATTGAAGGGGCAAAGATATGCTCAACTGAAAATTTTTTATTTTCAGTTTTGTTTCAGATTTTTAACCATGCGTCACTCGACAACCGAGATAGGTAGAAAGTTGCGCTTTGCGGCGTTGGAAAGGAAATTTTGTGTAGAATTTTTTGATGGGGTTGATAATTGTACTAGGTGATCAGGGGTGTCTGTACCGTATTAAATATCTAAAAAAACGTGTTCAAAAATTGAGATTTTTTGGCAATTTTTGAAAAAATCTCAAAAAAGTTTCCTCATTTGGTATTATTATTATGATTTGCCTTACATGAAAAAAGTTCGACCTTTCGAATGCCGCAAACTAGACTCTTCTATCTCACTTGGTTAAAAAGTTATAGCAATTTCAATTTCGAAATCGAGACAGAAAAAAAATCAATTTATTTTTCATTTTTTTAAATTTCCAATTATTTTAATTTTTGGAAGTTGATACCTATCGTAACTAATAATTTTCAGTGAAACTCGATGTTAAAGATAAAAAGAAAAACATTTCGGTAAAAAAATTTTTTTTTGAAAAAATAATTTTTTGTTTTTCAGTCATGATTTTGAAATTGAAATGGCTATAACTTTTTAACCAAGTGAGACAGAAGAGTCTAGTTTGCGGCATTCGAAAGGTCGAACTTTTTTCATGTAAGGCAAATCATAATAATAATACCAAATGAGGAAACTTTTTTGAGATTTTTTCAAAAATTGCCAAAAAATCTCAATTTTTGAACACGTTTTTTTAGATATTTAATACGGTACAGACCCCCCTGATCACCTAGCACAATTATCAACCCCATTAAAAAATTCTACACAAAATTTCCTTTCCAACGCCGCAAAGCGCAACTTTCTACCTATCTCGGTTGTCGAGTGACGCATGGTTAAAAATCTGAAACAAAACTGAAAATAAAAAAATTTCAGTTAAGCATATCTTTGCTCCTTCAATTCACAGGGTCGGCAAACATGCATACATGAGCTTAGTTTGAGTTGACTATATCGCTGGTGAAGGGGTGATAACTGTTGACGAGACACCCTGTATAAGACTCATTTTATAGAACTTCTAACGCACTACAAAATTAATCATTATTAAATTTTTCCCAAATTCAAGATTAAAAGAGCTCTTAAACATGAAGTCTTCATTAATGTTTTAATATTCAACTTGAGCCCAAAAAAATAATATAAGACTCACTTTATAGAACTTTTAATGTTCTACAGTATTACTTGGTCATTATTAAATTTTTCTGAGGTTCAAAATTGAACAAATTAATAAACTTCAAATTTTCAATTTGGGCGAAATAAAGAAAGAGACTTGTTTTATATTTTAACGCTCTATAAAAATAGGCTGGATTTTTTTTTTTTTTTTTTAATATTTCTACTCCAGATAAAACTTTGAGACATTTAAAAAAAAAATTTAATACCTACTGAAAAACTGAAAAATTTTCCCTTTAAAAAAATAAAATAGGTATTTTTTACTAAAAAAAATGCTTTGAAAAAACGAGAAATTTTATTCTAGAAAAAGAGTTGAAAAAAATCTAAAAAATTAAAAGATTACTTATTCTAAAAAAATCTAGAAATTTTTTTTTCAAGAAAAATTAGAAATACTTTCACTTCAGAAAAAAATAAAAACTAGGTACGAAACTTCAAATTTTCATTATTCATTATTGTTTTAATTTTCAACTAGAGCCCAAAAAATATAAGACCCATTTTATAGATATTTCAATTTTCAACGCTCATCAAACTTGATCATCATTCAATGTTTTCAAAATTCAAAATTGAAAGAGCTATGAAACTTTTAATTTTCAACTCGAGTTCAACAAAGTATAAGACCCATTTACCTAATAGAACTTTTAACGCTCCACAAAATTGTCATTACTGAATTTTGTCCAAGTTCAAAATTGAACTCCTTTTGTAGATTGTTCTATAAACGACTAAACGTTCTCATCATAAAATTTCGCTTAAATTCAAAATTAAAGAAGTTATGAAAGATTAATGTTTTAATTTTCAACTTGAACCCAAAAAATATAAGGCCTATTGTATAGAAATTTCAACGCTCTTCAAACTTAGTCATCAGTGAATTTTTTCTAAATTCAAAATTGAAGGAGCTATAAAACATTGAATCGTCATTACTGTTTTAATTTTCAACTCGAACCCAAAAAAGTATAAGACTCATTTTATAAAACTTTTAACATTCTAAAAAATGAATTAACTATTATTAAAGTTTGCCAATGTCCGAAATTGAACAAATTAGAAATTTTTAGATCTTCATTACGACAGCTTGAATTTTCAACTTGGACAAAAAAAAAATGAGACTCATTTTGTAGCACGTTTCACCCTCTGTAAAAGTAGTCATTATCAAATTTCACCTGAATTCAAAAGTAAAGAAGTTATAAAACTTTAAATCTTCAGTAATGTTTTAATTTTCAACTTCAGCCCAAAAAAATATAAGACTCATTTTATAGAATTTTTAACGTACTTACCATAAAATTTGTCATTATTAAATTTTGTCTAAATTCAAAAAATCATTATAAAAATGAAGCACAATCGTCGTTTTTTACATTTTTGATAGTGCTGAGTTCTAATATTGTTTCGCTTTTTTGATCAGACACTTTCCCAGGCCCCCCCCCCTACTCAAATTTTGAAAAAAAAATGATGAAATCAAAAAAATCGTGTGGCATATCATTTGTTAAGTTTTTAACAGCTTCGAGTTCGAATATTGCCTCAGTTTTTTTACTAGACCTAAACCGAGCCCCTCAAAGCCCCTCAAATTTTGAAAAAAATATTGACAATATCAAAAAAATCGTATGGCATATCGTTTGTTATGTTTTTAACAGCGCTGAGTTCGAATATTGTCTCAGTTTTTTGACTGGTGCTAAACCAAGCCCCTTACGCCCCCTCAAGTTTTAAAAAAAAATCGACAAAATCAAAAAAATCGTGTGACATATCATATGTTATGATTTTAACAGCGCTGAGTTCGAATTTTGCCTCGGTTTATTGATAGGACATAAATCAAACCCCTTAAGTCTCCTCAAATTTAAAAAAAAATCAACGACATCAAAAAAATCGTGTGACATATCATTTGTTATGATTTTAACAGCGCTGAGTTCGAATTTTGCCTCGGTTTATTGATAGGACATAAATCAAACCCCTTAAGCCTCCTCAAATTTAAAAAAAAATCAACGACATCAAAAAAATCGTGTGACACACCATTTGTTATGTTTTTAACAGCGCTGAGTTCGAATATTGACTCAGTTTTTTGATAGGACCTCACCCAAGCCCCCCCCCCCCTAAGACTCCCCAAATTTTGAAAAAAAAATTGACAAAGTCAAAAGGATGGTGTGACGTACTTATCGTTGCTGTGCTTTTGATAGTGCTGAATTCGAATATTGATCATTTTTTTTGATAAGACCTCACCCAAGCCCCCTAAACCTTCTCAAATTTTGAAAAAAAATTACAAAGTCAATATGATAATGTGACATATTGTTTGTTATGTTTTTAATAACGCTGAGTTCGAATACTGCCTCAATTTTTTGATAGGACCTTACCCAAGTCCCCCAGCCCTCAAATTTTTGAAAAAAAAAATACGAATTCATCAGAATGGTGTGAGATATTGTTTATGTTTTTGATGGTGCTGAATTCGAATATCTACTTATTTTTTCGATTGGGGACTTCCCAAAGCCTCTGTAACCTATATTTTTGAAAGTAGAACTTTTTGAAAAAAGTTTCAATTCCCAAGTAAAATTTTTTTGAGCAAAATCAGTAGACTCCGAGGTCAAAATTTGACCAAGCTGACATGGCATGGCCTTACTTTTTCATGATTTTTCTGTACTTTTTAGACCAAAAAAAACCTAAAAATAAAAATTCCAAAATGAAAATCCGGCTATACTATTGCATGCAACCCGCTTCATCGTCGTATTCATTTTACTCTTTTTGTTCACTAGATACTTTCGGCATTCGACGTTCGTGTATTAAGAAATTAAAATTCTTCTTCGTCTCGCCTCTCGTTGCCCCTCACCCAGTTTCGTTTTATTTATACGACAACTCGGCCCAGTATAATTTCGCTCTATGGAAACCTAAATATTACATAAATTGGATGGCATTCGTACGCCTTAGCCGTACAAAAAAAAAAGAAGAGGGAACCGCAGCCAAGGCATTTTATTCCACACGCCGAGAAAAATATTACACATAATCATTAACGATTCTTTATACTACAATTTTTTTACCCGCGTAAATGCAGTCGTCTTGTTGGCAAAAAATGCTAATAAAGCTAACTTTTTTCTCTGTTATTTTATTTTATTTTTTTGTGGGAAAAGCGCACCGTACATTTCGCGCATAAATCGTTAACTCGCCAAAGATCGCGCGCGACCGAAAAACGCCGTAGGAGGTGGAAAGGATGAGGTACGGGGAAGGTACCTACACCGCGTACCGTAAAATCTCGTATTTTATTTCTCTATGCTAGCTTGAATGAAAATGGAAATTAGTTCTAGTTTTTAACATTATGCCAACCTAAGGAGAATAATACAGCTTTATATACCGACCACGGTATACCTTTGCCCCCTCCCCCACTCTATATCGCCTTTCACGTATGTACGAACCTACGTTAGCTTTTTGTGCCTCGTTCGCCACAGCTTGCTATATGGTTGCAAAAAAATCTATTTTCCTCGTATTAAAAATAGACATAAATTTCGCGTACATTCGTATACAAAAATTACAGCAGTAAGTATACGTGTGTGGGTAATATGTGGTATAATGTATAACGAAAATTGTACTAGCGAATTTTGCTTCGACTGAGGGCAAATGGAGCTGGAGGTGGCGTGTAATTTCTCGCGTAAAACTACGTACCTATATATAGTATATAAATATATACGAGATATACCCTATTGGCATACTATGTACGTATGTGTAATTGTGTAACTACACACAGGGCCACAGACTCTATAGTAATTTCGAACAACTTTGTACCTCGTAAAATATCCCCGCTACTCCTTTCCTAGTCTTTTTACAAAATGTATGGTTCCCCCACTCACCCCCATACGTGTACACTCGAAAAATACTTTTCGATAAGTATATTTGGTCAGAAGTTTCGTACAGTGGAAATAAAGCCAGCAAAAAAAGGTATACGGACCAGACTAATAATTTACACAGACCATAGAGATCATTTCAGGCGATTCTATTTTTACTCCCGTTCGCCATTCTCAATTTTTGAGTGAAAATATTGTGCTAGTGGGTATTTAAAGGTTTATTTTTTTTTTTTTTTTTTGAAGGAAATATCAATATTTGGAAGTATTTGGAGAGATTATTTCTAGACTGGGAATTAATTTGGTCAAAATCGTTTTTAAAATTGAAAAACAAAAATAACGAATTTTAGAAATCTAAAATTTAAGTTTTCTGTGATAGGTCAAAAAAAAGAAAGCAAAGTAAAAATGAGAAAAATTGAAAGTTGAATAAAATGTAACTAAATTAAATGATAATTATGAACAGAAAAAAATTAATTTTACCTACATGGATGAAATTTTTTTAATTTTTTTTTTAAAAATGACCGAAAAATTAAAAATTTTTGTACAGTCCAAAAATGAAAAATAAAATGAAAATTAGCGAGTTTATTATAAGTTATTGGGAGAATTCAAAATCAGGGGAAAAAATTAAAATGAAAAAGTCAGATTTAAAAATTAAAAAAAGAAATAAACTTAAAATAGTAAAAAAATTAAGAAAAATTGTTATTAAGAAAATGAAAAAATTAGGGAAAAAGTTGTAAATTCAAAAAAAATAATAATTATATACTTATAGGTACCATACTTACTAAATTTAAATTGAGAAAAAGAAAATGAAAACGATGAAAATGTGAAAAAAATAAAAAATGAAATGAAACAAAAAAAGTCAATACCTAGGTATGAAAAAATTAAAAAATTAATTTTTTTTTAGATTGGAAAATCTAAAAATTAAAAATTAAAAAAAGTTAAACATTCAAAAAATTTAGAAAATAAATGAATATTGTGAAATAAAAAAAATACACGAGTAGATATTATATAAAAATTCAAAAAAATTGTAAAAATTAAAAATTTTGAAAATTGAAAAAAATATTAAGAAGAAAACATTAAGGAAATGACAAATGAGAATGATCTAAAAACAAAAATTCAAAGTAGAAGAAAAATCAAAAAATTCCAGGAGGATAGAAAAATAAAAAAAATTCTGCATCGAAGAAATAAAAACGAAAAATGAAAAGTGAGTAAAAGCAAAACTTGAAGGAAATTTTAAGAAGAAGAAAAAAACTAAAATAGAAAAAAGTTTGCATTCAAATTAAAAAGTAAAAATAAAAAAATAGAGAATAAATTCAAAAATGAAAGAAAATGACAAAAAGAAATGAAACAGGCAAAACTGAAAATTGAAAAAATTCTAAATCTGGAAAATTTACAAATCGAAAAAAAAAACGTAATAGATACTTACCTCTCGAAGAAAAATGAAATAAAATGCTGAAAAATTAAAAAATTCAAAATGGGTAGAGCGAAAAAATAAAATGTGATGCGATCTACGAAACCCACGCAGAAGTCGGCAAATAAAATTTTACAGGAGAGCAATTTTTCACATTTTTGTCAACATTTTTCCCCTCATTTTTGGATAGTTAAGGGTCTAACATAAGAACTCGTTTTTCTCAAAAATTATGAAAAATTCAAATTTTGTTTTCAGAACTTTGAAAATTATACCTACCTATAAAAATAATGAAAACACCTAGCACACTCGGGGTTTCAGTAAAATGACAAAAAAGTTACGAAGAATCCAAAAATGCAAAAAAATTTGATTCCGACTTCCGCTCGAGTTTTCTAAATCGCACCACAAATAGCAAAGTATTAGAAATGGGAAAATTTGAAAAAAAAAAAATGAGATTTGAAAATTGAGAAAGTTTGAAACTTAACGTAAGTATTACCTACTTGAAACATGAAAAAAAAATCAAAATTCAGAAAATCAGAATTTTAGTAATTTACAAAATTTAAAATTAAATTGAAGAGGAAATTAAAGAAAATCGAAACATTAAAAATTAGTTTGGTTTGTTAAAATATTTCAAAATAAGTATATAAAATTAAGAAAAATTATAGATTTAAAAAAATTAAAATCCCAAGGAAAAAAAAAAAGAAAGAAAAATTAGAATTTTTAGTGCTTTAAAGAAATGAAAAAAAAAACAGAAGTAGATAAATTGAATAAAATTAAAAAATTGGAAAAATTTACAAGCGGAAAACAACTAAAAATACCTAACAATTCCAACTTGAAAAATGAAATTTTTCAAATAAAAATTATTTTTTCAGATAATTTTTTTTTTCAATTATTTAAATGAAAATTTTTTTATTTCTTGGATTTTTGGGGGGGGGGGGGGGGAGATAAGGTTATATTTTCGAGGACTTGAGAAAAATTTCGCTTGAAATAACTAAGATGAAAAAAATCAAAATTTCTCGATTTTGTTGAAATTGCAGTATATGAGAGATATCGACTTGAAACAAGCCCAGGCATGATTTTCAGACCCCTAGGTCATCTTGAAGAGGCTGTGGGTTCCCAAAATGGCGTCATTTGGGTATTTTTGAAAAAAATAAAGGAAAAAATGAACGAATTTGATCCAAATTATGGTTGATGGTGTACTTTGCTGTTATTAATGATGATATTTCAAGAAAAAAAAAATTTTCTACCAGAAATGACGTACTTAAGAGCGAAAAATGGAAGAAAAAGTCGATTTTGTGCATTTTTGAAGATGACGCACCACGATATCAAGTTCTACAAAAATATGGCGTTGTACACCTAGACTATAAGTACACATTATATATTTTTTCAGAATTGCACCTCTGAAAGGAGTTTTTAATTCTAGAAATTTCGTTATGATCTTAAATGAAAGCGCTTGGATAAGTTGCATGGAAAAATTTTCAATTTTTCTATTGAATTGTGGCTACGTCTAGGGAACCTATTGTATTAAAAAACGTATTTTTGTCAAAAATGTGACATATGTCGTTAGTAAAAATGAAAAAAATGAATTTAAAAATATACCTAAATATTTTTATATTCAATGAAAACTATCAATTTTGTCCAGTGAAAATAAATTAATATTTTAATGCAATGCTCATTTTGATAAGTTAACGATAACCATACCTAGTTACCTACCATAAAATGTAATAATTAGATATTTTATTATAAGTTAAATATAAGCTGCTTTTAATTTTAACGACCTTGTTTAAGGAATAAATTATTTATTTCCCAAAAAGTATTAAATCATTTTTCAAAAAACAGTTTCGGTATGAAACAGTTTTCAGAACTTTAAAATAAAAAAAAGTCGAGTAAAAAATAAAAATGTTTAATAAAAAAAAATTGAAATGGTAAAATATAAAAAGTCAACAACAACATGTTTAAAAAAAATTTAGGGGGTAGACGAAGTTTCGGGTGATATGCTGGAGAAATTGATTTTTTGGAAATTTTAAAAAAATGCAGAATTTGTAAGTTGTCAAAAAAACACGTGCGAACTCGTCACCTCGGATTTTGGATTCAACTATGTCAATCCATATAGATGGCATCATACCAACGCTAGGATTAAATTTTTAGCTGCCGAAGTTAAGTTAATTATACAGCGCCGTCAGGAGTCCAGTGCGCTGGAGAAAAGTCAACTTTTCCTGGAGGCTCTAGATCGCTTCGAAAATGTTGCCAATCGACTCAGGAGGTCGAGTTCAGTGTACAACCCGTCTTTCAGGATTCTATCTTGAAACCTAGAATTTTTTCTTCAAAAAAAGGGTTTTTTGAATGCAGTTTTAGCCATTTTTAAAAATTCGCCAAAAATCGAAACGTCAACTTCGACAGCTAAAAATTTGGTTGCGAGGTCTGGGTGGCATGCTCTTTCAGTGAGCCATATTTCAGCTCAATCGGAGGTGACGAGTTTGCGAGGCTCCCCTGTGAGTTGAAAAATTTTTCAATTCGCAAATGGGGAAAAAATTGAAAAATGGTTTATTCAAAAAAAATTTTGATAAACCAACATTTTTAAAAAAATAGAAAAAGGATTTATAAGATGAAAAAATTCAAAGAAAATTTGAGAATAAATTAATTTGAGAAATGGAAAATTGGAAAAAAATTTAAAATTATTAGATTAGAGCAGGCATAAAAATGAAAAAATATAATTTTTATGACTTACACGACGAACAAAAATTCTGGAAAAGAATCCCAAGAGGTGCTATGAGAATACATATTTTTTTTACAACACAACATTTTCACTGAGTTGAGCATTTTTTTTCACAATTTTTGACCGATACTGCTGAAGCCAGAAGAATCACATGTATACCTAGCTATAATACCCAAGAAAGATACTTGCAAGGGAACCTTGCCAACTCGTCACCTCTGATTGATCTGAAATTTGGCTGACTGAAAGAGCATGCCACCCAGACCTCATAACTAAATTTTTAGCTGCCGAAGTTAATTTTTAGATTTTTGGCGAATTTTTGAAAATGGCTAAATTGCCTCCAAAAAACCATTTTTTGAAGAAAAGCAATTGTCAATTTCAAGATAGAATCCTGAAAATTGGTTTGTACACTAAAGTCGACCCCCCGTGTCGATTGGCACAATTTTCGAAGCGATCTGGAGCCTCCAGAAAAAGTTGAATTTTCTCCAGCACACTGGAATTTCTCCAGACCGCAAAAGTCAACTTTTCTGGAGGCTCCAGATCGCTTCGAAAATGGTGCCAATCGACTTCCGGAGTCGATTTTAGGGGGTAGACGAAGTTTCGAATAATATTCTGAAGAAATTGATTTTTTGGAAATTTTTAAAAAATGCAGAATTTTTAAGTTGTCAAAGAAACATGTGCGAACTCGTCACCTCGGATTTTGTATTCAACTACGTCAATCGATAGATGGCATCTTACTAACGCTAGGATTAAATTTCAGCTGTCGAAGTTGATTAAAGCGCCGTCTGGAGCTATTCCAGTGCGCTGGAGAAAAATCAACTTTTCCTGGAGGCTCTAGATCGCTTCGAAAATGATGCCAATCGACTGAGGAGGTCGACTTCAGTGTACAACCCCATTTTCAGGATTCTATCTTGAAATTTACAATTTAAAAAAAAAAAATGGTTTTTTGAAGGCAGCAGTTCTGGCCATTTTTAAAAATTCGCTAAAAATCGAAAAATCAACTTCGACAGCTAAAAATTTGGTTGAAAGGTTTGTGTGGTATGCTCTTTCAGTCAGCCAAATTTCAGCTCAATCGGAGGTGACGAGTTGGCGAGGTTCCCTTGTTGGTAGAGTTGGTATTTGAAGACCTAGACTTACAGAATATTCTTCCACTTCAATTAATGTTACACTCTCAAGTATGTACTTGAATACAGAATATCTAGTTATAATAATAGGATTTTTATTATTTGCTAAGTAGGTACATAAGGAAAAATTCTAGCAGAAGGTATAAATTACGAATATCAAACCACAGATCTGCTACCATTTATCAAAATCGCGTACACTACATTGAAATCCATCGTTATACCTTTAACTACACCTCACCCCAGTGACGGCAATGCCATAAGGTCTTTTTCTCGCTAATCTTACAATATAGGTACCTCGACTGCACCAGCAGCAAATAAGCCATAGATAAGAGCACGACTCACAATAGCTGCACGGTGACCGCATGTTTAACTCTATGAGGTAGTTACATATTCAATTTGTTCAACGTTGAACCGATAATAGTCATTTATTAGCGATGCCCGGTCAAGATGATTCTTTCAAATTGCATATATAAATAAAGATTTCGGCAACAGATAATACCGCATTTAGAAAAAAAAGCAAAAAAAAAAATTACATCCAGTTTTTTTTTCATCTTCCTTCTGTTACTATGGCGGCTACCGTGCACAAAATTACGCGCCGATCACGCGGTGATGGGGTGAACCACACACACATATACTCTGCGAACGCTTCTTGCGCTTTGTTTTTACGCCGTACAATCAGATATAAAGCATTAATGAGGTGATAAGTATACACAATACTATGTACCACACTAATCGTATCAATCTGCAGTTGGCTATTGTTTCGCATTCGCGCGCACATATTATACATTGACATTGCCCTCTATGGTACCTAGACTCTGCCTCTTCGTCGTCGTTCCCTCTTTTGCCCTGCAAGACCATCCAGGCGAAGAATAAGCAAATTAAAATGCCAAACGTGTCGCATTAGCAGCACATCTATTAAAAATGGCGAATGCGTAGATAATATCCCATAGAAAATCCGAAGAGAACTCCATAGTCGTTCGAAAATTAAAGAAGCAAAATCTATAATTTTTCAAGAAGAAACCCTCGAAAGGACTCTCTCAAAAAATACGAATAAATTTCTCCCCCAAGAAGAATCAATTCGCAAAATGACACCGAATGATGAAATCCAAATAGAAAGAAAGCGAAAGAAAAGATTAAGCAAATCCGATTCATCGCTTCGGTGTTTTTGTATCCACATACTCAAAAGAACTGCGAGATACAACTCGAAGAAATGCTGCCAGAATTTAGTAGATTTCTTCGTATATGCGGTTAGATATATTAAAAAGATGCTCTAGTCGAATTTACATTATGAATTTTATTCAAAATACCATCTTTACACAATCCGAAGTAAAGACTCTCTTCTTTTTTATCCGACGTCTTCGCCTTCTATACGAATTTCACAAAACCTATGAATAAAGATAGGGTGAAAAAACCACCAGAGGGTTGTGCAAAAAAATACTTTAAAATGTTAAGAATTTCGGACCAGTCCGATTTCTTGATTCTTTATCGAAAAATATTATTATAATGGAAAGTTTAACAAAAAGGCTCAAATAATAGCGAAATGCCAGAAGGAGGGTCATCAAAGGCGCCAGAAACATCATCTTGTATGTTGACTCACGTAGGAAACAATTTATTTCAATTTACTCGTGATACGAGTGGATCCCCGCAGAATTGTTTTTTTAGCACCATCGAAAATTTACCAAGTCCAATACTACAAACATAGATGCTTGATATTCAAAATTGGAGGAGAGGGAGGAGTCCAATCGAAGTTTTTGTGACCACCAAAATTATTCCCAGGACTTCAAGCTAAAACTTTTGTTTGAATTTTTTTTAGTTGGACCTTCCTTCTTCATAACTCTGAATATACTAATTAAAAATTAGAGGAGTGAGGGAGGAAGGGGTCAATTGACAAATTTTTCAGATAAAGTTGTACTAGATTAAGGTCCTAGAAATAATTTTTGTTATTATAAAATTTTTGATTAGACCTTCCCTCCCCCTCCAATTTTGCATAATGGGACTTAGGCCCGTATTTTAAAAAATTGCTTAAGCAAACATTGACCTTAAGGCGAGGCGATTTCACACGTATCGTGTCAATTTACATCGAGCAGCCATTTATTTGTATGGAAAAAATAAACAAAACTACTTGGTCTGTGTAAGAACGCTTCGCCTTAAGTATAAGGAAATTTTTAAAATACGGGCCTTAGAAACATAATATGTATATTAAGTATTATAAACTGGTGGAAGTAGTGAAGGTAGGAGTCCAATTGAAAAAATTTCAAACAAAAGTTGTAGCTTGAAGTCTTGTGTGTTGATAATAATTTGGTTATTACAGAAATTGTGATTGGACCCCTCCATCCCCTCCAATTTTAAATATCAAGGATCTGTGTAATATTCGACTTGGCAAATCTTCGATGATGCCAAAAAAGCAGTACTTACTGGGGCGATCCACTCGTCTTGTGGTTGTAATACTCTTCTTACAAGGGAACCTCGCCAACTCGTCACCTCCGATTGAGATGAAATTTGGCTCACTGAAAGAGCAGGCTATTCAGATCTCACAACCAAATTTTTAGCTGCCGAAGTTGATTTTTCAATTTTTGGCGAATTTTTGAAAATGGCTAAAACCGCCTTAAAAAACATTTTTTGAAATTTTTTTTGTAAATTTCAAGTTAGAATCCTGAAAATTGGGTTGTACACTAAAGTCGACCTTCTGAGTCGATTGGCACCATTTTCAAAGCGATCTGGAGCCTTCAGAAAAAGTTTACTTTTCTCCAGCGCACTGGAATCTCTACAGACCGCAAAGCAAAATGTTTAAGTTGTTAAAAAAACACGTGCGAACTCGTCACCTCAGATTTTGGATTCACCTATGCTAATCGATAGATGGCGTCATACTAACGCTAGGATTAAATTTTCAGATGCTAAAGTTAATTACAGCGCCGTCTGGAGCTATTCCACTGCGCTGGAGAAAAGTCAACTTTTTCTGGAGGCTTCAGATCGCTTCGAAAATGGTGCCAATCGACTCGGGAGGTTGACTTTAGTGTACAAACTAATTTTCAGGATTCTATCTTGAAATTTACAATTTTTTTTTCTTCAAAAAATGTTGTCGAGGTTCCCTTGTTAGAAAGCAAAAAAATTCATTCGTGATCGAAATCATCGCATATGTTTGCAAATTGACCACGACTCTGGGATGGGGCCATTTAAAGAGCACATCAGAGTAAATTATATTTTTCAAATCACACTGTGATTTTTATAAGATCGTAAATTTATTTTAGCGAATAGTGTTATAGTCTAGGTTCAGCTCAAGAGAGAAGAGACCGATGATGGGAGGGAGGCGGGCAGAAAGAAGAGCTTTAATAAAAAGTGCGCGCGAATAAACGCGTTAAAAATAATGAAAAGGCGGTTTTATATAAGAAAAACTCGACGGACCGAGTAATACATTTACTAATAAACTGGCTTTTTACGCGCCTTACAAAGTAATTTATATTCTTTTTTAATGGTTTTCCAGTTGAGCGTGGTATGTCGTTGGAGTTATTGCTAATGTTTTCTAGCTTTAAAATTAAACAGTGGTGCCCAAAAAAAAGGAAAGAAAACAATTCAAACACACGAATAAAGTAAGTAGGTAGCGAAAAGTTCAGCTCCATATAGTTCAATAAAGTATATACACTATGATTGGATATACATGCGGCGTAGGTAATACATATCTATCGTAAGTATACTCTACATATAAGCACCATAGGGCCAAGAAATCATCGCGGGGTAAAGGCACAAAATGGAAATAAACACCAACAACGTAAACATAATCCTCGGTACGGAAAAGCCATTATAATTCCAGGCTGCTCGAAGTTGATGCGACAACAGACACACATACACGAGTACACCCTGTATAGATATATGAGCTTTGACAAATCAGAATTGAATTTTTACGTTGTTGATCTAAAATGAAATGAGAAACGATTTTTTCTCTTCTTCGAAATTTGCCAAAGGCAGCCATATACATATAAGTTTGTGACAAGAAAACGATGCCATGACACGAGATTATTCAAAATACTAACGTCGTCGTTCGTGCTTCGAGAGAGTGGCAATTTTCAAAATGCTAGATACAATAATCTATTGTGGCGGCTGATTTGAAAAATTCATTTCCAATCCAGTGTTGTAGTCAATCATCTCGAAAAGGTTGTCGGTATCGAACTCGTTTTGAGGCGAAATTTTTCACAAAAATTCCTAGCATGAAATAATGGTTGGAAAATCTTTATTTTTCTGTAAGCTCAGCTCAACCCTTGAGGAAACTAGCGAAAAAGATGAAGCTTGAATAAGGGAAGTGGAAACTCCAACATTTTTACTGCGATATGTGACAGATACAACGTACAGTGGGTGTAGTTTGAATAAGGGAAGTGGAAACCCCAACGTTTTTGCTGCGATATCTAGTGAAGCTCAGCCTTTGTGTGAGAGAAATTATGTAAAGTGGGTGGAGCTTAAATAAGGGAAGTGAAAACCTCAACATTTTTGCTGCGATATCTAGTGAAGCTCCGCCTTTGTGTAAGAGAAATTATATAAAGTGGGTGGAGCTTACATAAGAGAAGTGAAAACCCTAACATTTTTGCTGCCATATCTAGTGAGGCTCCACCTTTGTGTGAGAGAAATTATGTAAAGTGGATGGAGCTTAAATAAGGTAAGTGGAAACCCCAACGTTTTCGCTGCGATATTTTACAAGACCCTACATTTGTGTGAGAGAAATAACGTGATACAGATGTAGCTTGAATAATCGAAGTGTGCTTAGACCCACAATATTTTGTGATGTTCTTCTGCCTTCTTGAGAGAGAAATGATGTAAAAAGGGAGGAGCTGATACCAGGGAAGAAAAAAACCTAGTAAATATGATCCAGACTTTGTCAAAATTCAGGAAATAGTTGAGTAAATATGGTAGGAACATTAATATGAAATTTTAAAGAGGCCTGATGCAGTTAAGGAAAGTCAAAATTGAAATTTTGATAGAATTGAGAAATATAGAATATTTCCTACATTAATTCGAGGTATTCCCTCCTTAATGAATATTTAAAATTTCAGAACATATCACAGACAGTACAACACCAAAATGAAACTTCAACTGCGGTGTTGACTCCACAGAGCTAATTCCTATCTACATCTTACATCTCGAGCACATCCCGTGCACTTCACGTGATTCGAATACATCTATTTAAAATTGAGTGGATTTCCGTAATCATGCTGAGCAGTGGGCTCGGACACGAGTGAAACACACGTACATAGGCTCATGTAGGCAGCGAAGTGATGAAAGTTTTAAACAGTGTGGGTTGTTGGGAGTTCTTTTTTCCTCTTTTCTTAATAATTCGACTCGCTTACACACGACAGACATACGTAGCGTATATTTTTCGCATTATTATTGGATACAAATGCCAGCTTATTAAAACACCGACAAAGCAATCCGTTTAGCTGTGTTTACCTTAATATGTACAAGCTTAAATAAGAAGGGGACACATTGGAAAAAGCTAGACAAAAGCGGGCGTTATGTTAGCAAGCTTATCAAATGCAGAAATCTTCATTCCGTGCAGAAATGCGTTTGTCTTTTCAACGCACACCTACGTTTTAGTAGGTATGAAGTGTGCGGTTGATTTTTTTTCCTTCCTATATCTCCTCGAGAAGCCGAGAAGACAATGCGTTGAATGTGAAATTACACACTTTTTAAGGAAATACGTTCGTTTGTCGCAATAACGAGCTACCGATTAGTATATTTTTATGCGCATTTGTTAATCCTCTGAACTGTGAAACGATCGCAGCACCCGACTCGAATTAATAACAGCATAGGACTTTACCTGCACCTCGAGTCAAGTCGACCAAACGTGTCCATTCGAAAATCATTTTGTAATCCCCAGTTGTGAGTGTCAAACACCAAACCGCGTACAATTTACTTGTTTACAAACTTATCATACGTGTTAATGTAGTCGTAAACAACCGAAAAAAAAACAACTGAAAGGGTTAACGCGACCACCAAAAAAAAACTAGCCAGGCCAGTTTTTTTCCTCATAGCTCGATGTTTGCATAAAACGAAAAGGGGTTACGTGGTACAAATTACCAACGCATTGATAGGTTCATTATGAGACCGAGCAAAAAATATCATTGTAGTGGGAATGATTAAAGGATGCAAATGGATTGTAATTCGTTTTTTTGACTTTTTTTTGTCTCGTGCAGATGAATAATTGAAGGGGAGTGCGCAGGTTGACTCGCGAAGTGGGTATGTTTTCGTTCAAGTGTCGTGATGCGTTAATAAAGAGTTTTAGCCGGTGGCAATGGCGATGGCATGTGCGAAAAAAATTCCTGATGAACTGATTCAGATTTTGAACGCTTTTTTGGTGATTTTTTTTCATTGCCGAGTAATGGAGTTATAGATGATGCGATGAGGTGAAGATTTCAGCTGTGGCTTGAGTGATGAGAAGGCAGCTGCAGATTTGCTATGCCTGAGGCAAATCTCTTTTATAAGTTTTGGCTGTTTTTCAAGCGTGTTCAAAATTTTTGATAATAACTATTTCATTCTTTTAAAAAGATTTTGTAAATTGATTTTTTTCAATTTTAAAAATTTTTATTTACTATTTTTGAAGGGTTTTTGCATTTGGTGAAAATTTTGCGATATTTTGAAGAACTTCCAAACCTACTCATTTTTTGTAATATGCTGAGGGAGCAACAAAAAAATCTGAAGAAAATGAAATTTTAAAAATAAACGAACAAATATAATAAGAATGTCTGCGAACTCAAAACTTCAAGAATTGGATTTTCTGTGAAATTTTATTCAATTTAAAGAAAATTCTGTTCTTTTCAAAATGTTAATTTTTTACTAAATTTTTTGAACAAATTCTGTGTAGGTAAGCAGGAAATTTTTTATACTTATGAGAAATGTTAATGAGGAAATTACAATTCTAAAAAAGAATTTTCATGGAAAATTTTTTCAAAATTTTTTTTGTTGATTTTTTAATGAAAAAAAAACAAAACGAAGAACTCTTTTCCAATGAAACTTTTCAAGATTTCAAAAACATTTTCTGAAAATTTTACAAATGATTGAATAGGTACATTCTGATTAAATTGTTTATAAAAGTTGAATTCCTTCAGGAACGAAAAAAGTACTGTCAAGTGTCAACTGTATTAATTTTGTGAACGATTGAATCAAATTATGAATCGATTCGTTTCCTAACCACACAATCACTTTTGAACTGAATCGTTCGCGAACGAGACTGAATCATTATAGAATAGAATCATTCGCGAAGGATTAGAGCACTTTTGAGGAAAATATTGTTAGCGATTTTTAACGTCTCAGAGAAGTTATTTCAAGTTCAAAAATTCCCAATTGCTAAAATAATGTTGAATAAATTAACTTCTGTAAAAGAAAATTGATAAGGACTTTTTTTTCTGAAAATCAATGAGATTATTTTTTTGAGAATATTCCAAACGATTTTAAAGAAAATTTTTTCAACAGGCAGAATATGAAAGAATTGAGAGAGATTCAAAAAACCCAACTTTTTGAACAAAAATTTAAAAATTTTTACTTCAAAAAATGTTTCAAGAATAATTTTATTAGAGTTTCTATAAAAATTTCGAGTAAATTCTTGTGTTTCTTCAAGAGAACCATTCTAAGATTTTCAGAAGAATTTTGGATAATTTTTTTTTTTTCATAAATGAGATTTTTCCAATAGAACTTTCATGAATATTTTTCTTTGCGAATTTTGTTTAAATTATCATTTTCAACCATTATTTTTGAAGAAATTGAAAAAAATTAAAGGAAAATTTCCAAAAGAAAATTTCTAAAGATTTAAAAAAATATTAGGTACAAAATTTTTCGAAGAGAAATTTTCAAAAAATAATTTGAAGCTAAATGAGAAATTTACACAAAAAATTATTTGAAAAATTTGAAATTGAAAAAATCATTACAATTTTTTTAATATACCTACCTAAGTAGGTACATGAATTTTCAGACAAATTTTTCGATGATTTTTTCTAAAAAAAAATTTAATGAGAAAATTTTTCTTAAAATTTTTTTTTAATTTAAAATGAATTTTTCTGAAAAAAATCTGAACATTTCGTTTTTTGAAATTTTTTTCAAAAAATCGTTATACCTATACCTACTTGAGTGAAAAAAATTGAAAAAAAAATTCCAATAAAAGACTAGAGATTTTTCCTCCTTTAAAAAATTAAAAGATTTCGCCAATTTCAAAAAAAAAAAAAAAAGGATTTTTAATTTTATAGAAAAAATATAGAGATTTTGCTTCCAAAATATTATAACAATTAAAGGAGGAGGGGGTAAAATCAACAAGTTGAAAAATAATTTCACTCCAAAAAAGCTTAGGGATTTTTTTTTCTACAAGAATTAAGGAAATTTGTATTTTTATTACAACACAAAAGAAAAAATTTTTAATCAAGAAAAATAAGTTTTTTTTTTTTTATTATTATTATTATTATTATTTTTGATTAAGACAAAAAATTGAAATTGATTTTTCTTCAAAAATAAGATTTCTTTCTAAAAAAAGTCAAGAGATTTTTTCCTCAAAAAAACATTTAAAATGTACCTATCTCTCAAAAAATTGTAAAATTTTTCAAAAAAAAAATTGAGAGACAAAAATTTGAAGATTTGAGATTTTTAAACGACTTTTTCTTCAAAGTATAAATTTCTAGTTTAAAAAAATGATGTATATGCCCCCCCCCCCCCATTACCCAAAAAATTGGAGTTTTTTATTCGAAAAAATTAAGAGATTCCTTCTAACAAAAAATGAAAGATTTTTAATAAAATGAGGCTTTTTAGAATTTTTTTTTCTGAAAAATTTGTGATATTTTTTACTCTACAAAAATTCTGAATGAGAGATTTTTCTCTAAAAATTAACTGCAACAAATGTAAGTTTTGAAAATTTATAAGAGATTACACACAAAAAATGAATGAAGCCCACTACAGGCAAGTTCCAAACTGAGTAAAAAACTTCAGAAAAGAGAACCCTTTAAAATTGTTGCACTGGTGCCCTGCCCCGAATTAAAACGTTCTGTTTTGTCTTGTTCTAAAATTTTAAATTTTTATTGTTGGTGTTAGAAGGCAAATTCGAGAATTCTGAGTTGGCATTTTTGAGATATATCTCCTACTCAAAAAAAATCGTTACTCTACTCCTCTGCCATCCACTTGCACCAGCTTCAGTGTGCCCTTCCAAATGATACGGATCTCGACACACACTACACAGGAATATTTCAAATACCTACACCTCTAGGTACATAGATTCTGTAATTAAACGACCCCCCTTACGCGAGTATTTAACGATAGAGCTTGTTTAAAGAACTGCGGCGAGTTATTACAATACCAGGTGTGATATCGAACGGTCTTCGTCATCGTCATACAGTACCGGTATCGCATCGGTACTGTATACATGGACATCGACGGCATCTCCAAGTTCTCCATTATACATTCCATAGCCGGCAGGCTGTATATACGGTGCCCGTTCGACGTAATAATAATTATTTAATGCGCGTAACGCGGGAGCGAGGCGTGTACCAGCGTGAGATTATAAAACCTCCTCTAAATACTCGACCACATGCTGACTTCTTGGTTCGGGGCTCTGTACAAGATACACGTACTACCGAAGAAGAACAAGGCACAGGGCACAGACATGTAGATTCCAACCTTAATCGTACGCCATTTAAAAGCTTTAATTCGTATGGATTTTTTATTTCTTTTTCATCTATCTATCTACTATCTATCTGCGTTTCCTATGGTAGGTATCGTTTTGTTTGCATAAAGACGATTCTCTCTATTTGTAGATTTCCATTGCATTGGCTTGGCTCGCGGTACGCCGAGTCGTCGATACCGATGCCGGTAAATCGAATGTTATTCAATTAGACCTGAAGTCGAAGATGTGGTATGTGGCAGACACGAGGTTACGTATATGGAAATGCTGCTAGGTACTCGATTTACAACACAACACACCGACTAGTCTCGCAGTCTGGTATTGAAATATCAATCTTATAATAAGCCTTCTTTCCTCCTTCACGTTAACTCGCACAATAAGCATATCAGTGTTGTAAAGCCACTAGCCAGCGAGCCAAGCCAACGCTTCGATAATTATTTCTTGAATTAGTAGATGCATCGCGTTTTCCAGCCATGGAAAAAAAAATAAACGAATAAAAAACGACGCGAATGCGATACAAGTCGATGTGTATTGTGAGCTTGAAAACGAGTTGAATAGGTTGCATACTTCAATTCCTGATATTTGCATAGATTGGAGGAATATTTTTTGCAGGGTTTTCACGTTATATAATTTTGGTTTAAAAGGAGGAACGATGAATTGAAATAAAATTTTTCGTAAAATGATTTTTTTTTCTCGATAAATCGAATAATATAATTTTTTTAGAAAATTGACTGAGTCATTTAAGAAATTTTCAGGGATCCGTTTTAATGGTTCGTGTTTTTTTTACAACAAAATTGAATTCTGAAAAGTTGTCAAAAAATGAAAAAAAAAGTTAGGTAGGAATTTAGAGGAGTATTTTCTTCGAAAAATTCTTCTCGAAATTTCTTAACAAAAATCGGATGAAAAATTCTTGAAAAAAGTTATCTCGTGACTTTTTTTTACATCAAAAGTTTCTTCCTATATTTTTCTAAAAAATTTCCTTTGAAATCTTGCGAATTTTTTCAATTTTCTCGAAAAGTTTCTTCTAAAATATGCTTTTGAAAAAATTTCGTTGCCTAAATTTTGCTGGAAAAAAATATTTTCACAAAAAAAATTCCTCCAGAAAATTCTGATAAGAATAATTGATGTCCCCAAAAAAAAAAATCATTGATGAATAGAATGATTCTAGAAAAAAAAATATATCATAAGGAAACTTTGAAAGAAAAATTATTTGATTTTGAAAATCCTCAAAAAAACTCACGATGCTTCCTTTCTTTAAAATATGTACCTATCAAAAAAAAAAAAAAAAAAAAAAAAAAAAAAAAAAAAATAGATAAATACTTAAATGATGAAAAATTTCTTTAAAAATAATAATTATATTTTTTTTAAAGATCATTAATTTTTATTCACATTTTAAACTTTTTTTTTGAAAAAATGATTGTATGAAAATTTTCTGTAAAAAATTAAGTATTTCTATAACAGTCATTTTCTCAAAAAATCACATTCTCTTCATTTTTTCAGATTTTCTTCTAAAAATGTCCTTCCTTCAAATTTTTGGAAAATTTAACAAAAATTTTGAAAATTTTCTTTTGACAATGTCAGCTTGAGCTTAGGTACCTATATTTTCAAATTTCAACTTATCTAATAAAATTACTTAGTTGAAAAAATTAATTTTCGAAAAAAATTCTAATGAAGTTTACAAGTATTTCCAAATCTTAAATTTATCTTCATGATTTATTTGGTTGAAAATTTCTCTTTAAAATCTCTTGGAAAAATTCTTTCAATATTAAAATTTCTATCAAAATTCTTGATGAGAATTGAAATTTTCTCATTTGGAAAAAAATCGCAAGAATAATTTTTATTAGGTACAAATTTTTCGCGTAAAATTATTTAAAGCAATTTTCTTTCTATTGGAAAGGTATTTTTAAAAATCTTCAATAAAAAATTCGTTAAAATAATGTATAGAATACGAGTAAATCTCAATTTTTTTCAGATTTCCTTCAAAAATTTTCTATTTGATTTTTTTTTGAAAAAAATTCTCAAAAATTTTGAATAAAAATTCTTCACAGAAAGTGATAAGCATTCAAAATTTTTCACTAAAAAATTGTTGTAGAAGAAATTTTAGGAACATCTGATGAGAAATTCATGGATTTGTTAGAAATCTGACAAATTAATTTTCATCTGTTTTTTTGTTTTTTTTTGAAAGTTTTACTCGAAATCTTGGAAAAAATTCTAAAATATTTCAAAAAGTTTATTGTGAAAAAAATTTAAGTAGTGATCACTGATCAATTTTGTTAGAAATTTTGAGGGGAAAAAATCATTTCCGGAATCATTTCAAAAAAAAACTTTATGTAATTCAACATCCCTCATTAAAAAAAAATTCTCTGAAAAAATTTCGAAGTAGAATAAAATTATTTTAAAAAGAAAAAAGCAAGAGAATAAGTTCTTTGAAAAATTTCTCCTAATAAAATTTTTCTAAAAATTTCAAAAACAGGAAGCGAATCGATATTTCAATTTTGAAAAAATGTTAGCAATTTATCTTTCTTTCGATCATATTTTATCAAATTCTTCAAAAAAAAAAAGTAAAAATTGTCAATAAGTTTTTCATTGAAAATTCTCCTAAAAAAATCTTAAACATAGGAAAAATTTATCCAAAAAACTTGTTTATCTTCAAATAAATTGAACATTTTTTTTACTCGTTTTACAATGATTCAGTCATTTGAGAACGAATCATTTGCATGATTCAGTCGTTCGTGAACGAATCATTCGAATGATTCAGTCGTTCGTGAACGAATCATTCGAATGATTCAGTCGTTCGTGAACGAATAGTTCGAATGATTCAGTCGTTCGTGAACGAATTGTTAGAATGATTCAGTCGTTTGTGAACGAATCGTTGAAATAATTCAGTCGTTCGTGAACGAATCGTTCAAATGATTCAGTCGTTTGTGAACGAATCGTTGGAATAATTCAGTCGTTCGTAAACGAATTGTTCGAATGATTCAGTCAGTCGTTCGCGAACGAATCATTCAAATGATTCAGTCGGTTGGGAACGATTCGTTCAAATGATTCAATGGAACGGTTTGATTGATTGCGTTCAATTTGTTCAAATTATTCATTATTCATCAGTCAATCATGAACGATTCACTGAAGTGATTCAGTTGGTCACCAACGATTAATCTGAGCGATTCCAATTTTTCAGCTCACGATATATGTATCAAATAATGTACCTAGTACATGAAATGAATTTAGTGATCATTTATGAAAATTTGTCGATTTCAAATTATGGCCAAATTCGTTCATTTTCACAAATCTTCGCACAAATCGTCAAAATACATCCATCAAACCTTTCCAACCAACAAATTCGATATCATTCATTGGTTTTTCTCTCACAATAAAACGCGCGAACTTCTCCCCTCCACATATTTTGGCTACAGAAAATCTCTTTCAAACGGCTCATAAAACCCGTAGACGAGATTGGCTGGCCATAAAAACCACCCCATTTTCTTAAATCTTTATAAAACTCAATTCCTCGTGTATAAAATCTCGCACCATTTAACGATTAAAATTTTTATTCTCGTCAATTAGCCGGATCGCGTCGCACCACGTTAATTCCGTATATAGGGCTCGGTATTTTCGTGTGCAACTTGCATTCGCAGGGTCGCGTAGGAGGCGTCATAAACCCGGCTGGTAACGCGTTATTGCGCTCGTTTAAGTATACAATGTACACTTCTAATGGTACTAAAGAGAGAAGTACAGTACAAACTACAAAGATGACTCTTTTTTCTATAGAGCCCGGCGGCTCGTCTCTCTCTCTCTCTCTCTCTCTCTCTCTCTCGCTGGTCTCTCTGGGCGCGCGGTAGCCGGATTCACGCGGCATAGAAAATCACCGCTTACATTCTTCCATATCGTATAATTAATAAAAACATTTTCGCGTCTCCCTCCCGTTGCGTTACCGGGCTTCATTCATAACCGCGGCCGCGCGTAGTCTCTGGCTCGGGCACGAATTCCCGTAGCGCGCCGAACGGACTTTATTTTCGTTTCGTGGAAATCAACCGGTATTTTAAATTCGATAAACATTAAACAATCCGTGTTCTTTTGCCCATTTAACCAATCTCTCCTTAATCCTTTATCTGTGACATAAATCATAGGCCCATTATACGATTACGAGACCATTCTCGCCGCGTCCGGTGCTGGTGCATCGTGTAGGTATCCTACATGCATATGTAGACACATGATACCGGCTATTAACCTCCTACTTCGCCCCTTCCACGGTAACGCGTCGCGTGATTCATCGAACGCGTTAAATACGCTCCAGCACCGTATCGAGTATTAGAAAACCGGAATTTATAACTATTCGGTAATTTTTTTCTTCATCTATCGTTTCATCTAGTTCCAATATGTATTTTTATTCTCATTATACAAGGTGTCCTGAGAAAGATGGACATTTTTTCAGGGTTCAGATATAACCGAATCAAACTAACAACAAAAATCTCGGATTTTGACAGTATAGGTATGCATAGAAAATGCTCTAGTCCAAAAAAATCTCTAAACAAAAAAAATGCTTTGAGCAAAAAAAGATGCTTTAGGCAAAAAACCACTTTAATGCAAAAAAATGCTTTAATGCAAAAATAATGCTTTAAGCAAAAAAATGGCATCGAGCCAAAAAAAATGCGTTCAGCCAAAAAAAAATGCTTCAAGTAAATTAAATGCTTCAAGCAAAACAAAAGAAGATTAAGGCAAAAAAAAATGCTTTGAGCAAAAAAATGCATCAAGCAAAATTGCTTTAGGCGAAAAAAGGCTTTATGCAAAAAAATGCTTTAGGCAAAAAAAGGCTTTCCGCAAATAAAATCCTTCAAACCAAAAATTCGAGTTTGGTCATCGTAAAAGCATATCGGAAAAATATAATAATTTTTTTTGTTAAATTTTAATTATTTTCATTCCATACAAAAATAGAGATTTTTGCTCCAAAATAATGTAAGATTTTTTTTTTTTTTTTTTAAAGATGATGTTTTTTCCATCATTTTTTTCTCCAAAAAAATTGAATGATTTTTTTCATTTAAAAATTTGAAAATTAATCCTATTACCTATTATTTTAAAAAACTGAGAAATTTTCTTCTCTGAAAAATTGTCTTTTTCTCTCAAATATTGAAAAGGGGTTCCTTCAAAATGTTTGGGGATGATTAAAAATTTTTTTAAGAAATTGAGAGCTTTCTTTCTGCATATTTCCCTCAAAAAACAAAATTTTCATAAAAATTGAAAAGTTTTTCTTTAAAAATTGGAAAATAATTTTCAAATTTTCATCTATCAACTTCAGAAAAACTTCCATTTTTAAATGGAAATCGAAAAAAAAAAAGTTTCAAATTTTCTTCAAATTTGGACGACTTTTAGACATTCTATCAGACATTCTGAAACTTATATTTTTATAAAAATCGATTTCTTATAAATAAATTTTGCCATTTTTTGCATAAAAAATGAGTTTTTCTTAGAAAGGTGGCAGGGGGCTCCAAAAAATTGAGATAAGTATTTTTTATCCCAAGAAAATTGAAAAAAATTGTTTTTCTTTTTATATGAGAATGCGAAATTCTTTTCTATAAAAAAATTATCTACGAGATTTTTTTCTTCAGAAATTTGAAAAATTATTCCCCCCTCCCAAAAACATTGAGATTTATTTTTAAAAAATTCCCGAAAAAACTAGAATTTTTTTCTGAAAATGTGAGACTTCATCCTAAAAAAGAAATTTTTTTTTTGTTTCTAAAAATTCTAGATTTTTTAAATAATTTTTTAAAGATTGAGATTGATTAAAAAATTTTCTCCAAGAGTGAGAGATTTAATTTTAAACAGAAGAAGAGATTTTTTCTCCAAAAAATTGACAATTTTTTTTCTCAAAATGAGCGATTTTATCCTAAACAAAAATGGGAGATTTTTTTCTGCCAAAAAAAAAGTAAGATCATCAAAAAACAACAACAGCAAAAACAACAACAACAAACAACAAACATTAGTGCACTCTTCATAAAAATGGAAGATTTTTTATCCAAAATTTTGGGAAAATTTTTATTTTAGGAAAAACTGAGAAATTTTCTTCTCCACTTTTTTTTTTAAAATTGAGAGGTTTTTTCTTCAAAACTCGGAATGAATTAATTATTTTTTAAATGAAGGCTTTCTTTCTATATGAAAAAAGTATTTTTCTCAAGATATTTTTTTTTTCAAAATTTAAAAATAATTTCACTGAAAACATTTCGAAGAATTTTTTTTCGAATTTTGATAAAATGAAACATAGGTACCAACTTGGATTTTTTTTTTTTTTTTTTTTTTGAAATTCCATGACTTTTTCTACAACTATTTTTTTAAATATTTTGTCCAAATGTTGAGTGACTCCCTCCTCGATTTATCATCATTTATTTTGTTCAGAGTAACATCCTCATCAGTAACAAAGAAAATATATTCACAATTCGAAAATAGGTAATTAGCGAAAATATATAAAAACGGAAAATCGTGGGTGGTCCTTCCCAAAAAAATCAGATTAATTATAACTCAATACTGCGATTGATTTTTCCCAATAAAAATTGAAAAATCCATCCATGATTTCAAACAAGAAAATCTATGACTTTCCATGACCTAATGATTTTTTGGGGAAATTCGTGACTTTTTCATGACTTTCATGACCTATTGGACACCTTGCAAATTTGAATCACTCCAAAATTCATCCAAAAAAATTTTCAGAGTCGCTGAAAATAAATGATTTTTTTTGAAAAAATGTCATATAAATTTCAAGATGAAGTTTTTTGCCAGTTGAACTTTCTTATACCCAAATCCCAAGAAATGTCCACCACTTCCAGGACACCTTGTATACCATACTGCTATACAGTACAATACTAACACGTATATGATAAGGTGACCCACCACCCCCACCTCATCACACTCGGCAGTTGTGTAAACACATACTCATTTTTATAAGATACACCTCTGCCCATTTATTCTATATTTCGCCTCATTTCTATTCTCTCCCCCTTCTGCTCCCTTTACTCATGTATAATTTATCGTTATCTATGACCAGTAATCGCAGCCTATTAAGAAGAAGTGGTTTTTACTCGATTCCCACCTCATCCCTCCTCTCGTCGATATATTTCCATGTCACAACGAATACGCTTCACGTGTATTGGAAACCTTAATTGCATTGATATGTTAATTAATTATATATGTATACGAATGAAAAAGCATATGTTGATGGTTTCCGACTACAGAGAGTGACTTACTCGATGAACTCGAACTCATCGGTAGATACGACTACGAGTCGAGTACATAGACACACGTACGACGTATACACGTATGGTTCAATACGATCCGCAGCGAAGGCCACCTTCTCCTTATCCTCCTTCTCACTTCTTTCTAATCTACGGATATAGCTTTACGACTACAGAATCAATTAATTAACATTCCTAAATCAGTAACACTTTCTATCTCTGGTGTTTTATACATACATTACCTAAATCGATATCGAAGCTAAGGAAAATCCAACTTCACCGGAGACTGGATGGTCGATGTCCACATAGGTGTATGAGAACACCTCCCCTTCCTTCCAGGCCTCCTTCTATTTTTGTCATAATAATTATACTTCAATGTATCTATATAGGTAGGTACTAGCCTACTACGTACAGACTACAGAGTCATGTACTTGTGATATTGTCGTACATTAACTTATTCGAGTACACACCGAAGGAAGGTACGATATAATGTATAAGGTATGTACCTAATACCTATAAGGTCAACCAAATGTCAATTATCTGCGCTTCTTTTTTTCTTCTTCATACATTATATTGTACAGATCCTCGAAAACATAACCGTTTCTCACGCTTAACTTCGAATACTTTCTCTCTAATTGTGTAAGCTCTCCGAGCTATGGCGCGTTCCTTAGTTAATTAGTGATCAATTTTTCTTTATTTAGATACACTAATCGATACAAGTATAAGTGTCTTCTAGCTTTTTTATCGTGTCTCCCTCAGGACGTGAAGAGGCGACCATAGAGGGCAGGGGAGAGCACATCATCACGAATTACGAGATTTTATTAATTTTCCAAATTTTTTGAATTAAGTACTTATTTCAATTTTTTAGGCTTGATTTTTCAAATTTTTCAAAACTTTTATTTTTTATTTTTTATTATTATAATTAAGTATGATTTTTAAATTTTCCACATTTTTTTGAACTGTTCAATTTTTTTCCCCCCAAGATTTTTATTAAGTCATATTCTTTGAGGTAGACAAGAAGGAATTTTAAAGGCACTGGTATCGTAAGGGATGAAGGCTGATCCCTTCAAATACATGATTTTAAGCTTCAAAATCCCTTACTGACTTCAAGTATTTTTTTCGTTTTCCCAAGTTGGATTTTCAGTAAGAATGCCAAGTTGGTGAATTTCTAAGATTTGATAAAATTTCAAAAATAATTAAAGAATTTTCAAAAATTTGTAAATTCAACTTACTTTCAAAATTGAAAAAAGGTACGATTTGTGCAGTTTTCGAAATTTAGGAAATTCTAACAATTTTCGAAATTCACGTACTTAGGTATTGAGAAATTGATACATTTTAAAAAAATTGGTAAATCTTCAAAAATTGATTATTCAAAAAAAATAAGGTTAGAAAATTGCTTAAGCAGTTAAGGACATTTCCAGATTTGACAATTTAACAGAACTTTATAAATTTAGATCGTTTTTAAAAATTTTAAAATTCAGCTAATTTTGAAAATTTGGAATTTTTTTTATCATTTAAGTAATTTTTAAAATTTGTGAAATTCTCAAAATTTTGAAAATTTGATAAAAATATGAATGTACTGATAAATTTGTATAATTCGAAAAAATTGTAAAATTTTCACTATTTGTAAATTTGGCTAATTTTAAATGTTTGGAAAATCTGGAAAACTTGCTTATTTTTAAAATTGGGAGAATTTTTATTTTTCAAGCAATTTTTTAAACTTTCAAAATTTTCAAAATTTGATAAAACTAGATATTGATAAATTGGTAAATTTAAAAAAAAGTGAATTTTCAAAACTTGATTTTGGCTAATTTTAAAAATTGTAAAAAAATTTAAAATTTGCTTACTCACAAATTTTGAAGAGTTTTTATTATTTTGAGCAATTTTCAAAATTTGTGAAATTCCCAAAATTCTTAAAATTTTATAAATATTGATAAATTGGTAAATTTTGATAATTTTTCAAGTATTTTCATAATTTGTGAATTTTCAAAATGAAGTGAAATGATAAATTTTTAAAATTTTGTAAATTTTTCATAATTTGTGAATTTTTGAAATTTTGGTAAATTTTTAAAACTTGATAAATTTGCTCAATCTCAAATTTTTGAGAATTTTTAATATTTGAGCAATTTTTAAAATTTGTGAAATTCCCAAAATTCTCAAAATTTTTTAAATTTTATAAATATTGATAATTTTTCAAGTTTTTCTAAAATAAATTTTCAAAATGTAGTGAATTTGGAAAAATTTTATTAGAGTATTTTGAGGAATTTTTAAAATTTGTAAAATTCTAAAAATTTGATAAAAATGTTGATAAATAGATAAATTTTAATAATTTTGTGAGTTTTTCATAATTTGTGAATTTTCAACATTTAAGTAGGTAAATTATCAAAACTTGATAAATTTTTTAAATTATTTGAGCAATTTTTAAAATTTGTGAAATTCTCAAAATTTTCAAATTTTATTGATAAATTAGTAGATACCTACATTTTAAGAATTTTTTTATAATTCGAGAATTTTCGAAATTTAGCGAATTTTCAAAAATTATTAGGTATAAATTAATACATCAAAGAATTGTTACGTTCAACTTTACAATTTACCTATTTCCAACTAAAAAATTTTTCATTAGAAAAATTGTTCAACTTTGTGTTTTTTTTTAAATTTTGTAGTTAATTGAGTTTTCAAAATTTTTTCAACTGTTTTAAAATTTTTAATGATTTTTTTATTTATTACTTTTTTGTTTTTGTAATATTGTGGATTTACATAATTTTTCAAAATGACCAAAAATGCAATTTTTGGAGTTTTTCCCATTTTCAATTCTCTTGGTTTAACATTTTAATTTTTTTAATTTTGTAATTTTTCGTTTTTTTTTCATTTATAACATTTTGATTTTTTTGCCATTTTAACTTTCAATTTTTTTTTCTTCAATTTTTACATAAATGAAAGTTTTACTGATAAAATCGTAACGACAAGAATAATACATCACTTGATACCTTTATGCTGGTTCAATTAAATAGCAGACAAATCATTTCAAAATATCCTTCAACCCCGTTCATACCCATTCACATTTCAAATCTATACCTTCTGGGCTTCTGCCCACCTCGTTCGACGAATACAGCAAAACAAAACCGAGTTCGTAAAAGAGAAACAGAAAGCAAAGAAAGGATAAAATTGAAAATTTTCATTTCGTCAAATTCCCATCCCGACCTGCCGACCGGATTGCCCCCTCCCCACCGCCCAAGTACATATACTTGATCGCGAAATTGTCTCTTCGCTGCGAAACCTTTTCCATGCACACCGTTCAAATTGTTGTGCACGAATACGAATAGGTAGTCGAATACACTCGTACTTGTACAAATACTTACACACTACACTAGATATTCGAGTATAAAATGACGATAATATACAGGGTAGGTACGTAGTACGTACTACGTACGGTTTTTCCCTGCGACTTTTTAATAATGGCGCTGGCAGTGAATAAGAGAGAAGATACCATCAATATAAGCACGACACGATTGTGTGTAGGTTTTTGCTCGGCGGCGTTTCGCATTCGCATAAATACATACGTGTATAATGTAATAATGTCTATAAGTAGTGGTATATTGAATACGAGCAGAAAACGCGAGCCGAGAGAATAATTGCGAAAATTTTCAAAGGGAAATTAATACCCTCCCTGTTTGTCGCTACTCCACAGCCACACTCTGAAATATTCTGAGCCGCTATAGGTAGGTTGTTTGTTGAGCAAAAGCTTTGTAATAGTATTTTAAATCGTAATTCGACGAGTTACGTTCGCGTAGAGAGATACCTACGAAAGTACTTTTCACGATGATACAAAAAGAAGCTCGAGTAAGGTGATAATTGACTTTATATACGAGATGAGTTTTTCAGTAATTTATACGATTTCTGTACGTCGCGTCGTGGTGAAGAGGGTAAGAAAAACAGGGTAGTTATTTCTCTTGCAAGTATTCGCCAGGAAGATGTAGTAAAAGATTTACCATTTAGAGTAAGATAAATGAAACGAAGTGGAAACACGTTCGAAGAAAGGGTCGCGAGGGGAATCAAGGATTAATACGAAAAATCAGCCCGAAAATAAAACAGAATTTCACGGAGGTATTTAAAATTTATACAAAAAAAAAATAGTTTCATCAGTCTTTTTCATTTATGAACTTATTGCACTCTTTTCAAAGTAAAAAGAATTTAAGTAATTTACAGATTCTAGAAAATTTACAGATTTTAATAATTTACTAAATTTTGAAAATTTACAGATTTTAAAAATTTACTAAATTATGAAAATTTACTTAATTTTAAAAATTTACTTAATTTTAAAAATTTACTTAATTTTAAAAATTTACCAAATTCTAAAAATTTGCCTAATTTTAAAAATTCACCAAATTTTAAAAATTTTACCAAATTACGAAAACTTACCAAAAATTTCTGAAAATTTACCCACTTTACGAGTAGAACAATTTTTGAAAATTGGTTAATTATTAAAAATTTCCCAATTATTTCAAAAAACTCAGATTTTTAGAAATTTTTACCAATTTCAAAAGTAGAACAATTTTTGAAAATCGATAAATTACTAAAAAATTTCATGTTTTAAAAATTTGCCAAATTTTGAAAATTCACAAAATCGGGAAAATTCACCCAACTTTGAAAAATCAATTATTTTTAAAGTTCTTCAAATTGTAAAAATTTACCAAATTTTGAAAACTTGAAAAATTTACAGCTTTCACAAATTGAACAATTTTTTTGAATTTTAAAATTTTAAAAATCTACTAAACGAAAACTTACCAAAAAATGTTGAAAATTTACCAAACTTCGAACACTCATTTTTTTTTTTTAGAAATTTACCGATTTTACAAGTAGAACCAGTTATTAAAATTGTCCAATTAAAAATTTACAAATTTTGAAAATTTTAAAAATTGACCAAATTTTTAAGAATCATTTATTTTTAAATATCTTTAAAAAGAGGTAGTGAAAATTTACCAAATTTTCAAAATTCACAGATTTTTAAAAATTTACCCACTTTACGAGTAGAACAATTTTTGAAAATTGGTTAATTATTAAAAATTTCCCAATTATTTCAAAAAACTCAGATTTTTAGAAATTTTTACCAATTTCAAAAGTTAAGAACAATTTTTGAAAATCGATAAATTACTAAAAAGTTTCATGTTTTAAAAATTTGGCAAATTTTGAAAATTCGCCAAATCGGGAAAATTCATACAACTTTGAAAAATCAATTATTTTTAAAGTTCTTCAAATTTTAAAAATCTACCAAACGAAAACTTACCAAAAAATGTTGAAAATTTACCAAACTTTTAAAACTAATATTTTTGAAAATTTACCCATTTACAAGTAGAGAACAATTTATTAAAATTGATCAATTAAAAATTTACAAATTTTAAAAATGATAAAAATTGACCAAATTTTAAAAATTTTAAAAATTGACCAAATATTTAAAAATTATTTATTTACCAAATTTTGAAAATTCTCCAAATATAAAAAATAACGTACTTCTTTAGTTCTTCAAATTTTTTAAATTAACCAAAATTTTGAAAAATAATTACAGATTTTTAAAAATTTACTCATTTTGCAAGTAGAACAATTTTTGAAAATTGGTTAATTATTACAAATTTACTAATTTTTCAAAAAACTCAGATTTTTAGAAATTTACCAATTTTAAAAGTCGAACAATTTTTGAAAATCAATCAATTCCTAAAAATTTTCAAAAATTCGCCAAATTTTGAATTTTCATCAAATTTCAAAAATTCACAAAATTTAAAAAACTGTAAAAATTTACCAAATTTTGAAAATTTACTAATTTTAGATCAATTTTTAAAAATTGATCAATAATTATTAAAAATTTACTGATTTTTGAAAATTCTGAGTACTTTCCTTTGCACAATTAGAGTAGAATGTTTTGGAACTATTTTTGGGGTTTTTTACCACGCTTATCTATATTAACTTGCTCGCGTTGTAATGTAGTGTAGTGTAAGTGTAACCAATAATGCGTCCAGGGACAATGCGCTATAAAATGAAAACTAAGCGCTCCAAAATCATGAAAATTGACTTCCGGGGTTTTCGATGGCGCTGAATTTATTTTTCATGTTATTTTGGCCCCAGACCCAATGGGGGGCTTGGAGGGGAGAGGGGCAAAGCTCAAAATTTCCAAAAATGACGTGTGGGGTATGAAAATCTAAGTTTTCTGACCTCCGGAATCCGTTTTTGGAAATGTTTTTGACAAATTCTCAACGGGGGCTTCGAGGGGACGGGGCAAAACTCAAAATTGACGAAAATTACGTGTGGGGTATGAAAATCTAGGTTTTCTTACCTCCGAAATCCGTTTTTGGTAATGTTTTTGACCAATTTCTCAACGGGGACCTCGAGGGGGAGGGGCAAAACTCAAAATTGACGAAAATTACGAGTGGGGTATGAAAATCTAGGTTTTGTTACCACCACCACCCAAATCCGTTTTTGATATTGCTTTTGAAAAATTGTCAAAAAGCGACCCAGGGGGACGGAACTCAAAATTATCAAAAATGTCATGTGGGGTATGGAAATCTTGGGTTTCTTCCCTTCCAAATTTGTTTTTGGTATCACTTTTGATTGAATTTAAATAGTTCAAGTGGTTACTATACAATATCAGATAAAAAGAGTTAAATAAATAAGTAAAAAAAATTTAAAAACCACGCTTCCGTGAAATAGTAAAAATGCACTAAAAAGTGTAAAATAATCCCTATTCCTTTTCACAGTTTTTGAAATTTGTGTAAGATATACAATTTCTTAGTTTGTATTTTTTTCAAAGTTGATCTAACTCATTTATGAAAAAGCGTGGTGCGGTGAGCCGAATTTAACAATAAATGTCAACGTCTCACCACGCTTCTTCATAAATGAGTTAGATCAACTTTGAAAAAAATACAAACTAAGAAATTGTATATCTTACACAAATTTCAAAAACTCTGAAAAGGAATAGGGATTATTTTCCACTTTTTAGTGCATTTTTACTATTTCACGGAAGCGTGGTTTTTAAAAAAAAATTTAATTATTTATTTTACTCTGCTCCCACAAATTTGGGTTCAAGATACCTCGAGAAAAATAGAGGCACAATGTGAAATTTGTAACACAAATTGGCACAAATAAAGCATTTTTATAGACCTTTTCTTTTTTTAAACTGTCTGTGGGACAGATTTATATTTTTTTTTCACCTACCTACGTGTTTTATTTTAAACGACGACTACGAAGCGACTACTAGTGATACTACCACAACTACAATATCAATATTAAATATAGATTATTGTTAATCCGATTAGCGATTTAATTCGTCTGGAAGACTGGTAATTTGACATGTATTATTTTTACAAATAAGTTATAAATATAAACCGTCTAGATAATACATTCAATGGGATGTCACGTTTTCAAGATTTTTTTTTTTTTTTTTTAAGAAAAACAACAGAAAAATATTCGACGCCTAATCCATACCAATGCGTCGTTTTTAATTATATTCTGTATTTAAAAAAAAAACGTGATTGGTTGCTGTCTTTTTCTCGTATAGATCACACACTTCATAAACATGAAAAAGTAATTAAAAATTCACATTGGGAGAATTCCATTCGATATTCACGACTGCAGTGTACCTGGCTCGTATCTAATTTCCACACACTCGTATCTATTCGCTGATATGTTTGACTTATTCGGACGTGTTTTAATTACTACACCGCCAGAGTAGGTATTGCCATGGACCGATGGAGTGAGCGAGAGAGACATACATAGAGATGAATCCCACAACAACCATAAGGTTCTCTCGACTGCTAATACGATCTGGACTCGAGCTAAGCGCTAATCCACATCCGCAGCACAATGGTGTTTTTTTTTTCAATACCATCTCTCAAGCAAAAGAGTGAGAAAGAGAGAGAAACGCGGCTAAACCGGATTCATCTTCACGAAGCTCACAGATGAGCAAGCTCGCAGCTCGGTAAGGGCCTTAGATGGGTAAAAATGTGAACTATAAATTCTTCTCATTCGTGACTTAAGATATATTCGGAAAGTGTTAATTAAACAGTCGCTTTTCGGGTCGGTGGGTGTAGTGTCGAGTAGAGGTACGTAGATGAATCGGCGCTACGCTTTGTCCTTCCGATCGTTAATGATGATGATTACGATCGCGCCCGAGAAGCCAACGTTATGATTCATTAATTACCGGGCATCGAGATCGCGGCCGGCCCTACCTTAATTAATGCTAATTTATTACACGATCACCGCGTCTCATCGGCTCGTTCGATCCAGCCTGGCCAGAGCCGCCCAGACCCAAATCACGATCGAATGAAAAGAATATAGGCAAAAATTGGTCTGGTCGGGCACCTTCGAGTTTGGCATGTGATTTATTTGAACTTTCACCTTTGTAAAGTTGACGTGAACCGAACTTACACCTAGATACGCGAAATATCCACCAAGTGTCGAGTTTAGTTGAATTTTACCAAGTCCAATACTAAATAGATACTTGATATTCAAAATTGGAGGGGAGGGAGGGGTCTAATCGAAATTCTTGTGATAATCAAAATTATTACTAAAATTTCAAGCTACAGCTTTTGTTTAAAATTTTTTTCAATTGGACCCCTACTTCCACTACTTTTACCAGTTTTTAATATATCATAAGGCTAGTGGCATGAAAATGTGTTTTATTCCAAAAAAAAAATTTAATTTTTTGAACCAAAAAATTCATTTTTTTATTCGCCAAAATTCTTTTTTTTCATCCCACAATTTTTTTTTCATTCCAAGAAATAGGGGTTTTCCAAAAAATAGAGATTCCCCTCCCCTCCCCCTCGAAAAAAATTCTTCAAGAAAATTAATTTTCTTCTTCAGAATAACAATATTTTATGCATTTTTTTTTTTTTTTTTTTTTGAAAAGATAGTTTGAAAAAATTTCACTTAAGTATATAATATGTATGTGTTTCCAAGCCGTATTATGTGAAATTGGGGGAGAGGGGAGGGTCTAATCGATAATTTTATAATAACAAAAACTATTTTTAGGACCTCTATCTACAACTTTTGTTTGAAAATTTTTTCAATTGGACCCTTACTTCCACTACTTTTACCAGTTTTTAATAATATATCATAAGGCTAGTGGCATGAAAATGTGTTTTATTCCAAAAAAAATTTTAATTGTTTGAACCAAAAAATTCATTTTTTTATTCGCCAAAATTCTTTTTTTTTCATCCCACAATTTTTTTTTCATTTCAAGAAATAGGGGTTTTTTCCGAAAAATAGAGATTCCCCTCCCATCCCCCTCGAAAAAAATTCTTCAAGAAAATTAATTTTCTTCTTCAAAATAACAATATTTTATGCAATTTTTTTTTTGTTTGAAAAAACTATTTTTAGGACCTCTATCTACAACTTTCGTTTTAAAAATTTTTCAATTGGACCCCTACCGCCACCAGTTTTTAATAATATAAGTATGCATGTCATATTATGCAAAGTTGGACGAGAAAGGGACGCTCATAAAGGAGGGGCAGGAGGGGCAGCTTGCCCCTCCAATATTTGAAAATTTTGTATTCTAGTTGAAAATTTTCTGTTTGAGTTGGAAAATGTAAAAAAATTCGTTCGCTAAAAAAAAAAAAAAAAAAAAAAAAAGTCAAACGAAAAAGTCAAGTTGGAAATTTTGAGATTTTGCCCCTCCAGTATCCTGACTTCAGTTCGGGCCTGGGAGGAGAGAGAGGGGCCCAATCACAATTTTTGTTATAACCAAAATTATTTCTAGGACCTCAAAAATCTACAACTTTTGTTTGAAAAATTTTCAATTGTACCCCTCCCTCAATTTTTAAAAAGGATCTACCTGATCTTATGTGAATTTGGAGGAGATGGAGGGATCCAATCGATATTTTTATAATAACCAAAATTATTTTTAAGATCTTTATCTACAACTTTTGTTTGAAAAAATTATCAATTGGACCTCTCCCTCAATTTTGAAAAAGTATCTACCAAATGTTATGTGAAATCGGAGAAGAAGGAGGGATCCAATCGAAATTTTCATAATAAACAAAATTATTTTTAAGATCTTTATCTACAACTTTTACTTGAAAATTTTTGTAATTGGCCCTTCCTCCCTCACTCCTCTAATTTTTAATTAGTATCTTCGGAGTGTTATGCAAAATTGGCGAAAAGGAAGGGGTCCAATTGAAAAAATTTTCGAATAAAAGTTGTAGCTTGAAGTGCTAGGAATAATTTTGGTCTTCACAAAAATTTCAATTAGACCCTTCCCTCCCCTCCAATTTCAAATATCAAGAATCTACTAAGTATTGGACTTGGTAAAATTCAAAACGATCCAGTAAACAAATTGAGTAAACAAGGCTCTAGTGAAATACCCAACTCTTCAAGTTTCATATACCATATTAAATCAACATATGCCACAGTGGGCTAATTAGGTACCTCAGTCCCCTTCATCATCGCTGCAGTCTGAACACACGACCAGTCCGCAACAGCAGCGAATAAAAAATAAAACAATACGAGAAACCTGCGCCAGGCACCCAAGACCCTTTTTCTCCTCCATTGTTTCATTTTTTTGCTACCGACACTTTTTTCCAAATAACCGGGTCTGTGTTTGGTGGCGAGATACGAGCTAATAACAGATGCAAAACAAATAGCTTATAATTTGGATAATTTTTTGCCTCCTTGGTCCCCTCACACAAGCTCGTGCTCGAATGTCAAAACAATCGACTAATTTTTTTTTTTGGAGTCTTCGCCTTTGGTTGAATTTTTTTCCAATTCTATAGGGCACTTAGTATTATACTACGACGTGTTTGTATTAAATTATTCATTAAATATACCGCGTGTATTTGCAACGAAGGAAACCCTTTTTCTATTTTATCGGCGCTGGAGGACGGAGGGGGAAGGCGAGAGCTCGCGTGTGCTTTAGCTTTCGTTTTCTATTTTTTATTCATTTTTTTGCTGCGATGTGGTAAGTTCTGTATGTGGTATTGTTTTCGATGATAATGCATATCCGTATAAACAGAGTATATTCAGATCATTTTATCCTTTTGTGTGTTTTGGTCGGGAGGTGTTTTTTTTTTGGCCTGGTTTGAACGCGACTTTTATATGTAAAATGGGTAAGAGACGATAAAATGACGATAGAGACGTAACGCCCCCTGTATTTGGATACTTAAGTGGCACGTGAATTTTTTTTCCTTCTGCGGATGAGGGGGTTTTGAGGATCACGAAAGGTGAATTTTTTTTTGGTGCCTTAGTTAATTCGCAGAAGAAGAGATGAACGTGAACGCGGTTAACAAATGTTTTACAAGGAAAAATGTGTGCTTGATGGTAGATTAGCAGTTGGTATCCTTTTGTGGATTTTTTTTCATATTTGAGGTGGTTAAGTGGGGTATGAACTGTCATGCCTGCGAAAGGTCTGATCTTTAGATGAAAAGATTTGTTGTTTTCCTAGTTCTTAATTTTTTCCCTTAAATTTTCAGATATTTTACTATTTACCTATTTGATTTTTCTAAGGGTAGTTTTTTATTTTCAACTTTGTTTCGGTTTCTAACCTCCCACTTTTCAGATTATTTCTTAAGTATTTCAATTTTTCAAAATTTTACTTCCTTTAAAGTTATGTATTTTTTTTATAATTTTAAATTTTTTTCGTTACAATTTTTTTTTTAATAATTGAAATTTTCTCAATTTCTTTACAATTTGTTATAAGTAAGTAAGCACTTAATTATGCGTTTTTTTATATTTTAATTATTATCTCAGTTTTAAGTAACTTTGAACTCATCATTGATTTTTATTGATTTTATGAATTTTACAAATTTTGCAATTTTTTATTCTGTTTTTAGAATTTTTGATTTTGCAAATTCTGATGTTTGATTTTTTTTCTAAATTTTCTTTACTTATTTAAAAAGATCTATTTAAAAAAAAAACTTGTCAATTTTTTCATGAGTTATTGAGAAGATTTTTTAATAAGTTTTATATTACCTCAGCCGTCCCTCGCCGTCCCTAACCGTCCCTCGCCGTCCCTCGCCGACTCCAGCCATCCCTATCCGTCCCTCAGCCCTCCCTCGCCGAACCTAGCCGACCCCCAGTCGTCCCTCGCCGTCCCTCAGCCGTATCTGGCCGTCCCTCGCCGTCCCTAATTCATAATTAAGAAGAAATGCTGATTTAATTATTTTTTTTAAATTTGAGAATTTTTTTAAGGAAATATTTTTCCAAGATTTTTTTCAGAGAAGATTTTGTATACAGCAGATTAGTAGGTATGAGCTATTTTTTTTGCTTCATGGAATTATTTCCTGTCAATAAAAAAAAAATTAAAAAAAAGTTACTGTTTTTAATACGTATATTTGGGGGGAGGGGGTGTCAAGTGAACTTTTTCCAAGCTCCCTACTACTGCGTATGGTTTCATCATGCCACTTGACTTTTTATGCGAAATTTTCAATTTGAAGTTCTTTTCAAAGTTTTTGGGTGTTTCAGTAAGAAATTGAATCTAAATCGTTTTTAAGTTGAAAAAATGTCAATCGTGCCATTTTGATTTGAAAATTTTTTGAAAATTGATATTTTAAATGTTCAGTTAGCTATTTTATTTGCATTAAAATTTCTTCGAATTTTTTTTAAACTAAAAATTTTACTGGTTTATTTTTCACTCGTCAAGAAAAATTGACCAGTCGTCTCAAATTTCAAATTTTGAGACAGTTGACTAGGTAGTCCTTTAGAATATTTTTTTAATTTGAAAAAAAAATCAGAAATTGAGCGAAAATCGATGGTTTTGAAAAATCATATTAAATAATATGTTACTCAAAATAAACTGATCACATTCATAGAAATTGGTAATTTTGCAACGTAAAAGTAATGTTTTTTTGTGTTTTTTTTGTGTTTTTTTTTTTTTTTTGAAATATAGAATCTGCTCTACTCCGGCTTAGTTTAATGCCAATTCGACAAATTAATAATGAAAAAAAAATCAGAGAAAATGGTGAAAAAATGGAACACTCTTTATTCAAAAACAACGCCCAAATTTCTAGTGAACAAAAACTCACCCCAGGCCTACTAGAAATCCACATAATTCTTAACTCTCAATCTCCATCAACAATTATAACTTCGAAATCGAAACTCGAACGACGCCATAATTTTGCAAATTTCGTCGCCGCACATGTCAAATACTTTCGCAACGCTGGCGCTGCCACGAACTTATCAAGGGAGGGTGCCCGGGAGGATATTATGATAAAAATGAAAAAACTTCCATGACGTCAGGTCGCCTCGTATATCATCTCGCAAACAATAAACTTTCGCCGTTAAAAGTTAAATTGGAACGAAATTGTCTTTGTTAAAATGTATATAAGACGAAGAGCTCATCTTCAGCTCGTATTCTATTTACGCTGCGTATCCGAATAAAAAGAAATATCCAGCGAGAGAGACACAGAGAGGAGCAAAAAACGAATTCAATGAAAGATACACGATGGAAAAATTGCCCCTCGCTTCGGCATCTACCGATGATAGGATTGGAGTGAGGAGGAGACTCGAACGAAATTATCTTAAAATAGGGAAACTCTCTTCATCTTACAAAAACAAACGAGCCGTTAAATAAAAGATCGACCGGAGTGGGTTCGTTTTTATTCGCTCGTATAACAATTATCGTCTGTTCGTTTCGCCAAGCATTAATATAAAAATTCTCGTATATCTTACACGAGTTCACCCCTACCCACCATCTTCCTACCTACTTTACTTCAAATTCCCATTCTCTTTAATGCTTAATATTACACCATACCGCATATAGTATACTGTAACGTATTAGATGGAGGATTGAAAAAGAAAAATTAAACTTACCATCGCAGCTACGAAGTCTTATGAAGAAGGCGAAAAAAGTTGAATTTTCGAATCCATGAATTTTAATGGCTGCGTCAAATTCCTTCCTGAAGATACGTATTTTTTTCCTTTCCTCATCGCTCGACGAATTACATTGTCAAATTTTTATTTCTGGGAATCTGTAAAAATATAAGCATTCTTTAGAAGAGGGATACAAGACGTGAAGGAGTGAAGAATATTACATAAAAATTATGTTAAATGTTATTTTAACTGTTTTTTCAGTTTAAAAATAATACTTAGTTCAAATTTTCAAAGTTTTGTCAAATTTTTATCATATTTTCATGCAATGAAGATTTATTTAATTCAAAAATTTACCAAATTTTGAAATTTGAAAGTTATAGAAGTTAATTAAAGTTTAAAAATTTATAAAAATCTTTAAAATTTCGAGATTCCAACCGATTTTGAAATTTTACCAAATTTTAAAAATTTCCAACCCAAACAACTTCTCAAATTTTTCTTTTTTTTCTTCAAATTTTTAAAACATGCAATAATGCAACAATAATTTACCTAATTTTAAAATCTAGCTAAATTTTAAAAAGTTTGGTAGGTATAAATTAATTTCAAAAAATTATCGAAATTGAATAGTTTACCAAAATTTATCAATTAATATTTGAATATTTATACCTAAGGTACTTCCAATAATAAAATTTGGCTGAATTTCAAAAACTGATCAAACTTTCAAATTTTTCTGAGGACTCTAATTCTCTCTTACTGCATTTTGAAAATTCTTCCAACTTTTTAAAAATTGTAAAAATTATCAAATTTGCAAAAATTACAAAAGTATTCTAAATTTTGAATATTTCAAAATCAGGAAAAAATTCTATCATGGTTTTAAAAGTAGTCAAGTCATTTACCTACTTAGATTTATTGAATTGAAAAAAGAAAATGAACTTTCAAAATATGCAATTTTGTTGTAAATGTTTATCAATAATGCTAAAAATTTCATTTTGAAAATTTTTTGAAAATTTATTCAACTTAAATCTGAAATCTAAAGTTACCAAATTTTGATTTACCTATTAAAATAATAATGAATATCTAAAGTTATAAAGATTTCCCAAATAAAGTGCATAGATATATCAAATTTTAAAATTTTTAAAAATATTTCAAAAATTGCCAACCCCCCCTCAAAGAGTTGATAAATTTTTTTTCAAATTTTTATGCAGTTGTGAAGGTCAATCAATGTTGAAAACTGAGTTTTAAAATTTTTTGACAATTTTTGCAAATTTTCAAAAATACAATTTTTAAAAATCTAGAAATATTTACAAAATTTTGATTTTTTTGATAACCTGGTATTAAAAGTTCGATAATTCTTGGAAATTTACCAATTATTAAAAATTTACTAATTTTTGATAATTTTGAAAACTTCTCAAATTTGAAAAATTGCAAAAATTGTAAGTTTTCTAAATTTTAAAAATCAATCAAACTATTCAATTTGTATAAATTGACCTCAATTTGAAAATTCACAATATTTTCAAAAATCGAAAATTTTCAAAAGATTTCAAATTTTAAAAATTAACTAGGTAATAATTATTTTTTTAAATTTACTCATTTTTGAAAATTTATCAATTTTTGGAAAATTACTAATTTTTGGAAAATTACTAATTTTTGAAAAATTACTAATTTTTGAAAAATTACTAATTTTTGAAAAATTACTAATTTTTGAAAAATTACTAATTTTTGAAAATTTACTAATTTTTGAAAATTTACTAATTTTTGAAAATTTACCAATTATTGAAAATTTACTAATTTTTAATAGTTTACTAGTTTTTGAAAATTTTCTAATTTTTAAATTTTTAAAAAATGTTGAGTACCTAGGCATTATTTAAATTTGAAAAATACCACAAATTCTAAGTAGTTATGTTTTTTAAATTTTAAAAGTCAATAAAACGTTCCAATTTTTATAAATTAACCTTGTATTTGAAAATTCACCAAATTTTTACAAATCAACAATTTTTTTAAAAATCATCAGGTTTTGACAAATATATGAGAATTTCCAAAATTTGAAAAATTACACAAATTTCATAGGCTTTCACATTTAAAAAATTGGTCAGCTTTTTCAGAGTTGTAAAGATTACCAAAATTGTAAACATTTTCCAAATAATTTTAAAAAATCACTTTTTAAAATAGTCGAATATTGAAAATGAACCAAATTTAGAAACTTTGAGTAATCTTTACAATCTGAAAAATCCGGCCAATTTTTAAATTGTGAAAGACTTTTGAAATTTGTGTAATTTTACAAATTTGGGAAATTCTCAAATTATTAAAAAAAATAAAAAAATTATAAATCTTGAAAAATTAATAAATTTTTAAAATTGTTGAATTTTCAAAACAAAATTAATATTTTATAAAAATTGTAGGTAAACTTTGATTATTTTTAAAAAATTATAAAACTCACAATTGGTGTGATTGGGAACTTGGGAAGTACCTATCAAAATTAAAAAAAAATTATATTAATATTAGAAAATTTCTAAATCAAAAATAAGTAATTTTCAAAAATTTTCAAAATTTGGAAAATTTGAAGAATTTTGAAAATAGTTGATTTTTTAGAATATTAGCGAATTTTCAAAATAAGGCGAATTTATAAAAATTGCAAAGTTTTACCAATTTTTGAAATTTTAAAAACTTACAATTTTTCAAATTTGGAAACTTGGAAAGTACTTAAAATTTCCTAAAAATTAGATAAAAATGTATGATTTTGAGGAATTGAAAATTCTTCTCAATTTTTCCAAATTACTTTGTCGACTGCCAACTCGTGAAAATTCACAAAAATTAAAAACATTACTTCCTTTAAATTCGAGAAAATCTAGTTGAATATTGAAATTCTGTTTAAGTAAATTCCAAAAACTGAACACAAGTACCAAATTTGTAAAATTTTCTTTTGATCAGTTTTTTTTTTGGTGGGGGAGGGGGGGTTATAATTTCAAGATTATCACACCTGTCGAAAAGAGTTGAAAATTAACAATTTTTTTTTTTTTTTTGTTGAAAAATCTAGTTGTTTTTCAAAACCTCATCCAACTAAATGTGTCACATTTTTTCACTAAATTTTGAAGATTTGCCTACTAAAAAACAAAAAAATGTTGAAATTTTGCACATAATTATAATCATAATTTAATTGATTATAAATTATAATGATTTACATTTTAATTTTTTTGATTCGAGGGTGTTAAAGGCAATGAGAGGCATTTTTTGGAAGAGAATTTTGTCCCTTTCAACCCTTCACAAAATTTCTCATCAATTTTATTGCCTTACTTTGGACTTTTGTGCTTCTATTTTCTCATCAAATGAAATAAAATTTATCATTCTTAATTTGCTTTCGATCAATTCTATAATTTTCACTCCTCTCACCCTTCCTTGTAGCCAAATTTCCAATCGAAAAAGAGCAAATTTGTTTATGAAAAAAATCCAATTCACCTACGAAGAAATTAGGTAGTACCATCTTATAAGACGATATTATCATCTTATACCCATATTGTATTCTCGAACGTAAACGTAACATTCTAATCGATTTTTCTTCCGAAAGTTGGTGTGTGAGTGTGCAGGTTACAGCAACAGAACAGAAGCACCGCATCCGTGGGCTGGAGGGGTGATGACGGGGGAGGATGGGGGTGGTATACCGAGTTCACATGCATATGTATATAAGGTAGCTACACACATATACGAGATTCTGACCTCGTTTATCGGCTTCAACACTACACACAGAGTTCGGTACCGGTATACGCGAGATAACGATTTAGCCGGCGCGCCGCGCCGAATCAAGAAGATAGGATTAGGATGGAGACGACGATGGCCGGAAAATTAATGGTGAAAATGACAAAGAAACTGACCGTACGCCTTCGGGCCATTTTACCGAGTAGTAATTAACAAAACCTTGAAAATAGTTCTTTATAATTAAGGCAATTAATAATTTAAATTACAAATTAATTACAGCGTAAAAATTAATAATATGTCAGAGGCGACCTTGGTGTCCATTCATTTCAAAACACCTACGTACGTAGGCTGCCCGGGCTGGCCGCGCTTCAGCATTCACACACAAAAAAATCATTTCGATGCGAGTCTTTCTCGCTCTGCATCTCTGCCTCTTTGTCGTGCTGGTCGTCGTAATGAGCAAGCAAAACGTTCATCAAATAAACAATCTTATAATTATTATTTTTTCTCTCTATATTTTCAGCTCGCCGCGTAATGACCGCGTTTTTCTTCTGTAAATAGTAAATTTTAATTACTATTCGGGCCAGCAGCAGCAGCAGAGGAGAGACAAAAGTGTACTGGTAGGTCTAGGTACCGACAACGCAACGTATGAATTTAATTGCTATTAAAAGCTGTTGCTGGGGCCGCTCATCCAGCGTCCGTCGTCGTCGCGATAATTATTATTTTTTTACCTGGCAGCATCATTTCAGTACTCCTCCTCTTCCTATGGATTTTAACACGCCGCGTCGATTTGTTCTTACGTGTGTACTTGGCTGCGCTTACAATGCTGTCATTTCGAAGACTACTCGAAAATAATAAACGTGCTCGTTTTAGCGTCAGCGAATCTCGATAATGGCGAGAATAATTTTTTTCGATTCGATGCGAAGTAATTTTTCCATTTTTTTTTCTCAAGATCAGAATTTATAATGATAAGTAAATTTTTGATACGAAAAAGTACACAAAATGATAGCTAAGAATATTTCGAGAAATTATTTTTCAATTTAAAAAAATAAGAGGGAAAAATTTTTTGCTCTCATTATTTGCATCAAATTTTAATCATGAGTTGAAGATGATCGAATATTTTTCTGAAAGTGAGTCATTCTGCGCATGTTAATTGGAAAAAATTTTCAGCAGATGATTCATTCAATATTGCCTTATAAAGATAGAAGCAATTTTCTTCATAGAAAATCCTACTCCTGGAGTATGATGCAAGTTCATAAACGACTCGTTCAATTCATTTAGGAGATTTGAAATTTCGTTCTTCAACGACTGAATCATCGATAGAAAATCATTCGTTGAAAATGAACCATTACAAAAAAAATCCACCGCAAAGATACATTAGGATTCGTGGATGAACGATTCACATTTTTCGAACAAATCATTCGCGAACGTGAAAAAATTCTCATTGAAAAAAAAAAAAAAATCGTTCGTAAATGACTGAATCATATTTGAATAACAAAAAGAATTCTAGGGCAATTCGATAAAAATAAGTGTATGGAAGATTTCGTTCATTTTAAAAATTTGTGAAATTTGAATCATTTTTGAACGAAGTTTTTTTTAAATAAAATAAAAATGCACGAATTCCAACAAATCATTCGTTCCGGAACGATTCACTATATTTTGAACGAATCATTCGCGAACGAATAAATTGAACGTGTGAAGACTAATGCTGGAAAATGAATAATAATATTATTTAAATTCCAGTTCTGACAATTTCATTTACCGCGATTCACTAATGAACAATTCACAATTTCGAACGAATCATTCACGAACGACTGAATCATTGGTAGAAAATTGTTCGATGAAAAATGCATGATTTTTTCAACAAAAAAAAAAAAAAAAAAAAATAGCCGAAACAATTTACTACAATTTGCAAATGAACGATTCGCATTTCTTGAATGAATCGTTCGCGAACGACTGAATCATCAGTAGAGCATCGTTCGATGTGAAATAAATAATTTTTCAAAAAAAAGTCTAGCCTAAACACTTTACTATGATTCGCGAACAATCGATTCACATAACTATTAGTATTACGAACAAATCGTTTGCGAACGACTGAATTATTATTGGGAAATCATTCGTTGTAAAATGAATCATTTTTCAAAAAAAAGTCCAATCCTAGCCCAAACAATTAACTACGATTTGTACGTAGGTAAACCATCGATTCACAATTTTCATTAATTTCACATATTTCGAACGAATCATTCGCGAACATCTTAATCAGTGAAAGAAAATCACTCGTTGAAAAAATGAATATTGAAAAAAAAAAATCAGCTCAAAAAATTCAATACAATTCCCAAACGAACGATTCACATATTTCGACCAAATCATTCCCAATTGTACAGAAACTCGCGAACGATTCAGTCTGTTTTGAACAAATCGTTCGCAGATGTCAATTTGTCAAAAATAGAGTTTTTGGAATATCATTTTAAAAACATTTTCATAATTTTTAATTGGAAAAAAATTCTTTCGTGAACTACTGATTCCTTTGCTGAGATAAAAAATAATTGACTGAGAGTGATTCACAACGTCATGAACCTCATGATAATGGAAAAGTTCGTTCTTTCTACAAATCTTCCAAAATCATAAGTGAATGGAATTGAAAAAATTTTTCAAGAAAAAAAATACGATTGTTCTTCACAAAAAAAAAACAACATAAATTTATGATAATTTACTCTCGTTTGTGAACGATTCGGTGTATTTTGAACGAATCGTTCGCGAACGTCAAATAGGATAATTTCAAAAGTAGATACCTATAAATTTTTTTTAATTTCAAATTAAAATTGGAAAAAAAAATTGCGAACGACCGATTTGTTTATTAAGATAAAAAATGTTTGCAAACGATTCTATGTGATTTGATGATTCTGGAAAAATTCGTTCTTCTTACTAATTTCACGAATCAAAAAAGGATGAAATGAAACGTTTTTTTCAAAAAAATTATGTTTTTTTTATCTTCAAAAAAATTATGTTTAAAAAAAAAAAAAATGACCCACTTTTGTTTATGAACTATTCAGTATGTTTTAAACGAATAATTCGCGATCTTCTGCTAAATTTATAACTTTGAGTTATGAAATAATTCCCAATATGTGCCAATTATTAACCGGATCATGAAATATTGTATCGTTCACGAATACTCGTTCATTTTTCAAATTGATTCTGCCATGAGTTATTGAGAGCAATTCAAACATGAACAAAATCGTTCATTTTGTAAATTAGGGGAATCATTCGTGAACGAAAACTACCTATCTATTTATGAAAATTATGTTCATATATTTTTCAAAATGAGAAATTAATTTTTTACAAAATTATGCAAGTCGTTCGTGATGAACGATTCGTTCATTTCAGACAAATCATCAAACCCGATCAACAATTTTTTGAAGTTTTTATCAAAAATTCGGTGTCATGCTTTGCTAAAAATATTTCGAAATGATCGAATCGTTCACAAACGAATCATTTTTCGATATATTACCAAAAACAATTCCTCTCGACCGATTCCGAATCGAAATTAAACGCTATGAAACACACTTATGGGCGTTAAACTCTCAAAAACAACATTTTATGGGCGTTCGAGGTAGAAATCGGCGAGAATAAAAACACAAACGCATTTCGCATTTGGCTCGTATTCGTATAACGTATCGCGATATCATATACGCAAACGCTACCCCTCCTTTTCTCTCTCCTCTCATTTCTGTTTCCATCTGTACCTCACAACAATACTAGTATTCCGGACCGATGAAAATTTAAAAAAAATTTCTCGCTTTCGGCGGCGATCCTTTATTAAAATAATGTACAAAGCATTGGTCTCGTTACGTAGGTTACCCCCCCAGCCACCCTTGCTGCCTCCCTCTTTACACATTTTTCTTATATAAAAATACACAAAACTAACTGCCTCGTAAAATTACATTAGGAAATTGCCAGATATAACGCTTACACTTATTATAAAAACCAGCCGAGGAGAAATTTATAACGACCGCTAGCCGTTCTATATACGCGGGCGAGTTTTCGGGTTCGGCGAGAAGAGAAGGAGAGAAAAAAAAGCAAGCAGGAAAACGGCGAAAAGGAAAAGCCGAGGAAAATTCTAATAAAAAGGAATAAATGAAGCATAAATCAGCTAGTTATGCTACGATATTCGAAGCGTATTAGTTGGGGAATTTTTTAGGGTGGTTTTTTCTTCGCCGTTCGCCACCGCCGCCGCTTTTCTCTTTCCTTCGTTTTGCTCGGCTCTCCTTCCGCCCTTCCCTTCGTACACACTTAGCAGCCTCAAATGCTAAAAAGAATTCCAAAACGTAAAACCTGGCAACAGATTTTTATATCCACTTTTTAAGCGAAAACTTTTTAGACAATTCTGAGGCGAGTGGCTTCGGGGCGAAAAGAATTAATATAAGTTGTAGGTGCTCTGCTGCTCGTTGCAACTCTCTCTGATCCTTCTTCTTTTTTTTTTCTCTTTACTGCCTCCTTTTATTTTTTTACCTTTTATTTTTTCCTACCCTCTCGTATATCCCGGATATCTCGACATCGATGAATATTCGCTGGCTATTGCGACCTTTTTTAAAAAGTGTATTCTGGTTTCTCCTTCTACGCTGCCTTCCTCCCCTTTTTCAAACGCTAGAAGCTTAATTAAGATTTGGGAAAAATGTAGGTACCTATATTATTTTGATCTCTCAATTTTTTTGCGCAGAGTGCAATGAGTTCGGTAAGGTCAAATTAACTCCTTTAGGTGCACTGATCTAATCATCTGCGTTCACGTTTTGACTTTTGTCACTTGCGTGATTCGAATTTTTTATGATCAAAATTCCATTAAAAAAAGCTTCAAGAACAGTATTTAAAAACAATTCTTTGAAATTTTTTTTGTGAATTTTAAAAATTCAAAATTTTGAAAAAATCGTAAAATTAAAAAAAAAATATTTAAAATTGTTTTTTTTGCATTTCATGTTATTAAAATCGAAAAAACAAACAAAATTTACCACGACATACTTTTGTTTATCTCTAAAATTGAAGGGGCTAGAAAAGAAAATGAAATTACATTCAATTTTTGTAAAATTATTTGTAAAAAATTTTGTGAAGGAAATTATGTTGAAATTTTTTTTCAAACAATTAGAATATCCTGATAAGGGAATTTTTTACATTTTTTTTTGAATTTCCTTCTTCTCATACCCGTTTATTATATTCAAAAATCATCAATTTTTTTTTATAAAAAAAAATTTTACTAGAAAATTTATGATTTTTTTCACAGCAAAAACCAATAATGACTTTTAAAAAAATGTTTTCTGCAAAAAATTAATTTTTTTCACTTCAAATAGAGTTTTATTGTTTTTCTTTTATTATTAAGTATTATTATTTTTTCTCAAGCAAAAATATTATGTTGTCTTCTTTCACAGAAGAGACAAGTAATGATTTCTTCATCCAAAGAAAGGATGCTTTTTATTCACTAAGAAAAATTGATTTTTTTTTCAGTCCAAAAAGTGGGTGTAATGATTCTTTTCAACTAGGTACTTCTTTCTACTAGCGTCTCTTAGTTAAACTTTTTTTGGCTCCCGTCACGTCATATTTTTCCAAGTCCATATGTGTACTTTAAAAAATTGTCCAATTGAAAAAACTTTCGAATAAAAGTTGTACATTGAGTCTTTAGGAACATTTTTGGTTATTATAAAAAATTCGATTTGTGCCTTCCCCTCCCTCCAACATTGCTCAAAACGTTGGAACCCCATTATTCAAAATTTGAGGTTGGGAGGGGTTTAATCAAAAAAAATTTCAAACAAAAGTTGTAGACTGAAATTTCGGAAATAATTTTGATTATTATAAAAATTTTGCTTGGACCTCTCCCTTCCCTCAAATATTGAGTAATAGAGTATGAACTTGTAGTATTGGGCACAAAATAGGAATTTGTAAGGGGAGGAAGGGTCCAAACGAAATTTTTATAATAACCAAAATTATTTTCGAAATCTACAACTTTTGTTTGAAATTTTTTTTGATTAAACCCCTTCCAACCCCAAATTTTGAATAATGGGGTTCCAACGTTTTGGGCAATATTGGAGGGAGGGGAAGGCACTAATCGAAATTTTCATAATAACCAAAACAATTTCTAAGGACTCAATCTACAATTTTTACTTGAAAGTTTTTTCAATTGGACACTTTTTTAAAGTACGCATATGGACTTGGAAAAAATATGACCGTATTTTTTTTTTTACAAAAAAATGATTGATTTTCGCGCAAAAAATTTTGTGTTTTTTTTTTCACAAAAAATTTAGTGATTTTTTTCCACAAAAAATTTAGTGATTTTTTTCCACTAAAAGTTTTGTGATTTTTCTTTCACTTTGGTGATTATTCTTTCACTAAAAATTTGGTGTTTTTTTTTTCACAAAAAATTTAGTGATTTTTTTCCACTAAAAGTTTTGTGATTTTTCTTTCACTTTGGTGATTATTCTTTAACTAAAAATTTGGTGTTTTTTTTTTTTTTTTTACTAAAAATTAGGTGATTTTATTTCATAAAAAATGTTGTTTTTTCACTAAAAAAATGATGATTGATTATTTTTTTTTACTCAAAAAATTATGTGTTTTTCAACTCGAAAAATGTTTTTTTTTCCTAAAAAGATGGATATTTCCACAAAAAAATGTTTTTAACTTAAAAAAATGATATTTTTCACTAAAAAATAATGTTCTTTTTTACATAAAAAATTATGTATGATTTTTTTTCACCTATTCTACTAAAAAAAATGATTTTTTTTTCTTTCAATAAAAATTTTTTTTCCTTCACTAATAAAATGATTTGAAAATCATGATTTTTCTCAAACTTGAAAAATTAATTATTTTTCACACCATAAAAATGATGTTTTTTTTCACTAAAAAAATGATTTGGAAATGTTGATTTTTTCGCTGAAAAAAAAAATTATGATTTTCCTCACTAAGAAATTATGATTTTTCCGTCACTAAAAAACATTTTTTTTTAAATTTCTCCTCACCAGAAAAATTACATACCTACATTTTTTCACTAGAAAAGTACCTAATGATCTATGCGAACGAAATAAATGAAAAATTCGAGTTCAAAAAAATAAGCTTTTGATCCATCGTCTTTCTCGACCACGTACAAGAGCTGGGGTAGAGAGGTGGTACAAAAGTATACAACTATGAATCAGCATTCTCATCCTACGAACCTCAATCAAACGTACATTGTCTCGGTTCTAAATTCTTGACATTACTCAAGGCGCTCCTCTTGCCCTCCACCGACTTTAATAAGAAAGATACGCGTTAAAGAAGGAAATAAAAAAACAATAGGTACCTCGTGGAACACGCGATCGTATCTCGATATACGTAGAAAATTACGTACAAATATCGCATTTCCAGCATGTAGGTGGTATAAAAATAATACTAGATCAGCGAAGCATTTACATATACACGCGTTTTATTCTCGGCATATACCCTGCGAGAGAGTCGATTCGAATCCAGTATCTATAGACAGCAAATAAATACGCAAAATGGATGCCAATTTTCTAAGGATCAAAATTTCAAAACCGCGCACGGATCATTTTAAATTACATTTTTCTAGTCGTCGTCTTTGAAATAAAATAGGTAAACCGAGATACGTACGTACCCGGTAGGTACACGCTCCTACATGTCGAGAGTTATATAAATCTCTATCATTCGGTAAGCGATGAATAGGAACCTGTTTTTACTTTTTATTTTTTATTTTTCCTAAATTGTTTCGTTTTTTCTCCTTCGTACTTTTTTCCCTTCTAGCTTCTCCTTTCGATCATTACTTTTTCATTCATCTCTCCAGATGTGGAATTGTGTTAATATCACTTCGGGCTACGTAACGAATACTTATTTTTTTCGTCTCCCGATCTCATTGCCGAGATGCTTGCCTGCCTTTTTCTTTCTCACTCTCTTCACTTCGATCCGTGAATAGAATCTTCGAGAGTTTTTTCATATCCCCTTTTGCCCTTTTACATTCTTCTCTTTTTTTTTGTCATATTTCGTCTCCGTTTCCGTTGATATGTCTTATTCGAGGACTCATGTACGTATGTGTCGAAAGAAGGCGAAAAATATGAATCGATATTCCAAAGTGAGACGAAGATAATTAAAATTGGCTCGTTTTTTGCTGATTTTTTGGACTTTGCTTTAGCCAAGCTATACATTCTCATTCTCGAGAAGGGACGAGGGGATCAGAAGAGGAGCAGGACATCAAGGTATGCGATCAAAAAAAATTCTTTATTTCAGAACAATTTTGAATTTAAAAAAAATGATTTCAAAATTACTACTCACAAAAAAAAATTGTACCTTATTTTTTTAACCATTTGTAGTGAAACAAGAACACCAAAAAAAAGAATTTTTAGTGGAAAAATTGATGTATTTTTTAGTAAAGTGAACAAAATTGATATTTTTTTTAGTGAAAACGCCTGATTTTTTAAGTGAAAAAATTGATATTTTCAAGTGAAAAAATTCATATTTTCAAGTGAAAAAATTCATATTTTCAAGTGAAAAAATTCATATTTTCAAGTGAAAAAATTCATATTTTCAAGTGAAAAAATTCATATTTTCAAGTGAAAAAATTCATATTTTCAAGTGAAAAAATTCATATTTTTTAGTTAAATATTGATATTTTTAGTGAAAAAATTGATATTTTTTAGGGGGAAAATTGATATATTTTCAGTGAAAAAAATTGATATTTTTTTAGTGAAAAATTAATATTTTTTTTAGTGAAAAAATTGATGGGTATTTTTTTTAGTAAAACAAAATTGATATGTTTTCAGTGAAAAAAAAAATGATATTTTTTTAGTAAAAAAAAAATTGATATTGTTTTTAGTGAAAAATTGATATTTTTAGTAAAAAAATTGATGGGTATTTTTGTAGTAAAACACAATTGATATGTTTGCAGTGAAAAAATTGATATTTTTTTAGTGAAAAAAAAAATTGATATTTTTTTAGTGAAAAAATTGATATTTTTTAGTGGGAAAATTGATATGTTTAAAAATTGATATTTTTTTGTGAAAAGAATTGATATTTGTTTTTAGTGAAAAATTGATATTTTTTTAGTGAAAAAATTGATATTTTTTAGTGAAAAAATTGATATTTTTTATTGAGAAAAATTGATATATTTTTAGTGAAAAAAATTGGTATTATTCTAGTAAAAAAAATCAATACTTTGTTTTTTTAGTGAAAAAAAACAATATTTTTTTAGCGAAAAAATCAATATTTTTTTAGCGAAAAAATCAATATTTTTTATTGAAAAAATTATTATTTTTAAATGAAAAAATTATATACCTATTTATGTATTTTTAAAGAAAGAAAGTCGTAATATTTTGTGAAAAAAGAAATCATTAGGTTTAAAATAATATATTTTTTAATAAAAAATACCTAATAATAATTAAAATGAAAAAGTTGTACATTTTATAGTGAACCTCTCAGCTCAAAAAATATACCGTCATCGTGTATTCAAAATTCAAATCAGAATAAAAATATCCCTAAATTATTTCTCAACCTGAAAACCAATACTGCCAACAGACCCGAAATTTCATGGAAATTTCCTATCCGTACCTTCTCTTTCTACTTCATTAATAAAAAATCGAACTCTTATTAATACACGACCCATTTACCCCCACGATGACTACCCAATCTCCATACACTAAAAACTATTAATCGTCTGTCAAAAGCTCGAACTATTCGGATAAAAAAATTTTACCGAAAAAAATCTACCCATACAAGACTAAGTTTTTATCCAACATTTCTAACCATTTATTATACTCTGGGTTTTATTAACGTTGAAAAGAAAAAAACTTTTTCTAAAAAAAGAAGAAAAAAAATGAAATAAAAAAATAAGTATACACGGGTGAAATTATATATCGTTCATGTTGCGTCAAGAAGGCGAATCCGAATCGTATGGTGTATCGGCAGTTTGAAATGACGCTTTATGATGTAATAATTCACGTTAGTAGGTAATTTAACTTTTCTCATAATGGGAATATTTTCTTGTATTTTTGGTAGTTTCTCTATTCGAATTATTGTAATTGCACGTAGAAGTAGTAGGAAGGGGATGGATAAGAAAAATGATAGGATGTGCCCTTCGTCGATATGTCACTCTGCAGTAAGTAATTTTTTTTATTTTGCAGGCGCTATTTATTGTGAGGTCCTATTAGCAAAAAACTTTATGCATGTTGCCTATCTCGATTTTGAAGGGATTTATGTGTTTTTCAAAAATTTCAAAATTTCTTCGAGATAGTACATGAAGTAGATGTAACTTCTTGAGAGGAACAAAAGCTGTTATGAGAAAAATTTGCCTATCTTTAAAAATTAAGAACCTAAAAAACTTTGAAAATTGAAATTTTCAAAGTTTGAAGTAGCCTACTGTAGCACCTTCATACAAAAATTTTTTCATGCCTGCTTTTCTTCCTCTCAAGAAATTACACTAGTTTCACGTATTGTTTTAATGGAATTTTGCATTTCCGTGGGTTTTTAGTGTCCCTTAAAAAACCTAGACATGCAATACTTCTGACAAAAATTTTTCATCACTACAACTCCTTCAATTTCAAGGATAGACACCTCAATTTAATGACAACTTTTTTTGCAAGTTTGACGTATTATTCACTGGCAGGGTCCACAATTTGTTTGAATGTAGTGTTGCCAATCAATTGCACATGAAAAATTCCAAGCATCCAACCTGTGTAGCGCCTTCATTTATAAAAATAGACACCATTTGTACATAATGAAGTTTTTGTTAGTTGGACTGTTATTCAGTCTACAGGGTGTCCCGGTTCATATTGAATTTTGAAAAAAAAAATAAAAGTGAATAGTAAAAAATAAGAATTGTTAAAAAGTTGAAGAAATTTTTTTTCAAACTTCCGAATGGCAATAAAATTTGATTTTTATTGGGGAGGGGGGGGAGGGGGTCTGTATTCATAGAAATAAAAAAAACTCAATTTTTTGGGTATGAACATAATTTTCAAATTTTTGCATAAAATAAATTTCAGTATTTTTTTTTTCAAACAAAATCTTTTATTTTTTCCAAGAAAAAATATTTCTCAAATTTTTGGAGAAGAAAATTTCTGAATTTTGTTGGAATAAATAAATACATTTTTTTTTAGAAAGATTTGCAATTTTTCGAGTATAAAAACAGCTAGATGGAAATATTTGTCACCCGTTTTGGAAAAAAAAAAATCTTCAACTTTCTTGTGAATAGAATCCTTGATTTTTTATTTTTTATTTTTTTGAAAATTTAATCTTAATTTGTTAGTAACATAAAAATACTTAATATTTTTCAAATTTCGCATTAAAGAATCTCGGTATTTTTTGAAATGAAAATATCTCTCAAATTTTGTAAAGAAAAAATATTTTTTTCATTTTTTTTTTTTTTTTTTTTTTTAAGAAAAAATCTAATTTGTTGAGAATATAAAAAAAATAGAGAAAAAAAATCTGTGAACTTTTCTGTGTGGGGCTCCGGGAGGGAGAAGAAATCTGAATTTCTTGGAATGAAAAATAGCTTAATTTTTTGGAATAAAAATAGTTTTCAAATTTTTGTTTAAAAGAATTTTTTTTCAAGCAAAAGCTTCATCAATTTTTTTCTACGTAAAAAAAGTTCTCAAATTTTTTGAATAAAAAAATTTCCTTTTTTTTGGAAAATCTGAATTTTTTGTAAAAAAAATATCTTATTTCTGAAGAAAAAAATTTCTGATTTTTTTTTGAGAAAAATTTTCCATTTTTTTAAGGTAAGAAAATGGATGACAAAAATTTAGCGTCTTCACTTTCAAAGATAGGCAAACTTTTCACATGACTTTTTTTGTTCTTCTCAAAAATTTACACCAGTTCCATGTATTGTTTTAATGGAATTTTACAATTTTCATGTCTCATCAAGGCACCGTGATGAATTGGGGTAGGCAATATTTTTGACTGGAATTTTGTGTGGCTATAACTCTTTCAATTTCGGACATAGGCGATCGAATGTACTCAGAACTTTTTGGTTTTTTCAAAGTGCAATACACTGCAGGGTTACCTAATTTTTTTTTTTTTTGAAATCAGCTTTACCAACCAGTTCCGCTTGGAAAAATACCAATTTCGTAAAATTTTGTAGCTCCTTCATTTTCTAGACACCTTAATGTATAGGTATTAAATTTTTTGTTAGGAATACTCTATTATTGTATCCAAATTTCAAGCCTGGTTATTCATTACTGACATATTCATCTCAAAAAAAGAGTACACCATTTCTGGGCCACCCTGTATTCGAGTTGTTATTCAATTTTTAAAATTTCCAAGCTCGATAAAGCCTGCAATATTGAAGATAGGCAAAATATACAAATAACCTTTTTTACAACATTACCTATACCTTCAAAGCTTTATAACTCCTTCAATATGGTGACTATGCAAAAATTGTACTGAACCTTTTTTGTAGCACATTCTAAGACCTACTCATCATGTTATGTACAAATTTCATCTATTTCGAATATTGACGAAGTTACGACACATCAAAACACTAAAAGGTTGAAAAATATTCTTCAATTATACCATTTTTAAACCTTCCAAGCTTCATAACTCCCTAAATATGGCGACTAGGCAAAAATTGTACTGAACCTTTTTTGTAGCACATTCTAAGACCTACTCATCATGTCATGTACAGATTTCATCTATTTCAAATATTGACGAAGTTACGACACATCAAACCACTAAAAAGTTAAAAAATTCTCCAATAAAGCACCCAGGTACAGTTTCATGGCATTTATAAAAATTTTCATATTAAAAAATCACATAAGAGCTGAATAAATGGTTGGAAAAATGTGAAATTAAAAAATCTTCCTCGCATACTCCTCGCCAACACCTCCCTCGCGTGAGGGGGTGAATTGGAAACGTTGAAGTAGTCTTCTCCACGATCTATTCGCTGGTGCTAGAGTCGATGTTAGATGAAAAATATCGCGTATTTGACGTAATAAATACACGGCAGTGGCACGACGAGAAAGAGAGAGCAATTTTCTCGTGTTTTTTTTTTCTGTTCGCTGCTCTCGCGTTGTGTATGTGTGTGAGGAGTCCTCGTCGAGAGGAGTTATGAGGACGCGCGTATACGACGAAGGAAAAACAGCTTTACATTATTCTCGAGAAAATCCACTTTATTGTGAGAGTTGTTTTTTCTTCTCTTTTATGCTGGGCGTCTTTGTCGTTCTCTTATTCTATCCTTTATTTAAATTCGTATCTAGGAATGAAAGCTATTCACGTGTGATGTAGTTGGGAGTATTAAAAATAACTGCATCGATCCGCGCGCCGAGCCTCGGCAGCGACGGCGGCCGCGCCCGCCGCTTTCTCAACTTAAAGAAAACAAAGTAAAAGGAAAAGAGTCTGCGACAGGCGACGCGGACGCAAGTGCAGGAAAAAAGATACGGAAAGCAATCTTATAATATATGCATAGTGAAAACGACGACGACTACGAAGATGGCTGAGGGCGCAGAGAGCGCTGGGGAGGGGGGGGGGGTTCGGGTGTACGAGTATAAGATGAAGCAGCTCGAAGGGGCTTGGGGGTGAATGCCGAACTAGGGCTGGAGGAGATATTTTTTCGGAAGCTTTGGCAACGCTAGGCCAGGCGAAGAGAAGCGGGGGAATTAAGTAGATGGTAGGGTTGAAAGAGGCTAGATGATTGGATCTAGCGAGCCGAGCTGAGGGTGGTGTGCAGGGGGGGAAACGTATACATGTGTGTGTATGGTCGTATATACATATGAAGAAAAAGAAGAAAATGTGAAAATGAGTTTTCTACTTGCCGTGCAATTTTCCAACGAGTTTTTCCTTCGTATACATAAGTTAGCAGGGCGCCGAGACGAAGTGCGGGGTGCACCGTTAGCGTTAGCTTTTCTTGATGAAGTAAAGAATTCTGTCAACCTCACTCGCACCTGCCTCCTGCCAGGGGTTTTTTTCGACGCCCGAACAGGGACGAGTGGGGCGCCAGGGTACGCGAGACGAGGCGAGTCCGGAGTCCCGAGTCGAGGCTATATTTTAATATTCGCCTTATACATTGGGTCTTCGGTCTATTTTGTACGGTCGCGTATCAGGATTAAGCTTAATTTTGAACTTACCGCAAACCTTTTAATAAATTTAAGTCTTTTTACACCTCCGAAGACAGCTCTTGCTCACGAGCCGGGCTAAATTCAAAAAAAAACCTATGTGACAAATCCTCGAGTAATATATTGCGCCCCCGGCCACATTTTGCCTCTACTTTTTTAAACCGCACGACCACCGTTTGAATTTATCGTTAGATTAGTCCACATTCGCACACACGACGTTCCGTCTTCGGTCTTCCTCCTTCTACGTATTCTCCTAACCTGCAAATCCTTCTCTCCACATATCTTCCGTCTTATCCCAAAAATCAAATTAAATTTTTTCCTCGATATTGATTTGTAGGCTTTTCCTGTTGGCGAACGGCCCAGATACTTGTACCAAGTTCGTTAGTTCGCGTTACATTAAAAGCGAGCTGCGTTTTTTTGCCTTTTTTTATCCTTCGCTTTCTCTATCTAGCTATGCCTATCTGTGTACAACTTTACTATACGAGTAGACTAGAGAATTTCCCTATCGATGAATAAATCAAACGTCTCGGTAAAGTTTTTTTTTTTTACTTTTGAGTATTAGGTTTGGTTTGGGTACTCGTACTATGTACGATACGTGTACACTGTACAGCTAGATTTATGAATCTGTTTAACATATTTCTAAAAAAATATTTATTAATGTATGCGATATTAATGTAGAAAGCCGCAGTTTGAAATTTACTCGGGTAGAATATGAGATGGGATTCGTTTCTGGTGCTGGGGATAGAAGGATAGAACTTCAAAGGCAGATTTCAAGTAATGGCGAAATCTTTAGATAAGCACCTACCCGTGTAGCAATTGTCGACATCGACATTTATGTCGACAAAATTCAGACACATTTTTTTCTCGGTTAACGATGAATTAAAAATGATATTTGAGATTTAAAGTAATGTTCTATGTTAAACATAACTGTTCAATCAAAATTTTTGAATTTTTCTCAGTATTTTCCTATAATTTAGAAAACGTTGTTTTTCTACATAGACAAGTCGATGTAAAAATCGATACTCGATAAACGCATCGACATTTATGTCGACAATTTCTGCCAATTAAATTTACAAATTTTATATCTAAAAAGAACTAAAAACAATTAATAAGAACATTTTAAGCTCAGGAATAAATAATTTTTGAAAGAATCACAAAATTTTCTCATTTTTCAAAGTTTTGAATAATACAACGACTTGTCGAGTTATTGTCGACATAATTGTCGATGGTCGAATAATGCATCGACTTCACTGTCGACAGTGTCGACCAGAGGAATTTTAAGTCGAGATAGTGTCGATGTGATTGTCGAGGGTCGAATAATGCATCGACTTAACTGTCGACAGTGTTGACCAGAGGAATTTTAAGTCGAGTTAATGTCGATCTAATTGTCGAGGGTCGAATAATGCATCGACTTGACTGTCGACGTCTTGAGGGTGATTGTGATACTCGCAGATAAAGTGTGTTGTGAATTAGTACATAAGGTCTAAGAATCATCTCTATGTTAGTTGGACACTCGCATGTGTCCAGCTACAAAGGTGGCCTCAATGCCGCATATTTGACAAAAAAATGTCGAAATGTTGGCTTGAACACTATTTTTGGTGTAATTTTAATATATACTTATATTGAATATTTGAACTTAACATATTTTTCAAAATCTCACCATTGCAAATGTCGATGTGGATGTCGATATAAATGTCGACACATCGAAATCGGTCACTTTTCAATCGTACATGTCGACACGATTGTGGATGGTTTGTCGAGCTTATTATCGACATGTTTGTCGACCGTCCAAATATGGCTCGACATGTAGAGCCATATTTGGACGGTCGACAAACATGTCGATAATAAGCTCGACAAACCATCCACAATCGTGTCGACATGTACGATCGAAAAGTGACCGATTTCGATGTGTCGACATTTATATCGAAATTAGCATCGACGTTGCTACACGGGTACTTATTAAGAATTATTATTCTGATTTTTTTTTGAAAATTTTGAAAATTGATCTAATTTCAAAAATAGATACCAAAATTAAATTATTATTATTATTATTATTTTTTAATTCATTTATTGTGCCATATACAAAGTACTATGCTTAGAGGCACATTCTTAAGATTAGGATAGTATGTAAGTATTAAGTGTATATATTAGAAGTTAATTTAGTTACATGCTTAAAAATTAAGGTAAAGGTAATTATAAAAGTTTGTTTAGATGGGTGATTTTTATGAATTGGAGAAGTTTTTCGATGTTGTTTTGATTATCTGAGAGGATGTTTTAAAAAAGCCAAATTTTGAATTTTTCAAATATTAAAAATTGTAAAAATAATTTCAGATTTTAAACAATTTTTTTAATAAATTATGAAACTTTAAAATTTATTCAAATTAAAAAATTAAAAACTATCCTGATTCTAAACTAACATTGAATCTGTATGGAAATCACCTTTCAGATTTTTATTAAAAATTTAGCAAAATTTTGAAAATTAATTAAATTAAAAAATTTCACTGAATTCTTAAAATTTTAAAAATTTCAATTTTTGTATATTTCCTTCAAGTTCTACCTACCTATTAAATTTTTAGAAATATTAAAATTCAGAATTTTCAACAATTTTCAACAAAAAAAATCATCAAACTTGTAAATTTATCAAAATTTTAATTTAAAAAAACAAAAAAAAAACATTAAAGCTTAAAAATTGCAAGAATTTAAAATCCTGTAAAAATTTAGAAAATCTGAAAAAAGATCCTTTGGACACTTCTTAAAATTTCTAAATTACCTAGGTATCAATTTTTTTTTAATATCTAAAGTTTGAAAATTATGAAAATTCAACGAACTAAAAAAATTGATCAAATTACAAAAATCAAGAAATCAAGTTCTAACAATTTTCTGTGCTTTTTTTTAGACTTTTAAAACTCGGTACAATTTTTAAAAAATTTTCAAACAACGAAGTTTTACTTAAAATTAAAAATATACTATAAATCTTTAAAACAATAATGATTTATCTACTCATTCAATTGTTTTTATTTTACAAAATTTTAAAAATTGATCTAATTGTAGAAAAGATTTAAAATAGCCAAATTTTGAAATTTTAAAAATTGTGAAAACAAAAAAAAAAAAAAAAATTATTAGGTAGGTAAGTATAAAACTTTAAAACTTAGATATTAAATTTAAAAAAAAAAAAAAACTGCCCAGATTCTAAAAATGAAATCTCAGAAATCACCTTTCAGATTTTTTTGAAAATTTAGCAGAATTTTGAAAATTATTTAAAATATCTACCTATAAAAATTACAAAATTTAAATTCAATTGAATTTTCAGAATTTTTAAAATTTCACATTTTTAACAATTTTCAAAAAAATCAATAGTAGGTAAGCATAAAAGTTCGCAAACATTCATAACTTCGTGAAAATTCAACAAAATTTGAAAAATTTATTAAAATTTCAACATTATTAAATTTCAAAATTTTAATGAGTTTAAAATTTTTTCAAAAGTTTGAGAAACTCTAAAAATTGATTCAATTTTCAAAATCAATTAAAATTTCTAAATTTCTAAACATCCAAAAAAGTTCTACATTTTTTTTGTAGATTTTTTAGATTTTTAAATTTTAATCTTTGAACTGTTTTTTGAGAATAAAAGATTACTTACCTACTTAACTTCGTTAAATTAAAAAATTGGTAAACCTTCAAAACAGTAGATAAGGATTAAAATAAGGATTTTTTTAATGATACTCACTTGAAAAATTTTGAAAATTGTTCCGATTTTAAAAAAGAATTAAACTTTTTAAATTCGGTACCAAATTTCAAATTCTAATATGGTTATTTCAAGAAATTGAAAAATGTCAAATTTCATATAATCTTTGAAAAATTCTGAAACTTTAAAATTTATGATTTTTTAAAAAAGTTCAGATCAGATCCTAAAAATTGTGAGGTTTAATGTTTTAGATTTTTTTTTTTTTTTGAAAATTTTAGCACACTTTTAAAAATTGATACAATTTTAAAAAATTAAAAATTGGGTAGGTACCAAATTCAAATTTTAAAATTTTAAAAAAAAGTAAGCTGTCAAATCATAAAAATTCCAAAAACTGATTTTGATTTTTTTGTTGGAAAAGCAATGTTTTTAAAATTAATGGGTCCTTAATCTTGAAGAAATTATTCATAATTCATCAAATAATTTATTCCTATTTTTCCTCAAATTTTTCATCAATTTTTTTCTGTTTGTCGTTCAAAAGTAAAAACTTTTTTTTTAAATTTTAATTTTCCAAATTTTCATTCAAACTTGCCAATAATTTTTACAAATTCATTTTAAAATTTTTTTTTAATGAATATTGTTAGTTAAATTTTTTTTTAAACTTTCATTTAGATTTTTAAAGATTTTTCATCAAATTTTCTCATCGAAATGCTTCGAAATCTCTACCATACTCTTCAAATTTTTCTTTTGAAATTTTTTTCAAGTAAATTTTTTATCAAGTTTATTTTTGAGTTTTCTATCTAAATTTTTCCCGACCTTTTTATTTTTTTTTCAAGAAAATAGTTGTTTATCACCCCCCCCCCCCCCCATTTTTCCAATAAAATTGTCAATTTGATTTCATTCTGAAATTGGCCATCAAAATATTCTTAATTTCTTATTTCATCTCCCAACTGGCAACTTAACTTCTCACTGGAATTTTTCCAATAATTTCATCAACATTATTGTCTTCTAATTGAATAATTTCTAAAAAAATTTCAAGTTAATTCCAATTTTCCTTCAAAAAATTTTTTCAATTTTTTTTTCTTCAAATTCACTAAAATTTCAATTTTTTTCAAGTACCTACCTAAATTCAAAATTGACTAAATACTTATTAACTACTCATTGACTTGTTGGAAAAAAAATTTAAAAATTATAAAACATAAAAAAATATAAATACAGCTTCCTACCTAAAATGAAAAACATTTTGAGTATTTTGTGAAAGAATACATTTGTTTTAAATAAAACATCAATGTTTTCAGAGGAAAACTTGCAAAAAATTTAGTTATACTTTGAAAAAAAAAACTTGTACAAAAATAAATAAAGAAGATGAATAAAAAAGAACGACATCGCCCTTACAATGTGATTACTTATTGTGGATTTAGCCACTACCCTGAATTTTGAGAGAATTTCAGTTTTGGAAATCAAACAAAATTTAAAAATTTACCCAATTTCAAAAATTTATAAAATAATATTAAAAATAGCCAAATTTTAATGCTATCAAAACTTTAGAAATTTTTGGCAATGAGCAAGGCGACGAGTTTTAATTTTGTAGTCATAAAAAATCAGTGTTACCAGCGTATTGATAACACTGCGCACCGTATCCTAAAAAGTATAAAATTCATTTATATTTGGTTGCACATACGAAACGTGACAGTTTAGGTGTTATCCCTCTTATCAGAATTACGTTGTTGACTTTTTTGAATCTGATTTTCCATTTATTTATTTTTTCAGGCGCTGTAACACTTCTTTGGGCGTCGATGAAGTTCAAAGTATTCGCAATACGACTTGCAGGTAAATTTAAAATCATCAATAAGTAAAAATATAGTTGTGAAAACAGCAAATTAGCTGTGCATTAGGTATAGGAATACCTAAAAATACTTATGTGTGATTAATGCTTATACATATACCTGAACAGGTTTTTGGCTTTCGCTTATAAGGTTGCATGTAAGTAACGCGATTGATCCTGATTGTATTATTGACTTTGATGAAGAAAAACAAAAAGTAGCGGAGTGTAATAGCACTGGCACGATACCATCAGACTTGGAAGAAGATATCCAAGTTGGTGGACAATTTTACATCTTTTTATTTTCTTCCATGCGTTACTTCAAAAAAAAAAAACAATTGATTTAGCATATTTATCGATTATTGTTTGCAACAGATTTTAACGTTACTGGGATACGGGAAAAAAGTCGTCGCCCAAGGTCCGTTGAAGTTCACCCATCTAAACTGGATATTTCTGGCATCGATGATATTAAATGTTCCAAAAGATTTTTTTTTCACTGCTACCTGATCTTAAAAAATTGTCACTAGGTTTTATCATTTTTGAAAATGATAATGTACCAGAGTTACCAGCTTACATAACGGCGGTATCGATTACACTTACGAAACTGTTAATATCAAAAAAACCGTTAGATCTTTCGAAATTGAATAAGTTGGAAGTTCTTAATTACACAGTTTGCGCTTTAACGGAGTTACCGCCCTTATCTAACACAGCTCCCCTGACCCATTTGAGTTTATTGGGCAATGCGCTTACAAATTTAAAGCTACAGGACATCGCACAATACTGCCTACTAAAACACGTAAATTTAAAAGGCACCTCAATACAGTTTGGATCGACGAAAGCATATTGTGAGCTTAAAGATTGGTTCGAAAGTCATAAGATCACCTATCAATTTGACTCGGGTAAGTTTAAGTTTTTAAAGATACCCGATAGTCCAACATATGCCAGGTTTTTTGGTGAACCGGGCATCCTAGAAAATGTTTTCAACCATTTTTTCAATATGAAAGTTGAGTTGTTGTTGTTTTTTTTTTTGGGGGGGGGGGGGGGGGGAGAAATTCACCAATTTTTCTGGAGTACAAGTAATTCTTTTTTTTTGGAATGAGAAATCTTTCAATTTTCAGGAACACTTATTTTTTATTTTTTAAATTGAAAAGTCTTTTGATTTTATTGAAAAGAAAAAATTTCTCATTTTTTTGGAAATTAAACTAAAAATTTCTCAAGTTTTTTTAAATAAATTTTTTTTTTCAAATTGGTTGGTGAAAAAAATTATTTACCAATTCAAAAAAAATTCTCGACTTATTTTGGAATAAGAAATATTTCAATTTTTCAAAATAAATAAGTACCTAGGTAATGTTTTCAATTTTTTTGAAAAAATCTCAATTTCTTTTTGAATACATATGTAAGTGTAGGTACCTAAAAAAAAATTGGGGGGATTTCTCAATTTTTCTTGAGTACAAGTTTCTTTTTTTTTTGGTATGAGATATAAGAAACCTTTCAATTTCTTGGAACACTCGCGTTTTATTTATATTACTTTTTTAAAATTAAAAAGTCTTTTGATTTTATTGAAAAGAAAAATAATTTCTCAATTTGTTTGAATAAAAAATTTCCGATTTTTTTGGAAATGAAAATAAAAATTTCTCGAGTTTTTCTAAATGAAAATTTTTTCAATTTTTTAGGTGAAAAAAATTTACTTTTCAATTTAGGTAAAAAAAAATTCTCAATTCATTTTCGAATAAAAAAATATTTGAATTTTTCTGGATTGAAGAATGTTTTTATTTTATTCATTAGACAGATACGTATTTTTTTTTGAAGTAAAAAATGGTCTAATTTTTGGTATCTTTTTTTTTTTTTTTTAAAGTATACCAAGAGCAAAAAACTATTTCCTAATTTTTTGGTATTTTGTTTTCAATTTTGTGCACATACTTCTCTTTACAAATTATTGTTTGAAAATTTTTTCAATTGGTCCCCTCTCTCTCTCTACCCACTGATTTCTCATAGTCATGTAAATGCTTATTCAAAATTAGAAGAGTAAGGGGGGAGGGGTCAATTGAAAAATTTTCCCAATAAAAATTGTAGATTGTGGTCCTAGAAATAATTTTTGCCAAAATAAAAATTTCTATGAGAGATGGAGATCCGATTGGAAGAAATTCCAGACAAAAGCTGTAGCTTAAAGTTCTAGGAATAATTTTCGTTATAACCAAAATTTCGATCAGACCCCTCCATCAACTCCAATTTTGAAATGTAAAAAAATTCTGCAAACTGGGCTCGAGTTTTAAGAGTTTGTGAAATGTGGGAGTTTTTGAAATTTGAAATTGAATCGATTGGCAGGCCTGTCGAGAGGAGAATTATTGTAAAAATAATATAATAGTTTTTGGTCAATACCCTTGAAAAAGGGCCCAAAATAATTTTTGCCCCTGGCTCGCTCTGGCTCTCAGTTAAACTTGCAGCCATTTTGTTGGCATCGCAAACTTTCACTTTGGGAACATGTCGCTTAAAATGTTACAACAGTATGCCATGCCCATTTATGAAAAACCATGTTTCAGAAGATCTTTTTTTTTGGGGGGGGGGGGGGGACACATTTCATCACCTATTGCATATGCTGGACTTAAGGAAATATTCCATTACAATTATCACTTCTTTTTTTTTTACTTCAGAAAAAGCGAAAACATGTCCAGAGGAAATAGAAGAAAACGAGGAAGCCCTGAAGAAATATGATGAATGTGTAGCTAGAACGAATCCGAAATCTAATACAAAAATAATTATAAGAATAATCGCTGTTGTTACAGTGTTATCATCGAGCTTACTCATTGCTGGGGTGTTTTTTTTTCATTTGGCGTAGACGTAATAGGAGTGAGTATTTCTTGATGTACTTAGTACTTAATTGTACCTATTTCTACCTACAATAAAAAATGCCAGGGTTTTCACCAATGAATTTTTCCATTTTTAGGGCTGCATTTCCTTTGGGGTTTGAACTTGAGTATAAAAAATGTTGAAGGTGTCCACAAATTTTCATTGCATGCGAATTTGTTCAATTCATTTCTAGGAGTTTATTAAGAGAATCAATGGCAGGGCAGTAAAAATTGAGTTGCAACAACTTTTCCATCACCCGTTAAATTGCACATTATTTTAAAGCGAAGTACATACATATACACTCGCAGTGGCTAATTAATTTTGTCGAGGAGTTGAATTATAAATTTTAATTAATTCTCAACAGAATATTTCAGAAACAAAAAATCGATTGGAAACCGAATTTTCAAAATTGTTTACCAATACTTGATTTCAACCCTCTCGAAGTGAACGCAGCCTAGAATAGAAATACAATGCTCAAAAAAGGTACCAGTAGTCTTTGTAAAGTTGATTTTCTGAAAGGAAAACTTTGCTATTAAGGGGGGGGGGGGGGCTTCAAATTTTTTTTTGTTGAATGCATAGCGTTGACCAGCGGAATTTACTAAGACCTTTTCATGACGTCATTTTGATTTTTCACCTATGAAGTTTTGAAGAAAAATTGGAAACTAATTTAAAATTATTTTTTTTTACAGAAAAAAATTAATTTTTGATTTTTGAAACATAAAATGCATGGAGTTTTCAAAAAAAGAAAATCATTTTCATTTTGCCTTTTGTTGATGTCATTTTGCAGAAAATATTGATATATTTTTTGGAAAATGAAAAATTTCAAGTGTCAAAATTGAAGATAAACAGTTCCCGAGAAACTATGCAATCCACGAGATTTTTCTGAAAATGTTTTTTATTTAGTAGAGTCTGGTCTGCAGTCTGATGAGAGGGTTTTGAAAAATTTCTACTTTCCCTCCGATTTTATCAAACTTTCTCATAATTTTCATCGAAGTATTCCGGTCAACTCGAAAGAAATCGTCGGCAAATTAGAATTTTGCAAAAGCCTCAAGTCAGACTACAGATCAGACTCCTTGTGGGTTGCATAGTTTCTCTGGAAACGGGACATTTATCAAAAATCGTGTTTTTCTTTAATTTTGACACTTGAAATTTTTCATTTTCCAAAAAAACTATCAATATTTTCTGCAAAATGACATCATCAAAAGGCAAAATGAAAATAATTTTCTTTTTTTAAAAACTCAATGCATTTTATTTTTCAAAAATCAAGCATTAATTTTTTTTTTGTAAAAAAAAGTACTTACCTAATTTGAAATTAATTTCCAATTTTTCTTCAAAACTTCATAGGTGAAAAATCAAAATGACGTCATGCAAAGGTCTTAGAAAATTCCGTTTGTCAACGCTATGCATTCAACAAAAAAATTTTCTGACGCCCCCTTAAATTTTAACTGACTGGGGGGGGGGGAGGGATAAGGTGAGGTTATAAGTATAGTTCTCTGCAGGAGTCATTCTCTTTCATTGGAAGTCTTTGAAAATTTTTTGTTGTGATTAAGAACTTTGGAATAATTTCAATTACGTATTGAAGAGTTTTCGAAATTTCGAGTGTTATACCTAATAAAGAATTTTTTGACATTATGATACAGATGACCCAGAAAAAGAATCTGATGATGATTCAGATCATTCAGGACATCTTGAGACAGAAGATGATACCGTTGAGGAAGCATAAGAAGAAACGTAAATTCAAGTTTTCATCAACACAATTTTTAAATCTGCATCGGTTATTACTGGAGCTGGGAATAGAACCTCAAACGCGAATTTCAAGTAAGAAATAGCCGAAATATTTAGGTAGGCACCTATTAGGAGTTATTCTTCTGATTTTTTTTCCAAAATTTTAAAAATCGATCTAATTTCAAAAATGAGTTAAAATTTTAAAATGGCCAATTTCCGAATTTTTCAAATTTTAAAAATTACGAAAACAATGTCGGATTGAAACTAACTTTTGAAAAATTTAGTATGAAACTTTAAAATTTATTAAAATTGAAATAAATAAACCAAGATTCTAAAAATTGCATCTAAGCAATAACCTTTCAGATTTTTTTGAAAATTAATTAAAAGATACCTAAAAATTACCAAATAATAATTCCATCGAATTTTGAAAATTTTGAAAATTTCAAATTTTGTACAATTTTATAAAAACTGATTTAGGTAGGCTTTTCAAAAATTGTAAGAACTTATCTTTTGGATTTTTTTTTTTTGTTGAAAATTTAGCACAATATTCACAATAGATTGAAATTGGAAAAAACTACCTTCAAGTTCTACTTATTAAATTTTTAGAATTTTTAAAATTTAGAATTTCGAACAATTTTCAAAAAAAAAAATCATCGCACATAAAAAAATTCATCAAAATTTTAATTTAAAAAAAGAAACCAATTCGGACCACGAGCGCGGAGTGGCTGAATTCTATCGGCAAAACTGAAAAAGTTTGAAAAGGTGCACCATAAATGCCCATAAACAAAAATTTGCTTATCACTGAAATTTTTCAAATGTTATCACGACTTGATCACGACCAAATCATGACGAAATGCACCTTTATTAGTTGAAATTAGGGAAATCATCACAACACAGCCATCTATTTTTAAGAAAAATAAACAAAGGTGCACCTTTTCAATACCTACTTGATAGTAATGCACACTAGCGCGCCATACCTATCCTTGGTCCGAATAAACCTTAAAAAAAGAATTCAATATTCTGTAAAAATTTAGAAAATCCGACAAACAAAATAAAGTATGAAAAATGGTTCCCGGACAATTCCCCGAATTTGCTTTCCCGAATAGGAGATTTCCCGAATCCCATTTTCCCAAAACACCATTATTTCGGATTTTTTTTTTTTTTTTTTTAAATTTTATTATTGAAAGTAATCTACAAATTACAAAGTAATGTTATATGATAGTGTTCTAAGGTACTGTAGTTCATTTTCTCCTGTTAAAAAAATTCTCTTCCCCAGTGATGGAATCCAATAAAAATATTGGTTTTGGTTTTGGTTTTTTTTTTGTATTTTTTCCCCACGAAAATTCATTACTCAGATACTGAAATGAATGAATTTTTATATTTTTTTCGGTATTTACAGTTTTTTCATTATTATTTTTTCAAGATGTGTGATGTTTGAGAATTATTTCATAGTTCAGGTGTTCAGCTTCAGTCAGATGGTCAAGGAGGAAGGGAATTTTATGATTTATGAAAGAGTTTAAACAATGTCATCCCCTCATCAACCAAATACCACACCATGGAAATAATCATTCGGGAAAAAAAATCATTCGGGAAAGTGGATTCGGGGAATAGGCTTTCGTGAAAAATGGATTCGGGAAAACGGCTTTTCGGGAAAAAAAATATTCGGGAAATTCGCCCTTCGGGAAAGTGAATTTGGGAAAATGTACCAGAATCATGAAAAATAGTCAAAATTCAACGAACTATAAAAATTGATCTGATTTCAAAAATAAAGTTCTAACAATTTTCTGTCATTTTTTACCCTTTTAAAATTTTAGAACTCTGTACAATTTTTTTAATTTGATCAAACAGCAAAGGTTTAGGTACTTGAAATCCTTCTCATTCATTTTTTAAAATTTTACAAAATTTTAAATTGATCTAATTTTAAAAGTGAATTAAAATAACCAAATTTTAATGCTATCAAAAAAATGTTCAATCCCGAGCGGCACACTCGATCGATAATATCGGAAGATGTAACGTACCCGAGCAGCACAATCGACAAATTATCGAAATAAAAAATCGACAGAATATCGAATTCGATAAAGTGTCGCGTTAGTTCCGCATAAATCGTGAAATTATCTTTCGATATATAGATAGATTATCGACGAATTATAGTTAGCAAAAATTTCGAGATTATAGTAAGATATTTTATCGATAATATATCTATAATATCGAAAGATAATTTCACGATTTAGGCGGAACTTTTGCAACACTTTATCGAATTCGATATTCTGTCGATTTTTTATCGATTTTTTATTCCGATTTTTCGTCTTTTACTAGCTTCTTTCTATAATTAAAAATCATTAATTAGCATAATTAATACATTAAACTATGCCTAAACACATTATTCATGTTACGGTAAGAGGATCATTTCAGAAAAAGTAAAAAAAAATTATAAAAAATCTGCCACCCGTGGGGCTTGAACCTTCTACCTCCTGCATGGTAATCCTCTTCCTTAACCACTATGCCATACCTTATCGTTGAGGATTTAGCAATAAAACGCTTATAATAGGCAGTTTAGTACTTCTAGACGTGTTGGACTTGGAAAAATTTTCACCAATTTGGAAATAATTTCAAATATCGTCACAAAATCGTTGAAAAATCGTTCGACAAATTTCAGATTATTTGTCGATAATGTAGTTTCAAATATCGCCACAAAATCGTTGAAAAATCGAATTCGAGGAATTTCATATTACGTGTCGATAATATAGTTTCAAATATCGTCATAAAATTGTTGAAAAATCGAATTCGAGAAATTTCAGATTACGTGTCGATAATAAAGTTTTAAATATCTTCACAAAATCGTTAAAAAATCGAATTCGAGAAATTTCAGATTATTTGTCGATAATATAGTTTCAAATGTCGTCAAAAAATCGGCAAAATATCGAAGCCGAGAAATTTCATATAATCTGTCGATAATATAGTTTTAAATATCTTTACAAAATCGTTAAAAAATCGAATTCGATAAATTTAATATTCTTTGTCGATAATGTAGTTTCAAATATCTGCACAAAATCGGTGGAAAATCGAAGTCGATAAATTTAATATTCTTTGTCGATAGTATCGTTGACGAATATCGTCATAAAATCTTAATAATATCGAATTCGATAGTTTTTAGATTTTTTGCCTATGAAGTTGTACCGATAAATCTTTATAATATCGTGAGAACATCTATAGATTTTCAAACGATTTTTTATCGATACGTTACATCTTCCGATATTATCGATCGAGTGTGCTGCTCGGGTATCGATAAAAAATCGTTTGAAAATCTATAGACGTTCTCACGATATTATAAAGATTTATCGGTACAACTTCATAGGCAAAAAAACTAAAAACTATCGAATTCGATATTATTAAGATTTTATGACGATATTCGTCAACGATACTATCGACAAAGAATATTAAATTTATCGATTCCGATTTTCCACCGATTTTGTGCAGATATTTGAAACTACATTATCGACAAAGAATATTAAATTTATCGAATTCGATTTTTTAACGATTTTGTAAAGATATTTGAAACTATATTATCGACACATAATATGCAATTTCTCGAATTCGATTTTCTAACGATTGCGTGAAGATATTTGAAACTATATTATCGACACGTAATATGAAATTTCTCGTTTTCGATTTTTTAACGATTTTGTGACGATATTTAAAACTTTATTCTCGACACGTAATCTGAAATTTCTCGAATTCGATTTTTCAACGATTTTATGACGATATTTGAAACTATATTATCGACACGTAATATGAAATTCCTCGAATTCGATTTTTCAACGATTTTGTGAAGATATTTAAAACTTTATTATCGACACGTAATCTGAAATTTCTCGAATTCGATTTTTCAACGAAGGATTGCCATGCAGGAGGTAGATGGTTCAAGCCCCACGGGTGGCAGATTTTTTATAAATTTTTTTTACTTTTTCTGAAATGATCCTCTTACCGCAACATGAATAATGTGTTTAGGCATAGCTTAATGTATTAATTATGCTAATTAAGGATTTTTAATTATAGAAAAAAGCTAGTAAAAGACAGGAAAAATCGGGATAAAAAAAAATCGATAAAAAATCGACAGAATATCGAATTCGATAATGTGTCGCAAAAGTTCCGCCTAAATCGTGAAATTATCTTTCGATATTATAGATATATTATCGATAAAATATCTTACTATAATCTCGAAATGTTTGCTAACTATAATTCGTCGATAATCTATCTATATATCGAAAGATAATTTCACGATTTAGGCGGAACTAACGCGACACTTTATCGAATTCGATATTCTGTCGATTTTTCATTTCGATAATTTGTCGATTGTGCTGCTCGGGATGTTTTGAATTTTTTTTTTCAATTCCTTAGTTTTGAAGATTTACCTCACTTGTTTGTATTTAAATTGACCAAATTTTAGAAATTACGCGACAAGTTTCAATTTTATCAGTGTTACCAGCGTATTGATAACGCCATTGCGCAGCGAATCCTATAAAATTCATTTATATTTGGTTGCATATACGAAACGTGACAGTTTAGGTGTTATCGCTCTTATCAAAATTACGTTGTTGACTTTTTTGAATCTGATTTTCCATTTATTTATTTTTTCAGGCGCTGTAACACTTCTTTCGGCGTCGATGAAGTTCAAAGTATTAGCAATACGACTCGCAGGTAAATTTAAAATCATCAATTAGTAAAAATATAGCTATGAAAACAGCAAATTAGGATGTACATTAGGTATAGGTATTACCTATAAATACTTATGTGTGATTAATGCTTATATATGTACATATAACTGAACAGGTCTTTGGCTTTCGCTTATAAGAATGCATGTAAGTAACGCGATTGATCCTAATTGTAATATAACCTTGAACGAAGAAAAACAAAAAGCTGCGTATTGTGATTTAAATAAGGCGGGCTTGACGATACCATCAGACTTGGAAGAAGATATCCAAGTTGGTGGACAATTTTACATCTTTTTATTTTCTTCCATGCGGTACTTCAAAAAACCAATTGATTTAGCATATTTATCGATTATTGTTTACAACAGATTTTAACGATAATACAAAGAGGAAAAACTGTCGTCGGCAAAGGTCCGTTGAAGTTCGCCAATCTAACGGAGATAAATCTGACATTCATGAATTTAAATGTTTCAAACGATTTTTTTTCACTGCTACATAATCTTAAATCAATGTCTCTATTTCTTATCCTTTTTGAAGATGATAAGGTACCAGAGTTACCACCATCCATAACGATGTTGGAGATTGCAGCAACGAAACTGTCATCAAAAAAATCGTTAGATCTTTCGAAATTGAATAAGTTGGAAATTCTTAGTTACGTAGCTTGTGGTTTAACGGAGTTCCCGTCCGTACCTAACAAAGCTCCGCTAACCGACTTGAATATATCGGGACAGCCTCTTACAAATGTAAAAGTACATGAGATCACACAATACTGCCTACTGAAAAACATAAATTTAAGCGGAACCTCAATACAGTTCGGATCGACAAAAGTATATTGTGAGCTTAAACGTTGGTTCGAAAGTCACAACATCACTTATGATTTTGATTCGGGTAAGTTTAAGTTTTTAAAGATGCCCGATAGTCCAACATATGCGAGGTTTTTTGTGAACTGGGCAATGGGTATCCCAGAAAATGTTTTCAACCATTTTTCCAAAATTAAAGTTTAGGGTACTAACAAAATGCACTTTTTTTTGACGCGTCGCGTCGGTTCAAAGATTCCAAATTTCACAACTTTCGTCGATCCCCTGAAACGTGAAGATGGAATCATGAGAAATCATGTTCCCAATATGAAAGTTGCGGTACTAACAAAATGATGGCAGTTTTAGTCTTTTAGACTTTTAGTCGACAGCTCGATCCAAAAATCCAGAATTTCACACGCTCTTTAAATCTACGTTTAAATCACCTACCTAACGATTTTCTTATTTTTTAAAAAAAATGTATTATTTTCCTTTTTTTTTTTTTTTTTTGTAAGTAATTACAAATCTTTTAATTTTTCGAAATAAATTATTAGGTAGGTAGGTAGGTAGGTTCAATCTTTTTGAAATAAAATCTTAATTTTTTTTAAATAGGTACTGAAGTAAGTACCTAAAAAAATATTTGTTCTTGGTTTTTTTTTGGTGGGGGGGGGAGAGAAATTTCTCAATTTTTCTGGAGTAAGTACATATGTAATCCTTTTTTTTTTTGGAATGAGAAATCTTTCAATTTTTTGGATCACTTATTGTTTATTTATTATTTTACCTATTGTTTGAATTAAAAAGTCTTTTGATTTTATTGAAAATAAAAATAAAAATTTCTCAAGTTTTTTTGAATAATTTTTTTTTAATTTGTTGGGTGAAAAAATGTATTTACCAATTTAAAAAAAAATCTTGATTCATTTTGAAATAAAAAAATCTTTTAATTTTTCAAAATAAATAAGTAGGTAGGTAATGTTTTCAATTTTTTTGAAACAACAATCCCAATTTTTTTGAACACTTAGGTAAGTAGGTAGTACCTAGAAAATATTTTGGGGGAAGATTTCTCAATTTTTCTAGAGTAGGTACAAGTAATTTTTCTTTTTTTTTCTTTTTTTTGGAATAAGAAATATTTTAATTTTTGGAACACTTAAGTATTTTTTACTTAATTTTTTTAATTAAAAAGTTTTTGATTTTATTGAAAAGAAAAATAATTTCTCATTTTTAAAAAAATAAAAATAAAAATTTCTCGAGTTCGTTAAATAAAAATTTTTTCAATTTGTTTGGAGAAAAAAAAATCATTTACCAATTTAAAAAAATTCTGGATTCATTTTGGAACAAGAAAATCTTTTATTTTTATTTTTTTTTATTAAAGAATGTTTTTATTAAAATAGTAAGTGCTGTACGAGTATATGTTTTTACGATGACCAAAATGAAAAAAAAAAAAAACCAACAAACAAAACTGTCATCAAGGCGATTTGAAATTAACTCGACGCTTCGCGCCTCGCCAGGGATGCTTCGCACACTGGACCCCTGGTTGGCTCTATTTCCACACTACGTTTGAAAGTATGAAACATAGTATATGCTTTTACTCTATGACAAAATGTCTAAAAGTCACGAATATTAATTTCCAAAAATCTAAAAAGTATAATAAATAAATAAAATTTCAATGTCTGACAAAAATCATAAAAGTCATAAAATTTTTAATTAAAAATTTATCCAATTTTCAGAATTTCTGAAAAAATGTCCAAAAAGTCATAAAACTTTTTTAAACCCAACCTAACCCAACTTTCGGATTTTCCTGTCAGATTTTGGGAGGATATACTATGCTAAAATGTAACATAATGTCTTAAAGTCACGAAAATTAATTTCCATAGAAATTTAAAAATCAAAGAAGTCTAATAAAAATAAACAAATTTCAAGTTTCATAATGAGTGACAAAAAGCTCAAAGTCATGAATTTTTAAAAAAAATTTCCAAGTTTCAGAATGTCTGACAAAATGTCTAAAAGTGATAAAATTTACAAAAATTTACAAATTTCAAAATGTCTGACATAATGTCTAAAAAATCGAATTTTATTAAAAATTTTCCAAGTTTTTTTATGCCATCCAAACCTAACCTAATGTAACCTAACCTAACCTAACCCAACTGTCGGATTTTAGTGTCGTTTTCTCCCATTTTGACCTCCGTAAAAGCATTATACTATGCTAAAAAAAAAATTTTAAAAAATTTAAAAAAAAACGAGACCAAAATCTGACACGAAAAGCCGACAGTAAATTGGGTTAGGTTTTAGATTAGGTTTCGATGACATAAAAAAACTTGATTTTTTAAAAATTTGATTACTTTTAGACATTTTGTCAGACATTCTGAAACTTGGAAGAAATTTTTTTAGAAATTATAAAAATACTTGAAAAATAAAAAAAATTAAATTATGACTTTTAGACATTTTGTCAGACATTTATGGTTTTTACATTTTCATGGAAATTAACTTTTTTTACGATTTTATTTAGGTATTGGGCACTATTTTTTTGGGATGAAATTTTTTTCATTTTTTTGGGAGTAAAAAATTAAAAAAAGAAATTAGTATAGAATTTAAAAAAAAATAAAACTATTTTCTATTTTTTTGAAATTATTTTTTTCAATTTTGTGCACTTATTTCCCCATTTTTTCATTTTTTCATTTTTTTTTTTGCTGATAAGAAATTCAACTTTTTTTATTTTATTTTATTTTTTTTCAATTTTTCGGGTGCAGGTAAATTAATTTTCTATAAAAACACCACTTCGATTGAAATCATCGTTCAATCATGAAGACTTAAAGAGGACCAAAATTACATAAGTACTGAATATTAAAAATTGTAAGGGAGGTGTCCAATCAAAATTTTTGTAATAACCAAAATTATTCCTGAAACTTCAAGCTACAATTATTGTTTGAAAAATTTTCCAATTAGAACCCTCTCTCCCTTCCCACCAATATCCCATACTCATAACACTCCGTAAATACTTATTCAAAATTAGAGGAGTAAGAGAGGAGGGGTCATTTGAAAAAATTTCCCAACAAAAATTGTAGAAATAATTTTTGTCATAAAAATTTGTATTGGACCCTTCTCTCTCCTCTGATTTCACATAATACTATATAGTTACTTATTCCAAATTGAGAAGAGGTCCTGAAATTTTTTTCAAACGAATGTTATAAATTGAGGTCTTGAAAATAATTTTGGTTATGACAAAATTTTCGATTAGACCCTTCCTTTCCCTCCAATTTTGTATAATACGATTTACCCAGATATTTACATCATTAAAAACTGGGAGCGATAGGGGTCCAATTAAAAAAAAATTTCAAACAAAAGCTGTAGCTTAAAGTTCTAGGAATCCGTGTCCGGAGTTTTTCCAGGAGGCTCAAATTGAATTATTTTCAGCTAGAGTTGAAAAATCGCATAGTTTTTGGTAAAAAATACCCTTGAAAGAGGACCCAAAATAATTTTTTCCCTGAGTCCCCTCCGACTCTCAACAGGTCTGCCGATGCCGATTGGTCAGTTAAACTGGAATCTATTTTGTTGGCATCGCCAACTTTCATTTTGGGGAACGTGCCGCTTAAAATGTTTCGTATGCCCCCTTTAGGAGAAACCACGTTTCAAAAAATCATTTTTGGGGGCACAGTTCATCACGTATGCTGGACTTTATGAGATACGCCATTATTGTTATCACTTCCTTTTTTTTTTTACTTCAGGAAAAACAAGCGTATGTCCAGAGGAAATGGAAGAAAATGAGGACGCCTTGGACAAATATGATGAATGCTTAGCTAGAATTAATCCATCTAATATAAAAAAAATTATAATCGCTGTTGTTATACTGTTATTATTGAGCTCACTTATTGCTGGGGTGTATTATTTTATTAGGCGTAGACGTAATACGAGTGAGTATTTCTTGATGTACTTACAAAAAAATGTCAGAGTTTTCACGTATGAATTTTTCCTTTTTCAGGGCTGTATTTACTTTGGGGTTTGAACTTGAGTATACAAAATTTTGAAAGTGTTCACAAATTTTCATTGCATGCGAATTCGTTCAGTTCAATTCTAGGAGTTTAAGAATTACTGATAGGCTAGTAAAATTGAAATTCAATTCAACTACTTGTCTATCACTCGAATGAATTGTATTACATAATTTTCAATCCCCATATATACACTCGCAGTGAGTAATTGATTTTGGCGAGGAGATAAATTATAAATTTAAATTAATTCAACATAATATTTCAGAAACAAAAGAATTGATTAGAAAGCGAACTTTCAAAACTGTTTACCAATACTTACGTAATTTCACCCCCTCCCCCAAAGTGAACGCAGCCTAGAACTACATTGCTCAAAAAAGGTACCAGTACCTAGTCTTTGTAAATTTGATTTTCTGAAAGAAAAACTTTGCTAATAAAATTTGAACTGATCGGGGGGGGGGGGGAGCTGAGATTATAGCTCTCTGCAGGATCCATTCTCTTTCATTGAAAGTCTTTGAAAATTTTTTGTTGTGATTAAGAACTTTGGTATAATTTTGGTCATTACAAAAATTGTATTAACTTGAATTATCTTTACCAATTTTGAAGAGTTTTCGAAATTTCCAATCTCACTTGATGTTACCTAATAAAGAATTTTTTGACATTATGATATAGACGATCCAGAAGAAGAATCTGATGATCATTCAGATGATTCAGGACCTGTTCAGACAGAAGATGATACTGTTGAGGAAACACAAGAAGAAACATAAATTTAAGTTTTTATCGACATAATTTTTAAATCTGCATCGGTTATTACTGTGATTATGGAATTGGAATAAGATTGAGGTGAATAGAAAGAACCCAGAAATGGGACAGTGGAGAGTTTTTCGAACAGCTTCCAATAGGTACAGTTAGGTACAATTTTCGATCCATTAGGCATTGTAGAAATGTAACTGAGCATAATATTTTCAGTCAAATCTGAAATAAATTGTTTGCTATAGTTACTTAGTTTTCCACATCCCAAAAGACTAAATTTTAACCAATTTAAAAATTGATTCTTATTGTTCCTGGGATGTGGTTATTTTAATAATGATTGTTTTTAACTTGAAGATGTGCTTTGATTTATTGTTTTGCTTTTTATTTATTAAAATAATTTTTTATGAACACAAATAAAGAACTGTTGTTGGAAAAAATCTGGAAAATTTTGTTATATGACATTCTGTATTTTTTGAATTTCCATTTGAAATTTGCGTTATCAATCACCCCTCCCCCCGCCCCCCAAAAAAGGGAAAAATATTGATACTTTATTATACTCGTATACCTAAAAAGAATTCGAACCAAATACGTCAGAGAATTAATAAAACCAGGGGTAACTTTCAAACCAGATATAAACTCAAGATAATGTCATCATCGTCTAGAATTTCATCCTTATCATTCCGCATCATAAATGTATAGAGAATAAATCAACATAATGCTGGTTCATTTCAATTGAGTAAGTGAGTGTGCCTCCTATGCCCAGATTTACCTATCTATAGGTAAGGTACATGTCAATTCCATCATTTCCATCCTCATCGACTTAGTTATTGTAATGTGCAATCACGAGCAACTACCACACGATGCTCGTGCCGCTGGCTTGGTTTGCCTTTGAGGAGGGGGGGAGGGGAGGGGGGCAACCGAGACTCGTGGTGGAGAGGAATCGTCATTGATCAATCATCAAGTAGGTAAATAAATATCCTTATCGTTCTACACGATGAACTAAAGCCACTCTAGGTCTCTAGATCTATCCACAGATCAAGCCTATACTTAGATATAGGTATGACTGTGTACTGTGTAGATCCCCGCGTCTATGAGAGCATACGTAGGTCGTAGGTACTTGCAGCAATTACAACGACAAATTACCTCATTTTACCAAATGGACATATCCGTTCATTACAGGCTTACATTCTCCGAATATGTATACAAACTACTACTGCAGCTCCCACGAATCAACACTACCGAGCTTGTACCGATCAAAAACACGCAGAAAAATAACTGGTAGGTACTGTAATGCAAGCTACCTTTGCTGGTTTGGCCGAATTTCACATTCATTGGTGTTTGGAAATGGATGGTTTAAAATATCGGTGACAAAGTTTTTACAACGATATTGAGAAGGCTCAAAAACTGTGTTAAGTAGAATGTTAAAATGAAGAAATCCTCAAGGAAGCCTCATCTACCGAGAACCAATTTGGCTATCACAGTGATGTGCTAGTGAAAAGTAGTGAAACAGTGGCTATTCTAACGTGCAGTTCCAACATGTTTGTGCAGCTCCAAAAAATGAGTTGTGCAGTTGGAAATTAATTTGTGCAGTTCCAAAAAAAATTCAAATGCTAAAAATGAATTTTTTCTGTCAAAAAGCATATGTTTTTCAAAAATTTCCCCCTCGCTTCGCTTGGGCAGTATTTTTTCTATTACGTTTTGATAGCAATTGTATGCTAAAAATGTGTTTTTTTTTTTTTTCAAAAATCGAATATTTTTCGAAATTTTAGCCCTATTAATATCGTGCGAATGAGAAAAAAATCATATTTTTCCTTCAAAAATCGTATATTTTTTCAAAATTTTCGCCCTCGCTTCGCTCGGGCAATATTTTCTTTCGACATTCTATCAATATCGATAGTATGAATTGGAAAATTTCAGTAATTAAGTTGGCATTTACAATTATTGGCCACTTTCGAAAATTCGCTTCGGTTCGTCTCTGAATAAAATAATATTCAAAGTTTACCTTACCTAAAAATTCAACAAAATGATTTTTTCTGGAAAACCGTCAAAATTTTACAAGTGACGATTGCACCCGCCCCCCCCCCTCCCTCCGGTCAACAAAACGTCCATTATACCAATATTTAACATGGCTCTGGAGGTAAGTTTGTGCAGCTCCAAATTTTCCTTAGAATAGGCACTGTAGTGAAGTGAAAAGTACTTTTCTTGACATGAAATGTTGAAAAGTTCATCAGTGAAGAGTAATTTTCTTTTCATGAAAAGTTGAAAAGAAAAGTTCATCAGTGAAAAGTAATTTTCTTTTCATGAAAAGTTGAAAAGAAAAGTTCATCAGTGAAAAGTAATTTTCTGTTCATAAAAAGTTAAAAAGAAGAGTTCGTCAGCGAAAAGTACTTTTCAATTACTCATCACAATAGGCATACAAATTAAATTTTTAAAGTTGAAAATCTAGAGACATATCATAAAATCAGTCATAGCACCCAGAAACTTACCTATGTAAGTTTTTCTGGTTTAGACAAAAGAAATCGATAAAATTGGAACAGAAATTTTAAAAGCAAATTTGGTCATTTTCGTTTTTTTATCTGTATTTTTAGAATTACTATGTTTTTATGCATCTCAATAACCGAATGAAATTGTAGAAGTGAAACTAAGTATGGCAACTCATCAGACAAAACAGAAGTCATTTTTTGATTCGATTTTGCATTTTTGATGATTCAAAAATCAAAATAATAAAAGTTGGTTGAAACACGAATTTTTAAAAATTGCAAAATTATTACATTCAACATACTCGTATACCTAATAATTAAAACTTTTCAAAAATGAAATTTTTCATTTTTGAAAAATTAAAAAAACTAAAATTGACAAATTTTGCAAAAATTGAAATTCCAAAATTGAAAATTGTAAAAAAATTACTGAAATTGAAATTGGTTTGAAAATTGAAATTTTTGAATGTCAAAAAAATCAATTTCGATACCTACATTATTTTCAAAAAAATTGCTACCTTTCCAATAATTTTTTTTTTTTGAAAATTTATTTTTAATAATGTGACATATACCTATGATTAAAAAATTTTTATCAGTAAACTTTCCGCTGAAATCACTGAAAAATTGCAAAATGTAACTTTTGGGAATTTTAGGTTGTGAAAAATCGTCTAATCTTAAAATGATCAGAATTTTTTTGGGGAAAGTGGGTTCAAAAATTAGAAAGATTTTTTTTTTTTCAAAAATCACTACTTTTCCACCAATTTTTTTACTACCTACTACAGGTACCCACAACATTTTCAGAACCTCCTCCCATATGACTGAAAATTGAGGACTAACAAGAAAGGTGTTGATGTCTGGGATTTTCAGAAAATTTATTAAAAATACTTATTTTTAAAAATTGGTCTGGAATTCAAAATTAAAAAATTGATCGAAAATTCATTTCTTCAAAAAAATTGAAAACTATATGAATGATCAATAGAAAATATAAGTAGGTACTTTCAAAAATCTCAAAAATTTTATTCATTTGAAAGTGATGAAAAAGTTATTTTGTAAACAATTGATTAGGTATAAAAATCAAATTTTTAAGAAGTTGTTAGAAAATTGAAAATCTTAAAAAATTAATTTAAAGTGTATTTTTTTCAACTGGTATTCAAATTTTTTTAAATCCATAAAAATTCAATTTTTTGAAAATGACAAGATTTTTTAAAAATTATTTTAAAATGAATTTCTTATGTGAATGGTGTAATTTTAAAAGGCGCTAAGTGCCATCTTGGTCGAAATGGAGTTATTGCTATCGTGGTATACTATGTCCATGCCGTCATAATCTGAACCTATCAAAGACGTCAATATCTATTTCTAAATAGTTCAAAATTCGCTCTAAAGATGGTGCAAATAAGCAAAATTTGCTAAATAATTTGAGGAAATCAAAAAAGTAAGATTTTTGCATTATAGTAAATTCAATTTCCAATCAAAAAGGTCCTCTTCACTTTTTGCATATCTTCAATATTTCAGGAGCTATGCGAGAAAGATAAAAAAAATTGTCAATTTTTGAAAATTTATCAATTTTTTGAAATTAGAGAAAATAATGTGTACTTAACTTTGAATGAATAAAAAAATAGATCTATCGTGTAGAAAATTAAATTTCCTTTCGAAAAGGTTCGAAAAGGTTCTCTTTACTTTTTGCCTATCTTCAATATTTTAGGCACTAAACAAGAATAAACACTATTATATTTAAATTTAATGCTCAATGCGTCTTTTTGAAACCCCTAAAAATCGATTCAAAAATGTTGATATTGGTAGGATTTTTGCTCAGAATGATGATGACGTGTTCAAAGTATGCTATGTACCAACATTTTCACCATTTCAACCTTTCCTATAAATCTCCAAGCTATGCAAACATTTAAACGCGATTATCTCGAAAACATGTTTTTGGCACTTAGCGCCTTTTAATATTACACCATTCATGTCGATATATAAAACTAAATTTTAAAAAAATAGATGAACCCCAAAACCCCATTTCAATTGATTCACTCATCCTCAAACAAAGTATTAAGGCGAGTTAAAAATGTCATTTTCATGTTTGGCATGCTCTATTCGCATAGGAACAAACTCTTGAGTTGAGATCCAAAACTCTGGAAATTGAAGTATCTTAGGAATACCAATGCACCATTGCACCACCACCATCATCAAAGTGTTGACCCTGAAGTCTGATGGGCTAATTTAATATTTTTACCCGGACATGGCTTAACTACTTTTTAATTTTTTTTTGCAACTGCCATCTAGTAGAGTAATGACAAATACTCTACATAATAATACTGGAAACTGTGCTTTTGATTTGACTCCCAAGAAGAGCGCTCTCTAAGCGGCTCGGCATGAAACTAATTCCAGGTTTTCGACTAATCGTCGCGTGATTCGCTCTCTGATTGGTCGAAGACATGACGATCGGTCGAAAGTCTGAGAATAGTTTCATGCCGAGCCGCTAAGAGAGCGCTTTTGTTGGGAGTCACTTGTCCCCATTGGAGTTTCCAGTATTATTACAATATGTAAAGTATTTGGTAATGACAAAAAAATTTCATTCAGTGGCCAAAGCTTCAGCCAATGAGCATGGAGTATTGCAAGTTGTTTTTTTTTGCTATTAGTCCACTTGTTGGCAGTGGCAAAATATTGTGCCATGCCATGCCATGCCTGTCCATCAGGTCTCTTTTGGAACTTGTTCGCTACAATTTGATGGAATCTGCCAATTCTATGCCACTACAACTACCATTCCAGTTAAAATATGCTCTAAATTTGAACGAGTCGTTGATCCTTGAGTATGAATAGCGAAAAGTACTCTAATGAACTTGGTAAAAAAAACAATAATTAAGACACTTCATCGAACAACTAACCATATACCCAACTGATCAAATAAAGCCACCTCTTCTGGTATACTTAAAGGTTCATTGCATATTCTTTCAGTACACTCTGGACCATGATTAGACCATATAATTCTTACAAGATCAACAACAACAATAATAATATCACGTACCACGAAACGAAACGTTGATTAAAATATATCTTAGTCATCGAATTAAATGCACGTACCTCGCACTTACTTGTACTGTAGAGGAACTCGTACTTACAAAGTATATTATTGTGAAGTGTGAAGTTGGAGCAAGACCGCGTCTACAATACGTAGGTACACTCACGACGCAAATATTGTCAGATTAGACGAATATAAGAAGAACTTATAACAATATGGACGATAATTAAAACAGTCGCGTCATTTTTTCTAACAGGCCGAGTATGTAATTAATAAATATCAATCATGGAGTCTCCGCGCGTCAGCTGCGCATTAACTCGAACTAATTAAATAATAGAGAATTGAAAGAAGGAAAAAAAAGAGCAGCGAATCAACGTGTCGGACACGACCCTATACGTCTGCGATGTCAAAAGAGAAGACCACGAAAACGTATCGTCTTCATTAGACGGCAGTGGCGTGCTCAGGGTTTTTAGGGCCGTAGACATAAACCTAAAACGGGCCCCTATGCGGCCAGTTCGGGCCCCTTGAACTTTTTTATCTTCCTCAGCTCCTCAGCTCGCCCTTATTAGGTTGCATGTATACATTTCGAACTTGAAATTTTTTTTACTTTTGGCCTTGGGGCATTTCAAATTGAAAATTTTTCAATTTTTTTTTAGGAAAAATCGTAATTTTGAAAAGAAAACTACTCATTTTCTTCAAGAAGTTAGTAAAATGCGGTAATGTTTTGGGTCTAAAAATTGCGAGAAGGCTTATGTTGTCTGATGAGTGAGTGAATGCATTTAAGGAATTTTAAAAACTTGTAATAACTTTAAGAACTTGCAATAAATTTGAAAAAATCGTGATTTTAAATCAAAACACACTGATTTTTTGCACAATAAAAAAAAAATTGAAGTGAAAATGTGGAAAACTGTCGTGCTGCCCGAGCGAAGCGAGGGCGAAAATTCTTGCGAAAATAGTTACTCAATAAAAACAACGCATTTTCTGCAAAAATAAAAAAATTTGAAAATAGTATATAGTAGGTAATTTTTGGATTTGAAAAGATAAAGAAGTATGTGCACAATAAAATTATTTCCCGAGCGAAGCGAGGGAGAAAATTTTTGGAAAAATTGTACTTTTGAAGAAAAAATCGCGCATTTATTGCACTAAAATGTGGAAAAAGACGATTATTTTTGGATTTAAAAAGTGAAAGAAGTAATATTATGTTGCCCGAGCGAAGGGAGGGCGAATTTTTTTTTTAAATTGCAGCTTTTAATTTTAAAAACACCCATTTACCGCACAAAAAGCCGGGAAAAATGCAATAATTTTTGGATTTGAAATTTGAATAAATTTTCAAAGTTGGGCGAATTAATAATTTTACGATTTTAATTTTTTTTTCTGTAGTTTCATAACTTTTCCCAATTTTCTCAACTTTTTCCACTTTTTCCCAACTTTTTCAATTTTTGATAGTGCTGGGGAGGGGGGTCACCCCTGCACCCCCTGGTCGTCACGCCTCTGTCTAAACACAAACTGCAGTTTTAGTCAGTTATACTTGTAAGTATAAAAATTTATTTGACGAGTAAAATAAAAAACAAACAAAGAAATGAACGAAAATTCAACTTTAGGGACATATTTACAAGGGATAGCTGAGAAATGAAAATAACAAAATTTGTGGTTCGGCAAGTTTTTGAAAAAAAAATCTTATAAATTTTTTTTTTTTTTAAATTGAAAAATATAGATAAATTTCTCATAATTTAAGTTAATAGTAAGTATAAAATTTTGAAAATCGTAAAAAATTAGTTTACATTCCAGTTTTTCAGAATTGATTTGATTTCAAAAATTTATTAGGTAATATTTAAAAATTTTCCAATCTAAACATTAAAATTTTATTAAAATTTTGAAAATTGAAAATTTCTAAAAATTGTCATGTACCTACTTATACCTAAATAAAACTGTATTTTATCACTTTCAAACATTTATTTTAATTTAAAAATTATAAATTTTGAAATATTAGGTTCGTTCAAGCGCTTTTGTTCTTCTTGTTTTTGTTTAAAAATTTAAGAAATTCTTAAATTTTCACTTTTAAGAAATAGATGGCTATGTTGTTATGACTCTATTATGAGCAAAATTGTTGATTTTTTTTTCAAAATAGAAAAAAATTGGTGAAAATTGGGAAAAAATCAAGATATTTTACCGTATTTTACTAAAAGTAGAGTCATTAAAACCTAGCCAACTATTTCTAAAAGTAAAAATTTAAGAATTTCTTAAAATTTTAAACAAAAACAAGATAAATAAAAAGCGCTTGAACGAACCTACTGATTTAAAATTTTTTCTATTAATTTGTGTAATTTGAAACTACAAATTTTCAAAATTTGCTAGAATTTATGAAATAAAAATTTTTTAAATAAATAATTTAAGAAATAAAAAAAAAATGAAATAAATTGTAAAATGTTGAAATTAATCATTTTTTAGAAGAAAAAAAAAATTAAAAATTGAAGTCGTAATGTTTTAAAAAAAATTAATTGTTTCAAAAAAAATGAGAATTAGAAACAAATTGAGAATTTTTCAAGAAAAATGATGAATTAAAAAGTATAAGAAGTTACAGCACTTTTTCAGAAAAAAGAATTGGGATTGAAAAAAAATAAGATTCCATATTTTAAAGAAAAACATTGAAAGTTACCGAACATAATCGAATTTATGTTGTTTAGACGTTTTAGTACACGAAGTCACCGAGTAAAAAAATTCATCTTTTTGATTAAGGTTAATAAATGTAATATTTTATACAAAAAATTATCTATAACCCTTGCGGAAAACTACAAGTTGTCACAAGAAGAATTTATGATAAGTTGTAAATTCAAAGGTGTTATGACAACTTGTAACAACTTATTTTAGGTATGAGTTGTCTCAAGTATTCCTAATACAAGTAATCAGGACAACTACCAAAAACAAATCTTCGATTACTGTTGATACCTTCAAGTTGTGATAGTGTCAACTAACTTGTAACAACTAACTGAGGTATAACTATTCACTACATATACATGATATACATAACATGTTCACAACAATACATAATGGTATAACTATTCACAACTTATTACAGCAAGTATTCACAAAATGTGAGGTACAAAATGAGTATTTATAACATGCTTATTCACAACACACTATATCTGCGAGTATCAAAATGACCCTCAAAATTTCTGAATGGATAAAAATCTCACAACTCCAATTGTGAAAATCGGCTTGTGGGGGTTTTCCGCAGCGCCGAATTCATTTTTCATTTTATTTTGACTCTAGACCCAAAAGGGGCTTCAGGGGGGGAGGAGCAAAACTTAAAATTACCAATAATGGCATGTGGGGTGTGTAAATCTAGGTTTTCCTAGGTGCTGAATCCGTTTTTGATATCGATTTTGACAAATTCTCAATAGGGACTTCGAGGGGGGAGGGGCAAAACTCAAAATTAACAAAAATGGCATGTGGGGTATACAAATTAAGGTTTTCTTACTTCCTGAATTCGTTTTTGATATCGTTTTCGAAAAATTCTCAACTGGGTCTTCAAGGGGAGGGGCAAAACTCAAAATTCATCATAATTTTGAAGCATTTCTTGTACATTTTCGATGGAAAATTACTGATAAGTTTTCTATTTCTATTTCGAATTGAAATTTCATATTATTATATTTTTAAATCAAATTATTTGTACAGTCATTCTGGAAGCCTAAGACCACGATGATCGATGGGGCAGCAAAAAAACAACTGTTTATGAATTATCAAAATAAATTTGGCGTTATCCATCATGAGAAGGGTACGATTTTCTTTAAAAAATGAGGTGGAAAACAATCCTAAAAAATGTTTAAAATTTCAACTTTTTAAAAGAATACTTTGGAGACCTGTATGTTTCATGAATCATGATTTACATAAACCAAGAGTGATGGACAGTTATAAAAAAAATCATTTTACAAAACGAGTTACTGAATTTTTTCAAGTTGTATGAAAATACGATATAGTGAGATAATAATGGTCTGAAACTTTTGTCAATAAGTCCAAGTATTCAGTTGAATACTTGTCCATTGAAAATTTTCCAACTACAAAGTATCCAAAGTTGTAGAATACTTATCTACTGACAACAACTTCTGAAGAACAAGTTGTTTTCACATTGAAGAGTTGCTACAAGTAAACGAATACTAATCCATTTACAACTATTCTTGAAAAATAAGTTGTTTTGTAAAATACAACTTGTTAACAACTATGGATTACTTGTTGATCACTATTTACAACTTGTACTTTTCCGCAAGGGAATTCAGGCCCTTTTCACATTTTAGGGCCCTCCCAAAACTGTCCAGACGTTTACTCGTGAGCACGCCACTGTTAGACGGATAAAAATTGGCTTTGGAATAAATTTCTTTAATGAACGAAACCATCGAGTCATTGTGATTATATTGGACTTCTGCTCGGAATATTTGCTTTTATTTCTCGAATTTGGCCCCCTCCCCTGGGCTCGCCTACCTGTAGCCTTATTGTAGCTAAAATATGTAACTCGATTGTCCATTTGTATTTATGGTATGTTTTTAAAACTCTCGCCTGGTCGCAGAGGTGTATTGACCAGCGTGCAGTGATAACAATCGAAGTGGTTGGCTGTTGAATGACTTGCGATTTTTAATTCATCGACGATCGTATATTATTTTTTTTCCAGTACCTATTAGAGACGATTTAGGTAGGTACGCGTGTAGTCGAGCGGGGGTAGTCGAGGAGAATTTCTTATACTGACAGTACGTCACTACTACGATACGATAATCAGTCATCACCCTTTGATAATATCTATCTTTTTAGAAGCAGTAAAGGTTATTTGTCTGTCTGTTCGATTAAGTAAACAGTGGCAGATGGTACGATTAATTCTTCGCCATAGACCGTCTCTCCAACAATGTAGATATAAATTATTAATATCGTGCTCGCGGCCCCGACTGCGACTTTGGTCCGAGCCCGTGTACATGAGTAATACCCCAGAAAACAACACCGAAAATGGATTAAGAGTACGACAACGATTTTTTTCACGCTTATTACCGAAAAATTACGCATGAATAATGAAATCGGTCAGTGGGTTGATAAAAACTATGCAACGGAATAGCTACAGATAAGTGAAGCCGCATAATTTGCGGATATTTCCCGTTCTACTACGTTTTCCTACCGCGATTTGCTGTACCTTGCTGTCGCCGATGATGGGCTGATGTGATTTTTTGTGTCGTGTGTACCTGTATATATCTACTTGGCTGTATTAAATGTCAACTAGGTAGATGAAAATATGAAAGTTTAATTGATCTTTATTACGGTAGCGTGATTAATTCGTAGAATTAGGTATTATTTTAGACGGATTATCGGACAAAATAGGTGTATTCTATTGTGAGTGAAGTAAGTATAATTATGTGATGAGAGGTGAAGGGATCAGTGTATGATGCACTTGATACCTATCTATAGCTCATTGGCTTGATCAAACAAATTTTCAAGCTGGAATTTGCCAAATTTAGAGATGTGGGGATGCTTTTCATGAAAAGTAATTATTGAAAAAAAAGTGAAAAGTGGACTGAAAAGTTGTGAAAAGTTGTGAAAAGTAATTGTGTTCGTAATATTAAGATTTTCTCAATTTTCAAGCTGGAATTTGCCAGATTTAGAAATGTGCCATTTTCAAAAATCCGACAAAAATCGAAAAATTAACTTCAGCAGCTAAAAATTTGGCGGTGAGGTCTGGGTTGCATGCTCTTTCAGTGAGCCAAATTTCGCTCAATCGGAGGTGACGAGTTGGCGAGGTTCCCTTGTTAGTGAGTACACTTACACATTCACCCACTGCACTTATCAAAATGAAAAGTTCCAATACTTAGTACCTAAGTGCACTTACACATCCACAATTCCACATACTGCACTTATCAAATTGAAGAATTCAATACTTAGTAAGTACACTTACACATTCACACAAGGGCGAATCCTCACCGGGCCCTCATTTTTGGTAAAAATTAATTTTGAAATAATTGAAGAAACATTTCTAAGAAAATTTTATGTAAAAATATTTACCTAATATTCACTTAAAAATTTACAAAACAAAGTAAAGTAAATTTTCATAGAAATTTTGACCATTAATTTTTCAATTTTTTTAATCAAAGTGAAAAATTCTGTGAAAGTATGAAGTAAAATTTTCTCAATAATTCTGAGTAAAACAATTGAAAAAAGTGAGCGAAAATTTTAAATAAAAAATCAGGAAAAAATAAAGCAAAAAATTCATCAAAGACAAATTCCAGGAAAATTTTCTGAGAAAATATCAAGTGAAAATATCTAAGAAAAGTTTTACAACATTTGCATCAAAATTTCTAGGGGACTCTTAAGTCAATTTTTGAAAATTTCAGAAATATAAATTATTATAGATCCAAAGTGAGGATTTTGGATCCCAGAAAAGTAAATTCAAAAAAATGACATAGATCCAATATGGAACATATTAGATCTTACGATTAGAAAGGTGAATTATAAAATTGACATGGATCCAAGATGAGTACCTTGGATCTCAGAGGGAATATTCTGAATCGATTGAAGACAATTCTGAATCATGTCAGAACCTGTAAGGAGCATTCTTGGTCATTTGGATGAAAACTTAATTTTGAGACTCCAAGTCGATTTTTAAAAAAATTCATAAATACCAGCTATACTCTTAGATCCAAGAAGAGACTTTGTATAAGAAAGGGCCAGATGAGGAGTAAATTCGAAAAAATTATATGGATCCAAAATAAGGACGTTGGATCCGAGAGGAATAAATTCCAAACTATCACATGGATTTAAGATCTGACATTGAATCCGGGGCGGCGAAGGGAGGGGGGGGGGGGGTAAATTCAAAAATGATTTAAAATTGAAGGACTTCGAAATATTTTTTCAGCAGTTTGAAATAAAAAAGTTTCAAAAATTTTTATTAATAATTTTTCACAAAAAAATTAATTTCTGAGGAAATGTTGAGTAAAAGTTTTTCAGAAATTGTTTTCATAATCAATTTGTTCAAAATAAAGTATTTTAACGTTCAATATTGAAATGAAATTTCAGTTCCAAAAAACTAGTTTCTGAATTTTTCTTAAAATGAAAAATTTTCCAACCTTAGAATCAAGTATAATTATGTACTTAACTAGTTATTAGTTTGTTTTTTTTTAAATACCTATTGTTTGATATCAAAATTTTTACTATGATGCTGAGAATTGGAATTATAGGTAGAAAAATATTTTTGAAAATTCAAAATTTTCAAAAGCAATTTTTAATTTTAATTCAAGATTTTCAACATTTTATTCAATATAAAGTTTCAGCTCAAAAACCCAACTTTATACATTTCTTTCTAAAATAAAATTTTCAAATTTTTGACAGAGATAATTTTTTTTTAAATTACAAAGTTCATATTGAGAATTGAAATTTTCAAAAAAAAATTAAGTATAAATTTACGAGTAGGTAAGTATATTTTCAAATTTTTACTAAAAGTTTAAAATTGTTTCCAAAATTGTTTTCTTTCAATTTGTTCAAAATTTGAATACTAAAAATTTTGTTGAACTGTTGAACATTAAAATCCTGAAAATTTTGTTCAAAATTTAAATCCTGAAAACTTTGTTTAAAATTGAAATCCTAAAAATTTTGTTCAAAACTGAAATTCCAAAAATTTTATTTCAAGTTAAAAATTTTAAATATTTTATCTTGAATAAAAATTCTAAAAATTTTCAAAAATAATTTTATTTTAATTCAAGATTTTCAACATTTCATTCAATGTAAAATTTCAGCTCAAAAACCAAACTTTCTACATTTAAAAAAAAGTAAAATTTTCAAATTTTTGACAGAGATTTTTTTTTTTTCAATTCTAAAGTTCATATTGAGAATTGAAATTTTCAAAAAATAAATAAATAAATAAGTAGAAAGTAGGTATGTATGAATTTACGAGTATACTTTCAAATTTTTACTAAAAGTTTAAAATTGTTTCCAAAATTGTTTTCTTTCAATTTGTTGAAAATTTATATCCTTAAAATTTTGTTGAAAATTTAAATCCTGAAAATTTTGTGGAAAATTAAAATCCTGAAAATTCTGTTGAAAATTTAAATCCTGAAAACTTTGTTCAAAATTAAAATTCTAAAAATTTTGTTTAAAGTTGAAATTCTAAACATTTTATTCAAAATCAAAATTTTTGAATTTATTTTAAATAAAAATTCTAAAAAATTTAAAAATCATTTTAAAATGGAATTTTAAAAATTCTGTTTGAAAACATTTTTTTTTTAATGTTCAGAAACAAAATTTTGTTTTTACTTTTAATAAATACCTATAAATTTTGTAGGAAGAGACAGCCTTCCTCTTGAACAAAAATTTTTGAATTTGTATCTCCCAAAAAATTTTCAAAATACACCTCATTAAAAATTGAACATTGCTCAGCAAGGACAAAAAAAGCAAAAAGTACTTAATCGATATTTTTTTCCAAAAAAAAATCATCAAAGTGTGGGAGAGGGTAAGAATGATCACATTTATCCAGATCTCAACAATTATAAGACCACAATCCTTCGATACGCACTACTTTATAATTCATTCCAAAAAGGAAATCCAGTAAAGGCTACCATCAGAAGAAAATAAAAGACTTCCATTTCCATTGCGGGATTCAGAATCACACAAGACGAAAAAGAAGAATGACGAATTCAAAAAATACTTATAAAATACATAATAAATTTATGCATCGTTTTTAATAGCTCCGTGGCCGGGCAAATCTCGGCACCGGTACCGAAACGTGACACAGTACGATGTAGAACCGAACAATAAATCCGATTGACGTTTACAATTATTTCATTCTTTTTTATATCCATTTTATTATTCATTTTGGAAACACATTTTTATAATCGAATTCATTCTGTGAAAATTTAAAATATCCTATACTTAGAAAGCTTTTGTGTACGCGGTAGTGGTGGTCGCCTAGCGTTATAGGTAAAGGTAATAGATATCCGAGTATATAGACCAGGCTGCCGATAAATATCGTCCGAAGATAATTACGACTATTCTATTGTTTGGCCGGCCGGGCCCGCAGTGCCATGCCACAGTGCATTGGTCGTATTCGTATACACTGGCACTAGCACGACGATGATAAAATAGCCTAAAGTAATATGCAGCATCTGTATTATAAACTTTGGCTACTGGAATTTATATACAGCTGGGCAATTCCCTTTGGCTTGATGCTTTTATCGCTTCTATCGGTTTTATTATAGGTACACATTTAATGTGTGTTGGTAGAGATTTTTTTTCTCTCTTTTATTTTTCTCTGCTCTTACCTCTCTGGCTGGATTTTCATTTGGTATACCGGGTGTCCGAGGAGTGGTGGACAATATTTGAGATTTGGATGTAACTAACTGAGGTATACTAATAAAAAACTTGATGCACACAAGGTGCCTATTTCTGCAAAAGAAGACACTACAGAGCTTTGAAAATCGACATTTTCTAATCAGAAGTGATTGGCAGAACTGTATTCAAAAAATTTTCCAAACCTGTCAAAACAGTCAAAGGCTAGCACTTCGAAAATGAAAAAAAGTTCTAAGCACACTGGAATGCCTATCTTCTAAATTGAAGGAGTTTTCGCGACAGGAAATTCTTACCAAAAGAATTGCCTTCCTAAACTCATCAAGGGGCACTAAGAACTTAAGAAGACAGGAAAATTGCACTAGAGTCTAGTTTAATAAATTTGTTTACATGGAAGTCGTTTTTGTTGGATTTCACCAAGTTCAATACTACATAATTATATGTATACTTAACATTCAAAGTTGGAGGGGAGGGAGGGGTCAAATCAAAATTTTTGTGATAACCAAAATTATTCCTAAAACTTCAAGCTACAACTTTGGTTCGAAAATTTTTTCGATTGGACGCTCTCACGAATTTAAAACTGTGGGAGGGTGAGGAAGTGGGGGTCCAATTGAAACATTTTTCAAAAAAGATTTGTAGATTGAGGTTTTGGAAATAATTTTAGTTATTATAAAATTTTTGATTAGACCTCTATTTCCCTTCCAATTTCGCACAATACGACTTAGATAATCAGATTATTAAAAACTTGGGGAGGGAGGGAGGGAGGGGTTCTATTGAAAAAATTTTCAAATAAAAGTTGTAAATTGACGTCTTGAAAATAATTTTGGTTATTATAAAATTTTCGATTAGGACCCCTATAATCCCTTCCAATTTCGCATAATACGACTTAGATAATCAGATCATTAAAAACCGTTGGAGAGAGGGGTTCTATTGAAAAAATTTTCAAACTAAAGTTGTAGACTGAAGTCTTGGGAATAATTTTAATTATTATAAAAATTTCGATTGGACCGCTCCTTACCCATCAATTTTGATTTTCTCAACTAATTTTACCATACCTAGTATTTCTCAAATTTTGCAAGTTTCTCTCAAAATTCTTCATTTTATCAAAATTTGCCTAAAATTTCTTATGGTTGGAGAAGGGGAGCGGGGGGGGGGTGAGACACCCTTAAGGCAAGACATGAAAACTTATACTACAGAGCTATAAACTTCAAAAATATCAATTTTCGAAGCTTTGTAGGTAGTGCCTCCATTTTCAAAGTTAGACAAAATTAGCACATGACTGTTTTTGCTTCTCTCAAAAAGCTACACCTGTTTTATGCACTGTCTAGACGAATTTTGCAATTTTCATGACTTCTCAGAGCGCCTCAATCAATTTAGGAAGGCAATACTTTCAGCAAGGATTTTTTTTGCTATACTTACATATAATTCCTTCAATTGCAAAGATAGGCATCACAATTTAATGAGGATTTTTTTTATGATTTCTTAGTGCTATCCAATAGTGGGGGGGGGGGGGGTCGAAAAAATTTCTAAATGCAGTGTTGCCATTTGATTTTTTTGAATTTTGAAGTTCTGTAGCTACTTCATTTTTAAAATTAGGCAAATTTTTCACATTACTGTACACCTGACACCTGTTCCACTTCCATATTGTCTTGTTTTGACGGAATTTTAGCAATTTTCATGATTTGCTTGTGCCCCTTAATTGATTTAGGAAGGCAATACATTTGACAAGATTTTCTTGTAGCTGTATCTCCTTAAATTTTGAATATATGCATCCAATGTGATTGAAACTTTTTTTTTTGTTTTCAAAGTGCTATCCAATGGTGGGATCAGAATTTTTTTTGAATACAGTGTTGCCATTTGATTATGCTTGAAAAGTACTACTTTTTAAAGTTTTGTAGTTATTTCATTTTCAAAGTTAGGCAAATTTTTCACAGAACTTTTTTGTTCCTCAAAAGCGGTTATACCTGTTTTACGTCTTTTTTGACCGAATTTTGAAATTTTCGTGCCTTGTTAATTTTTTCCCCTTAATAAATTTGAGAACGCAACACTTTTGGCGGGAATTTTTTGTTGCTGCAACTCCTTCTATTTCGAAGATAGGCTCCCCAGATGTGATTAGAACTCTTTTTACGTTTTCAAAGTTCGGTCCAAAGATGACGTTGGAATTTTTTTCGAATACAGTGTTGCGAATTTGATTTCACTTGAAAAGTACTAATTTTTTAAGCTCTTAATTTTCAAAGTAGGGAATTTTTTCTAATGATGTTTTTTTTCCTCTCAAGAAATTTGAACCTGTTTCACCCGAGCAGCACAATCGACAAATTATCGAAATAAAAAATCGACAGAATATCGAATTCGATAAAGTGTCGCGTTAGTTCCGCCTAAATCGTGAAATTATCTTTCGATATATAGATAGATTATCGACGAATTATAGTTAGCAAAAATTTCGAGATTATAGTAAGATATTTTATCGATAATATATCTATAATATCGAAAGATAATTTCACGATTTAGGCGGAACTTTTGCGACACTTTATCGAATTCGATATTCTGTCGATTTTTTATCGATTTTTTTTATTCCGATTTTTCGTCTTTTACTAGCTTTTTTCTATAATTAAAAATCAAAAATTAGCATAATTAATACATTAAACTATGCCTAAACACATTATTCATGTTACGGTAAGAGGATAATTTCAGAAAAAGTCAAAAAAAATTATAAAAAATCTGCCACCCGTGGGGCTTGAACCATCTACCTCCTACATGGTAATCCTCTTCCTTAACCACTATGCCATACCTTATCGTTGAGGAATTAGCAATAAAACGCTTATAATAGGCAGTTTAGTACTTCCAGACGTGTTGGACTTAGAAAAATTTTCACCAATTTGGAAATAATTTCAAATATCGTCACAAAATCGTTCGACAAATTTCAGATTATTTGTCGATAATGTAGTTTCAAATATCGCCACAAAATCGTTGAAAAATCGAATTCGAGGAATTTCATATTACGTGTCGATAATATAGTTTCAAATATCGTCATGAAATCGTTGAAAACTCGAATTCGAGAAATTTCAGATTACGTGTCGATAATAAAGTTTTAAATATCTTCACAAAATCGTTAAAAAATCGAATTCGAGAAATTTCATATTATGTGTCGATAATATAGTTTCAAATATCTTTACAAAATCGGTAAAAAATCGGATTCGATAAATTTAATATAATCTGTCGATAATATAGTTTTAAATATCTTTACAAAATCGTTAAAAAATTGAATTCGATAAATTTAATATTCTTTGTCGATAATGTAGTTTCAAATATCTGCACAAAATCGGTGGAAAATCGGAATCGATAAATTTAATATTCTTTGTCGATAGTATCGTTGACGAATATCGTCATAAAATCTTAATAATATCGAATTCGATAGTTTTTAGATTTTTTGCCTATGAAGTTGTACCGATAAAACTTTATAATATCGTGAGAACATCTATAGATTTTCAAACGATTTTTTATCGATACGTTACATCTTCCGATATTATCGATCGAGTGTGCTGCTCGGGCATGCACTGTCTTGGCAAAATTTTGAAATTTTGATAATTGCCACTTGAAAATCGAGATGGGCACTTGAAATCCAAATCTAAAAAATTGTCCACGACTCCCAGGACACCCTGTATGTATGCATAGGCACACCACACACGTATGGATAAAAAGGTACTCGTAATTATTTTCCGTTTAAAATTCGTCTCGCAGGACAGTACTTTTTTTAATTTATAATTTCGCTGTCCTTTCTCCGGGCAGAATTCATTCAAATTAGAACAAATGCCTCTTACGTAGGGAGTCTTTTTACATTATTCATAAAACCAAACAAGACGATCGAAACAAAACAAAACCCATGCAGCAGTATCAATATCGACAAGGTTAACTCGATCAAGGTCGTATTGATGAGAAAATTACCCATCGATAATTATCATCGACACTTCGATAGGTATACCTACCTATCTAGCTCTAATTCGACGGCGATGATAATTTCTCTAAAACGTGACCTTTTGTCCTCCGATTAGCCGCTCCAGATCACGCTACTGTCTCGAGACACTCGTAGTCGTACCTGCGTATACCGCGCAGACACCGTTGAAAATTCGCCTCATCTGTACCGGAAGTTGCGCTACGTAAATCTGGCCGATTATAAAGAAATTTCGCCATTTATACGACAAATACCGAACGCATTTATCACACCTGCGCCGCGATTCACCGTTAATTTTTTCGGATTTGGTCTCACAACGAAGTAGTGTTACTCGGCGAGAGGTAATTATAATTCGACTATCGTTATAAAGTCTCTCCAGTATCTGCCTACTTTTCATTTTATACTCTCAGATTAATCCAGCCGGCCCAACCCGCCGTCTTCCTGTGTCTTAGCTCTTAGATGTATTTCTATTCTTCTTTTTTAAATTCCATCATCGGCGAACGTTCATTGGTAGCGTCGACTCATTATCCTTTTTCCTCTATCCGTCTTTTATATTGTTTTTTCCTTCTTTCTTTCGTGATAGACTGGGAGGAAGGGACCCGCGCCGTGATGGTTAAATAGTCCGCGCTCTATCGGAAACAAAAGGCAGAGGTGTGAGAGGTGAGGGTTTACGGCGGATACGGATCGGATAGCCCGTTAATTCTCCAGTTGATCGAGACTTGGTATAGAGGAGGAATTGGAGCTTGGTTTAGTAGCTGGAATTGAGCTGGATGGTTCGCCATTGAGGTGGATCAAAGGCGATTCGCACGTCTTTAAAAGGGTCTCCAAGATCAGTTCGTGAATTATATTTTGGAAAAAATCAGTAATAAAAAAGAAGCCAGGTATAGGACTTTCACAGGATAAATTCCTGAATCAAAAAATACTCGCAGGGAAAATTTTTTTTTAAAAATAATCTCAAAATTTTTTAAACAGAACCACTTTTCTAAAAAAAATATTCCCAGATGAAAAAATTTCAGTCCAAAAATTCTGTTGAAAAATCTTTCAAACAAAAAAATAAAAAAAAAAATCTTCGGCAAAAAAAACCTCTCCATGAAAAATTTTTCTTGGCAAAATATAAAATACTAGAATATTATAGAAATTCGCCCAAAAAACTTTTCTGCAAAGGTCTTTCCAGTGAAAAATTCTTTCAGACGAATAATTTTCTCAAAATCAGAAAAATCCGCATTAAAAATCCAAGTGAAAAAAATTCTTGGAAAAGATAAAAAAATATTGGCAAAAAAATTATCAGGTAGGTACTTACTTGAAAGTTTTTCTCAAAAAATTAAATTTATTCTACCTAGTTGATAAAGAAATCTTTTCAAAAAAAATTTCATAAAAGAAAATAACCTAAAAATCAGAAAACCTTTTTGAAATAGAACTTTTTTTGACGAAAAATTCTCCCAAAACAGATTCTCTTGAAAAAATTCCTCAGGAAAAAAGTGAAAAAATTTCTCGAATCAGAAATTATTCAGGAAAAAAACTTCTTCTATAGAAAAAATTCATTTCACCAGAATTTTTCAATAAATAAATAAATAAATACGTACTTACATTAAATTGAAAATATTAAAAAAAATTCACCAAAAAATCAAATTTTTCCAAGCAAGAAAATTTTTCCAAAAATCGCTTCACTAAAAATTTCTCTAAGCAGAATAAGCTTCTTAAGATCAGGAAAAAAATCTCTCAAAATAGAAACGTCTTCAGGAGAAGAATTCTCGGGGGGGGGGGTATCTTTCTTTTTTTCAGATAAAATAAAGATCTATAGAAATGAAAATGTTTTAGGAGAAAAACTTTTCAGACAAAAATACCAAATTCTTAAAGAAAAAAAAATTTCAATAAAAAATCTTTCTGGGAAAAATCCAAAAAGTGCTATTAAATTGACCAAGCTTCTTAATTTTTTTGTTTTGATTTTCGTTTTTCATTTCAATTTCTAATTTTTCCTGATTTTATTTCTTTTCTTTCAAATTTTCATCCTTGTTCAATTTTGGATTTCTTAAATCTTACCTATTTTAGGTATATGTATGTCAGTTTTTAAATTTAATGAAATTATCCATTTCAAAAATTTTTATCAAAATTTTCATCTTAACTTTTTTAACAATTACTATTAATCTTTTCAAAATTGATTCCCCTTGAAAAAAAAATCGTCCGAGAAAAATTGAAGAAGACCAAAATATTTTTAGGAAATAAATTTTATTTGAAAAAAAAACAAAAAAAAATTCAGTCAAAATATCTTAAAAAAAAATAATTTCTGGAAAAATCTCTTCAAAATTTTTCGAAAAAATGATTTTTTTGAAAAGCATGAACTCCTTAAAATAAAAAAGATTTTTCCCAGCAAAAAATTGATGAAAAAAATCTCCCATAATAAAAAAAACATGGAATAAATTTTTTTGTAAAAATTTTTTTTGAAAAAAATCTTCAAGTGAAAAATTAAAAATAATACTAATAATAATAATAATAATTTGCCAAAAATTTCTTCAAAAAAATTTTACTTGCAAAAAATCAGCTTTCAAAAAAATTAGCTCATTTTAAAAAAATGAAAAAAATTGAAAAAGTCCTCTTGGAAGGAGAAATGAAAATGAAATTTTAAAAATGAGAATATTCTTAGAAAAATAATTTTTAGGTTAGGTGGTGGAATGAACCTCTTGAAATGAAATTTTTTCAGCTAAAAATTCTCTTGGAATAAAAATTTAGAGAAAAAAAAACTCATGAAATTAAAAATTTTCTTTGAAAAAAAAAAATGGTAGAGAAATTCAATGCAAATTTAAAGGCGTAAAGACCAGGAGTGTTGGAAGGGGGCATGTCTCCAAGAAAAGGTGAAAAAATTGAAGATAACTAAGTAATTTCAAGTTAAAAGTAAAATTGGACAAAAATTTATTTCAAATAAAACAACGAAAATTGCAAAAAGTTGTCAGTTTCACAAATTTCCCCCCACCTGGAAAATGCTTACTAAAGTCCCGGGGTTTCTTTGTCAAAAAATACATTTTTTTGGAAATGAGTTTTTTTTCAGAAAAATTTACTCCAAATCCAGAAACGTTTCCCTTAAAAAAAAATTGAAAAATTAAATAATTAAGTAGGTAGGTAAATAAGGTTGTTTTTAAGGCAACAATCAACAAAACAAATAAACTTAGAAATAGTAATTTTTTAAAGGAAGAATTTTTTTGCAAAACAATATTTTTTGAACACATTTTTTCAGAAAGAAAAAAATGGCCTACGCTTTAAAATAAAAAAAAAGGTCATTTTTAAACTTTTTTTTTGTTTTGAAAAAAAGTCTTTTTAGATGGAAATGAGAAAAAAACACCCCAAAATGAGGATATTTTTGGATTTTAAAATCAGCATTTAAACTTTTTCAAAATAAGTTTTTTGCCAATTCTATAGGTATAAATTGTTTGCAAATAATTTTTCAATCAAAAAAATGTTTCATTTTTAGAAGAATAATTATATACTGATTTACTTCATTCAAAAAAAGTGAACAAATTTGAAAAGTCAATCTTTTAAAAATTTTGAATGTAGAAAAAAAAAACTCAAACTTTGTAAATTTAATTATCTAATTGTTAACAACTATTGATCCTTGTTGTGTTGAAAAGTGAAATAATTTTACATGAATCAAGTATTTGATGAAATGAACTGTTCCAAGCTGATGAAAAAAATTAATCAATGAATATTTTAATCAACAATTTCATTTCAGCTTTAAATAAATTCAAGTACCCGAGCGGCACACTCGATCGATAATATCGGAAGATGTAACGTATCGATAAAAAATCGTTTGAAAATCTATAGATGTTCTCACGATATTACAAAGATTTATCGGTACAACTTCATAGGCAAAAAATCTAAAAACTATCGAATTCATATTATTAAGATTTTATGACGATATTCGTCAACGATACTATCGACAAAGAATATTAAATTTATCGATTCCGATTTTCCACCGATTTTGTGCAGATATTTGAAACTACATTATCGACAAAGAATATTAAATTTATCGAATTCGATTTTTTAACGATTTTGTAAAGATATTTGAAACTATATTATCGACACATAATATGCAATTTCTCGAATTCGATTTTCTAACGATTGCGTGAAGATATTTGAAACTATATTATCGACAAGTAATATGAAATTTCTCGATTTCGATTTTTTAACGATTTTGTGAAGATATTTAAAACTTTATTATCGACACGTAATCTGTAATTTCTCGAATTCGATTTTTCAACGATTTTATGACGATATTTGAAACTATATTATCGACACGTGATATGAAATTCCTCGAATTCGATTTTTCAACGATTTTGTGGCGATATTTGAAACTATATTATCGACAAATTATATTAAATTTATCGAATCCGATTTTTTACCGATTTTGTAAAGATATTTGAAACTATATTATCGACACGTAATATGAAATTTCTCGATTTCGATTTTTTAACGATTTTGTGAAGATATTTAAAACTTTATTATCGACACGTAATCTGAAATTTCTCGAATTCGATTTTTCAACGATTTTATGACGATATTTGAAACTATATTGTCGACACGTAATATGAAATTCCTCGAATTCGATTTTTCAACGATTTTGTGGCGATATTTGAAACTATATTATCGACAAATTATATTAAATTTATCGAATCCGATTTTTTACCGATTTTGTAAAGATATTTGAAACTATATTATCGACACGTAATATGAAATTTCTCGATTTCGATTTTTTAACGATTTTGTGAAGATATTTAAAACTTTATTATCGACACGTAATCTGAAATTTCTCGAATTCGATTTTTCAACGATTTTATGACGATATTTGAAACTATATTGTCGACACGTAATATGAAATTCCTCAAATTCGATTTTTCAACGATTTTGTGGCGATCTTTGAAACTATATTATCGACAAATAATTTGAAATTTGTCGAATTCGATTTTTCAACGATTTTGTGACGATAATTGAAATTATTTCCAAATTTTAAAAATTGGTGAAAATTTTTCCAAGTCCAACACGTCTGGAAGTACTAAACTGTCTATTACAATTTTTTTTACTTTTTCTGAAATGATCCTCTTACCGTAACATGAATAATGTGTTTAGGCATAGTTTAATGTATTAATTATGCTAATTAAGGATTTTTAATTATAGAAAAAAGCTAGTAAAAGACGAAAAATCGGAATAAAAAATCGATAAAAAATCGACAGAATATCGAATTCGATAAAGTGTCGCAAAAGTTCCGCCTAAATCGTGAAATTATCTTTCGAAATTATAGATATATTATCGATAAAATATCTTGCTATAATCTCGAAATTTTTGCTAACTATAATTCGTCGATAATCTATCTATATATCGAAAGATAATTTCACGATTTAGGCGGAACTAACGCGACACTTTATCGAATTCGATATTCTGTCGATTTTTTATTTCGATAATTTGTCGATTGTGCTGCTCGGGTACGATCTGAATAATTAAATTATTTTCAAAATTTTAAAATACCTAGCAACCTCAAAAAATTATCTTTTAAAAAATTTTCTCAAACGGAGAAACGCAAGGTACATACTACTTCTGCATGTATACGAGCCAGCTATAGCTCAGCTCGCAATGAATATAGTAAAAAATATAAGAATTGCGCGAATACGAAAACGTATTTGCCGCTTTGCGAATTTTCAAGAGAAGTAGTCTTTTTCACATATGAAAGGAAAGCACTTAGGTAACAAGAAAAATTACTCTGCCCGAAACGAGTGGGCATTATCAGAATACCTAATGGAAAAATGAGAAAAAACCGATATGGAATTCTTTTTTTTTTCGCTCACCGCCGCAGCCCCTTCCCCTGCCTCCACCTCTCCTCGTTCTCCGGCCAAGCTTCGTTTTTCGTTGCCCTTTTTTTATTCACGATGACCATTCTAAAATAATCCGCGTGCCGTCGCACTCCGTTACGGTAAAAGTCGACGCTGGGCCGGGCCGGGCTCGTACCGTAGCGTACGTACGCGCGTCTTTTAATGCCAGATCCTACACTACATTCTTCATTCGTATATTTTTCGTGACTAGATTTATTTATACATTCAACGTCAACTTCAACCTTTTATAGTCATTTGCATCGAATTTATTTTCTTTTGCCGAACGAAAAGAGAAGAAAGGTTTTTTTTTCTTCCACGAGGAGGAAATCTGCATTCTAGCGAACTAACTCCGTTTTCCAGTTTCTTGTTTATCTTGGGATTTGACGAAGCCGAGTGAGAAAGAGAGTATACCGAGGGTACGTGTACGGACGAGTAAGAAGAAGCGAAATTAGCCTCGTAATTTATATCTTTTGCCAGAGAGAATACGCTCGTTGTTTTTTTTCCTGCTACTTCTTCTTCGTCTCTTCTGCTCTTATTTGGCTTTGATTTTCGACTGTAATCTAGCGTTAAACGAGCATTAACTCGGATAAAATTTACCCACTCGTGTTTGCGTAAAACGTACAAAAATGGGTGGAGTAGGTAGCAAGGCAGGCAGGGAGGCAAGGTACAGATCGAGATAGGTTATATCTACAGAAGCTATTATCACACAGTATCTCCACCATCTCCTCTTCGTCTCCTGCAATGGACTGTATTAGTTCTATGTCTATGACTTCAAAGAAACTCGGAGAAAGGTACCGTACTCGACTATTCGTATACTGCTATTGCAATACACAGCACAGCAGCGGCGTATAGCTCTCTCAGCTCACAGCTCAGATAATCAGTAATCAAGCTAAATTACCGATAAGACCAAGAAGGAAACGAGTAATAATCACTAAGCGCTAAGCAGCGAACAGCAGGTGTACTTTGTGCCGAGCCGAACGGTAGCCCTGGCTTGCTAAGAATAATTAAACGATGTGTCTGATTAGTTCTGGTCAATTACCGAGTTCCGACGACGCTCTCTTCCCATCATCAACCTTTGTACGCGAGTATTTTGTTCCGTAGAGTAATGATAGCGAAGGTGAGCATTGACGGAGGCTATCGAAGGATCTGCGTGGACGTGGTTGTGCTGCGCGGTGAGCTTGGGAAAAGAGTTGGAGTTGGGCGGATTTAGGTAGGTACGAAGGTGAGATTTTCTTCGGGTTCTAGTGACGTGTTGGGTGATGAAGTGGATGGAGTTGTGGGTGATAGAGTCGGGTGGTTAGATTGACAGATTTTGTGACGTCTGATAAATTTAATTTTTGTTTTTTATACAAGATTGCTTTCTCAAAGGAATTTTTTAGCTATGAAATTTGTATTTTATGGCAATGTTTCCTCTAAAAAGAAGTGAGCAATTTGTTTCTAAAACGATTTTCTGCATGATTTTTCGCAGAAGGGATTTTTGGAAGCTTTTTCAGCTCAAGAGGGAGGAGTTTTCTTCTGAAAGAATTTCATTCTGTGAGAATTTTCTCGATGGAAATATTTTTTGAAGATTTTTCTTCCAAGAAGAACTTTTCCAAGGGAATTTCTTTTCAAACTCTGAAACGAAAAATAGTTTTCTTGGGAGGGGAGGGGAAGGGAGAGGGTGCACTTTAAATAAAGGTTTCTCTGGAAAATATTTTTGGAATTAACTTTTTACAAAAAAATCTTTTCACAAAAAAAAGTTTTTTGAATAATTTTTTTTTTTTTTTGGAAATAAAAATATGTCAAGAAAAAAATTTTAATTTTTGATATTTTTACATTTTCTTAGATGTTGGTAGATTTTTAAGCAATAACATTAACTAATAATTATTAAAAAATCATTTTTTTTTAATTTGATAAAAATCTTCAAAAATCCAATCAAGAAAATCCACTCAGAAAAAAAATCTTTGAAAAAAAAACTCCTCCCTATTGACTTGAAAATTTTTCCAAAAAATACCTCCTGCAAAAAGAAAGAATTTTTTTGGTGGGAATATTTTTTGAAGATTTTTCTTCCAAGAGAATTTATTTTCAAACTCAGAAAATAAAACTGATTTTCGGAGGGGGTGCACTTTAAATGAAAATTTTTCAGAAATTGCTAAAATTGTTCTATTAATTTTATTTAATTTTTGGAAATTTCAAAGGATTAAAAAAATTGGATTTTTAATAATTTTAAGAGAATTTTGAAAAATCTAGACTTGTTAATTTTTAATTTTTTTAGTCTCAGATAAGTATTTTAAAACAGAGGACATCAGCATATCCAATTTTTAAAGTTTTATCTCAAAATTTTGAAGAAAAAAAATGTTTACAGAGAGATTTTTACAACTTTTTAGATTTTAGTAGATTTTTAAGCTATAAAATTTCAGTTTTTGTAACTTTTTGATAGAATTTTAACAACCTTTAAGATGAGATATTTATTTTTTTAATATTTTTGTAATTTTTATAATTTGTCCAATTTTTTAAATTTAGATCAAATCTATAAATTTTCATTTTTTTTGTTGCCCTGAATTCCCTATGCTTTAAATATTGATTTTCACAAGTTTTAAAATTTGGCCACTTTTTTTAAAATTCAGTACCAATTTTTTTAAATTTTCAACCAAAAAAATTAAAAGAACAATTTTGCAATTTTTAGATTTGTCCATTTTTTTGAATTTTTCCTCAATTCGGAAAACGTTGATTTCATTAAAAATAGGTACCTAATTCATACAAAAAATGATGTTTTCAATAGACTTTTTAATTTTTTTTTCGTTTTGTAAAGTATTGAATTCTCAATTAGTCTCACATCATTACAAAATTTATTGCTTAATTTCAAAAAAAAAAAATTTTATCAGGAATAAAAGAATTGAATTTTTAATCAATTTTCAAAAAGTTGAGTTTTCAACTAGATCTTCAGCTTAAATTTTTATGACAATGAAAAAAAATTTCAGTTTGCTATCAATTTTCAAAAAATTGAATTTTCAGCCAATTCATGATTTGTCCAATTTTTTGAATTTAAGTGGAATTTATAACTTTTTAATTTGACTATTTTTTTCAATTCAAAATTTCTAAAATATTGACTTCTATCGCTTTGAAATTTGACCATTTTTTAAAAATTGAGTAGGTAAATCATAGAAGTTGTAAAAAAATTCAAAATGATGGTGATTCCAAATTTTCAACTCATTTTCAAAACACGAATTTCTTTATATTCGTTTGAAAAAAAAATCAAATTTTTACTCAGTTTTTGTGCTTAAAATATAATTTTCAATCAATCTTCCAAAAATTAGATTTTTGAACAATTTCTGAAAAATAATAAAGATTTCACTTTTGCTCAATTTCAGCTCATTTTCAAAAAATCGATTTTTTACCAGTTTTTTAAAAGAATTGCATTTTTAATAAATTTTCAAAAAGTTGAATTTTCAACTAAATCTTCAGCTCATCCTCAAAACATTGATTTTTTATGGAGGTGAAAAATGGAATTTTCAATTTTAGAACATATTTTCCAAAAATTCAATTTTTGATCAATTTCATCATCACCAAAGTTCAACTCATTTTCAAAAAAACGATTTTAACCTGTTTAGAAAAAATTGAATTTTCAGTTGATTGGCCAAATTTGAATTTTTGATGGATTTTACTATCATCACAATTTCAGATAATTTTCAAAAAATTGATTTTTATCTATTTTGAAAGAATACTTATACCTACATATTATTTTTATTCATTCGCTTAAAATTTACTTTTGAATCAATTTTCCTAAAATTCAATTTCCAAGTGATTTTCTAAAAATTTTATACCTAATATGTGACAGATTTTCAAGAATTTGAATTTTTGGCTATTTTCGATTGATTTTCCAAAAATTAAATTTTTGATCGATTTTTTTTCAAATAATTTTCAGCTTGTGCCAAGAAATGATGTAATTCAATGTGATTTTTTATCATTCTGCAAAAAAAGAAATTTTCAATCGATATTTTATAAATTCTTTCAATATTTAAATTGTAAAATAATTTTTTTGCTGATTTTCGTGATGTTCTTAATCATTTTTTACAGAACTGTCCAAATCCCAAACGCGATTGAACGTCAAAAACCCGAAATTTAATTTATAATGCTCACAACTAAAGAAATTTTACACCCTTTCCTCTTCCACCACATTCGTAACTCCCCCAGTACATTATATAATTTCTCTACTGCCAGAGTAAAGGACAAGCACGTTCCGACGATTTAAACAAATGCGCCAGTCCGAGTCCGACCACAAAGCGCCAAAAAAATTATCAATTTTGGACGCGCCGCAATAACGCGATCGCCAACAAGATAAATGGCGCACACGCAGAGGTATATCAGTCAGATGATAATTTTTTGGCCTCCGTATAGACCCAGCACAGTCCTACGGTCCCTGTCCGGTCCCTGTCCGGTCCTGCACTATCCCGCGTCTATCACGTTAATCACATTTGATAGGAACTGTTGGTCGATAATTACATCAATATATCATTGACTCGGAACGTGACATCGTCTCTTTTGTTCATCAATGAACCTAAATATCTGAAATTACTCTTGCATTCAAGGTTTTCCTCGTACAATACATCTACCAAGAATCCACTAATAATGTCCGTCCGAGCCCGAGCCCGCTCTTTATGCCGCCGTCGCTGTATATTTCCTTTCATTAATTCAATTTCCACAGATATTTTCCATTATCGTGCCTATTCGCTCGGCCCGTCTTAGCCAGCAGTACAACAACGCTGCCCACTGCCCAGTACACCTCTCGATACAAAATAATTGCTCTTCATTTATCAAAATGTCCGTCGAAGATCGCCATAGTAGCGGCGTTTCTAATGCCAAAAAATTTAGTTTTATCCGCATATACGTAGAAGCTAAATACTAGATAAAGGTATTCTAGAAGGAAAAAAAAGAAATATTGGAGGGTCTGGGAGGTAAACTACCCCCATAATTAATTAAGTAACAGAAAAAATGAAAATAAACATGGGAAAAGTTGATAAACAAATTCTCAAAAATAAATTTTCTATCATAAGTATCTCTTATTTTTGTGAACATTTTGTCTCCACCACATCATCTGTCATTTCGATGATTTTTTTTTTTAATTAATAATTTTCATAGTTTTGTAATTTTTTTATTCTTTGAATTTTGTGACCTTTTTTCATTTTTGTTTTTTTCTTGGTATTTTCTGTCACATTTGTCATTTAATTTTTTTCTCCATGTTTTTCTGTCAATTTTCATTTTTTTTTAGTTTGTGATTTTTTTCACTTTTAATTTTTATATTAAATTATTCTGTGCTTTCCGTCACATTGGTCTCTTTTACCATTTTTTAATGTTTTGTCATTTCCACAAGTTTCAAAATTTTTGTATTTTTGGGATTTTTTTTTCTTTTGTGTCACTTTACACATTTTCACTGATTTGTAATTTTTACATTTTCCATTAAGTACATTTGTGATGTCTCTATGTTTTAAGATTTTTGTGATTTTTGTTTTTTCGGTATGTTTGTCATTTTTTTTTTGTTATTATGTTTTTATAATTTTTGTATTTTCTGTCACTTCTGTGGAAAATTTTATTTTTATGATTCTCGAAGTATTAATATTTTCTGTAATATGTGTCGTTTCTTTTATTTTAAGTAATGATTTTCAAGTTTTTGTAATTTTAGCTTTTTTACATCACATCTGTAATTTAAAAAAAAACGTTTTTTGTCATTTCTTCAATTTTTGCATTTTCCATCGCTTTTATCGTTTCTTTTGCTTTTATAAATTTTGTAATTTTTCTGTCATTTTTGCATTTTCAGTCATTTTTAAAAATTCTTCATGATTTTTGTATTTTTTTTTTCAGTCACTTTGGTACCTAGTTTCTTATATTTCTGTTTCTATAATTTTTCGTAATTTCTGTCACTTCTTTCATTTTTTGTCTCATCTGTCATTTCTTTATGATTCGTGGTTTTCGTTTTTTCTGTCACGGATGATGTAGTCATTTATTATATTTTTTTGTTTTTATAATTTTTGTATTATTACCCCGTCTGTCATTTCTTCATTTTTTATGATTCTTGTAATTTTTGTTTTTTCTGTCACTTTTGTCATTTTTGTAACTTTTGTTATTTTTCGTTTTTTCTGTCACATTTGTCATTCAATCATTTTTTAATGATTTTTTAATTTCATTTTTTTGTCACATCTGTGATTCTTCTTATTATTTTATGATTTTTGTCATTTCTAAAAAATTTTCATATTCTGTCACTTTTTTTATTTTTATGATTTTTTTTAATTTCCATATTTTGATTTTGTGATTTTTGATTTTTCTGTCTCTGTAGTTATTTCTTTTATTTGTATATTTTTCATTTCTGTTCCAACTGTCATTTCTTTATTTTTTATGTTTTTGTGAATTTAGTTTTTTCAGGAACTTTTGTCATTTTCATAACTATTTTTTTGTAATTTTTGTTATTTTTTCCATTTTCTGCCATATCTGTCATTACTCATTACTCTCATTTTCATTATTTTTGTCAAATTTTTTTGAGGGCACATATCTGTGATTTCTATAGTTTTTATGATTTTTATCATTTTTATATTTTCTGTCACTTTAACATTTTTTTTTCATTTTTGTAATTTCTGTTAATTTTTTGTCATTTTTTGTCATTTTGGCAATTTAAATTTCTTCCGTTGTTTTTGTAAATTTAGTTGTGCCCAAATTTTCTGACATTTTTATGATTGTTGTTTTTCTGTTATTTTTGTATTTTCTGCTCTATTTGTCATTCGCTTGATTTTTCTAATTCGTGTTATTTCTGTTTTTCTATCTTTTTAGCCATTTTTTCAATCTCTCTTACACTTGTAATTTCTTTCCTTTTTTATGATTTTTGTAATTTAGTAATTTCGGATTTTTGAGTCAATTTTCAGTTTTTTTATTTTCAGGTATTTTAGTCAATTTAGTATTTTCTGTCATTACCCGTGTAGCAATTGTCGACATCGACATTTATGTCGACAAAATTCAGACACATTTTTTTCTCGGTTAACGATGAATTAAAAATAATATTTAAGATTTAAAGTAATGTTCTATGTTAAACATAACTGTTCAATCAAAATTTTTGAATTTTTCTCAGTATTTTCCTATAATTTAGAAAACGTTGTTTTTCTACATAGACAAGTCGATGTAAAAATCGATACTCGATAAACGCATCGACATTTATGTCGACAATTTCTGCCAATTAAATTTACAAATTTTATATCTAAAAAGAACTAAAAACAATTAATAGGAACATTTTAAGCTCAGGAATAAATAATTTTTGAAAGAATCACAAAATTTTCTTATTTTTTAAAGTTTTGAATAATACAACCACTTGTCGAGTTATTGTCGACATAATTGTCGATGGTCGAATAATGCATCGACTTCACTGTCGACAGTGTCGACCAGAGGAATTTTAAGTCGAGATAGTGTCGATGTGATTGTCGAGGGTCGAATAATGCATCGACTTAACTGTCGACAGTGTTGACCAGAGGAATTTTAAGTCGAGTTAATGTCGATCTAATTGTCGAGGGTCGAATAATGCATCGACTTGACTGTCGACGTCTTGAGGGTGCTTGTGATACTCGCAGATAAAGTGTGTTGTGAATTAGTACATAAGGTCTAAGAATCATCTCTATGTTAGTTGGACACTCGCAGGTGTCCAGCTACTAAGGTGGCCTCAATGCCGCATATTTGACAAAAAATGTCGAAATGTTGGCTTGAACACTATTTTTGGTGTAATTTTAATATATACTTATATTGAATATTTGAACTTAGCATATTTTTCAAAATCGCATCATTGCAAATGTCGATGTGGATGTCGATATAAATGTCGACACATCGAAATCGGTCGTACATGTCGACACGATTGTGGATGGTTTGTCGAGCTTATTATCGACAAACATGTCGAAAATAACCTCGACAAACCATCCACAATCGTGTCGACATGTACGATCGAAAAGTGACCGATTTCGATGTGTCGACATTTATATCGAAATTAGCATCGACGTTGCTACACGGGTATTGGGAATTTAACCGTTTTTGTCTTCTCTGCAATTTCTGCAAATTTTGAGTTTTCTCTCTTACTTTGGTTTTACATAAGTGCACAGTACTCTTAAAATATAAAAAAATTCATCTAAAAAAAAAATTATGATACCAAGGTATTTTATGGAAATTTTATCATCTTGTAACATAGAAGCACCACTGCATGAGGAGTCAAAAAAGACATGTACTCCAGTTCCACATCTTCTTCCTTATACTTAAATACGATGTTTTAAAAACACGCCGAAAGGTGACATCCATAAACGAAGGGTGAGTTTTGGGACTGGGTATATTTATTTCAAAAATGTGTCAAAAAAGGGTGACCAGAGACAGAGTGTGACCGTACTCAGTGTGAACTCAACATGAAAGAATGACCCACCCTAATTGTTATCAAATGGTTAGCCACGACACGGACCCGGACACGGACACGACCCACACGTTAAGAAAAAGGGATGTCGAAAAGGTACATACGTCTTTCTTCTTGCTGGCGATGTAAAGAAAAGTACAGGACATTACCTCGCCACCTTCAACCCTTTCTAAAGTTAGCTTCGTTCAAAGGTACCGTTCTCCAAAGGGGTTATACGACGTAATTAAGAAAAATAACACTAAGTATTATCACGACGACACCGAGCGAAGCGACGATGAAACCAAGGTACTCAGTAAGTTAAAAGATGATTCTGATCCCCTCTTGGAACTTGGAAGATATCATTTGTCGACATTTATTCTATACATCGCGATAGCAGGGTACTGGAGTGGATGCTGGATGGCTAGTCGAAACCTCTGTGTACTGAGCGAAGCAGCAACGTAATGAATGCGTGTTAAAGCAACGATATTTGTAGAGATACACAATGGTGCAGTTCTATGAATGAAAATAATACACCATTAACTCTCGACCAGTTTTCATTCTAATTTAATATTCGTCTTCGGCGAATTGCTAAAGCCAATGTAGTTAAACCAGTCTCACTTCTGTCTTATTTGCGCTGATATTTGCAGCAGTAATGGGCAAGAGGTATTGCGGATTAGTGCATGGGTAATGAAGCTAGACATGTCGTGATTTAATTACTCAGCTTGATATTTTTACAAAATATCAAGTTTTTTCAAAAAATTATAAGAGAGGCGATTTTTTCTTCATATTTGAGGACTGAGGTAAATGAAATTAAAAATGGAATGTATTGGTTGTGTTGAACACATAGAGGTACAACAAAATGGGAATAATTGCAAAAAATTTGCAAAAATTTTAATAACGAACACTTCCAACTTTCGATGTTGGTCACTTTTTTGATTTTTTTGTTTTTCAAAACTGCTATTTGTGGTTAACAAAGTTTCCAAGGTTCCTCAAAATTAAAGATGAGGTCATCGCAGGATTTGGTAAAAACTTATCACAGCATTTGAGATGAGGTTATCACAAAATATTGGCCCCTTTCAAGAACCAATTTTTTCCAAATCACAATTTCTCAATTTCAATAAAAAATTCATTTTTTTTCTCAAAAACTTTTATTCATTACTACAGTTCAAATTTTGAGCTTTTTTTTTACAAAACAATTGTCTCTTAAAAAAATTCTATTTCTACTTTTTTTTTTTTAGGATTTTCAGATTTGCAATTTTTCAACATTTTTTTACATTTTGTAATGATGTTCTTTTTGAAAAAAGTTTATTACCACATTTTCCCCAAAATTTCATTTTTTCAACCAAATTTCATCTTCTAAAAAAATTTGTCAATTTATAATTTTTCAGCTCCAAGATGAAAATTATCATTTTTTTTAAATATGACTTTTATGGGTTTTCGAAGACGCTGAATTCATTTTTTCGTCTCATTTTGAGTCCAAATCTACATTTAAAGGGGATCTCCAGAGAAAGGAGAAAAACTCGAAATCACCAAAAAAAAAAAAAAAAAAACATGCGAGGTATGGAAATTTTGGTTTTTTACCTCCCAAATCCGTTTTTGATATAATTTGCGAAAAATTCTCAGAAGTAGTTTTGCCATTTTTTTAAATAGGTATTAATTGATTTTTTCATGAAAATTAAAAAATTTTGTTTACCTAGAATAATTTTTTAAAATTTCGTTCAAAATTTCTGTTCGAAATTTATTTGAAATTTGGTTCAAAAATTATTTTAAAAAATTTTGTTCAGGACATTTTTTTTAAAAGTAAAAAATGTAAGTAGAAACATAAGTTTTCTTACCTCCCCGATTTACAAAGTTGTCTTACGCAGTTAAAAAAAAAAAAAAATTATGGACTTTTTCCCCAACTTGCCTTTGTTTGATAAAATTTTTTCCAGATTATTTTCCGCCGAATCGCTCTTTTCCAAAAATTTGTTACAAATTTTTTTCAAATCAATTTTCACCTTGAATATTTCAAAAATTTTACCACATTTTTCAGATTTCTTATCGTTCACAATTTTTCATTTCCTACAAATGTTGCTCTTTTCAAAAAAAAAAAAAAAAAAAATTCAACAATTATTTTCAATTTACTTATAACTTGATAACTTTCTGAAAAATTTAATGCTTTCAATTTTTTGCATTTGTGGGGGGGGGGGGACCAGATGTTCTACAAAATTGACCTGTTTCAATTTCTATTTTTTTTTTCAATTCGTCAATTCACAATTTTTCAGCTTCAATAAAAATTCAATTTTTTCATATTGTACGTTCTCAGTTTTTTTTCATAATTTGTCAGTAAATTGGAGTTTTTCTCATTTTTAAATTTTTTTTTTCAAGTTTTTTTTTTCAACTTTTCAATGAAATTTCTGTGAAAGTATTTTATCATATCAAAAAATTGTGCCCCTAAAAAAATATTCAGTCCCGAGCGGCACACCCCTTTGATAATATCGGAAGATGTAACGTATCGATAAAAAATCGTTTGAAAATCTATAGATGTTCTCACTATATTATAAAGATTTATCGGTACAATTTCATAGGCAAAAAATCTAAAAACTATCGAATTCGATATTATTAAGATTTTATGACGATATTTGTCAACGATACTATCGAGAAAGAATATTGAATTTATCGATTTCAATTTTCCACCGATTTTGTGCAGATATTTGAAACTACATTATCGACAAAGAATATTAAATTTATCGAATTCGATTTTTTAACGATTTTGTAAAGATATTTAAAACTATATTATCGACAGATTATATGAAATTTCTCGACTTCGATATTTTACCGATTTTTTGACGACATTTGAAACTATATTATCGACAGATTATATTAAATTTATCGAATCCGATTTTTTAAAGATATTTGAAACTATTTTATCGACACATAATATGCAATTTCTCGAATTCGATTTTCTAACGATTGCGTGTAGATATTTGAAACTATATTATCGACACGTAATATGAAATTTCTCGATTTCGATTTTTTAACGATTTTGTGACGATATTTGAAACTATATTATCGACAAATTATCTAAAATTTCTCGAATTCAATTTTTTAACGATTTTGTGAAGATATTTAAAACTATATTATCGACACGTAATCTGAAATTTCTCGAATTCGACTTTTCAACGATTTTGTGACAATATTTGAAATTATTTCCAAATTTTAAAAATTGGTGAAAATTTTTCTAAGTCCAACTCGTCTGGAAGTACTAAACTGCCTATTATAAGCGTTTTATTGCTAATTCCTCAACGATAAGGTATGGCATAGTGGTTAAGGAAGAGGATTACCATGGAGGAGGTAGATGGTTCAAGCCCCACGGGTGGCAGATTTTTTATATTTTTTTTTGACTTTTTCTGAAATGATCCTCTTACCGCAACATGAATAATGTGTTTAGGCATAGTTTAATGTATTAATTATGCTAATTAAGGATTTTTAATTATAGAAAAAAGCTAGTAAAATACGAAAAATCGGAATAAAAAATCGATAAAAAATCGATAAAAAATCGACAGAATATCGAATTCGATAAAGTGTCGCAAAAGTTCCGCCTAAATCGTGAAATTATCTTTCGATATTATAGATATATTATCGATAAAATATCTTACTATAATCTCGAAATGTTTGCTAACTATAATTCGTCGATAATCTATCTATATATCGAAAGATAATTTCACGATTTAGGCGGAACTTTTGCGACACTTTATCGAATTCGATATTCTGTCGATTTTTTATTTCGATAATTTTTCAATTGTGGTGCACGGAGTTTTTAATTGATTTCTTTCATTCCCTTTTTTCAATAAATTCATCGAAAGTATTTTGAAATTTCAATTTTTTGCAAAAGACATAAATTTCACCCAAATAAAAAAAATCGCTCTTAACCCATCTCCCCTCCACCCCACAACGAATTCTCACTCTGCAGTCCAAAATCTACGATAATTCCATAATTTCGAATTATGATAATCCACAGACTGTTTTTCAAGGAAGCATTGACTCGGACGCGGAGAAACCAGCAATGGCGCGCTAATAACCCTGGTTACCGAGATTTAATTACCTGCTAGCTGAGTTGGGTGACCGAGCCGCCAAATTATCGATATCTCGTTCGACATGAACATCGAACAAGTACATCGTCTTTATAGATAGTAATAAGTACATCGTACACTGGTGCCTACGAGCGAGGAGGGTGGAAAGTACATAGGTTCCTATATACGAGAGGAATAATAAAAAATTATAATCGTCCGTACTTATAGGTAGTATACGGGTTGGTACATCCAACATGTTAATTATTTTCCAACTTAGCCGTGATAATTATACGATTTTGATTTCGAGAAAGCAGCATCGCTGTACACATATAAGATGAGTATAGAAGTATATAAAGCGATCTTACGTATTTAGAAACTGCCTTTAGATTGTTTATACAAGCCAATAATTATTAAGAATGCGAAGGCTATACACAGACGCTGCAGTCGATGTTCGATACCCCTTTGTACTGCCCCCGCCTCGCCTAGCCCCCTAGTGCATTAAATACGTTACCTTTTGCCGAGTAATTAATCAAATTACAGTCGGCTCTGTGAAGCAGCCGGTATTCGACAATTAATGGTCGTTTCGGAGAGACCAAGTCGAAGAAAACACGTTTTAATAAACTAGACGAATAATTATACAACTTGGCATATTTTTAGGTAATGGAAAGTCACCGTCTAATTACCGACTATAGCATAATAATGCATCGATGTGCAAAAAAAATATACCCAAATGTCGACTTCAAGTTCGATACTTTACCTTGTGTCGTGTCGCGGTGTCTCTCGAGAGTACACAGATTCTTTGGCAGGAGAAAGAGTCAGCGTGTGTTTGGATCAGGCAACTTTTTTGGTTTTTTTTTCAACCACCTTTGAAAAAGACGCAATATTCTCGTATGCTCGCGGATCAATCATAATCAATCACATTCTTGGTAACCATGGTTACTCGATAACATTTAAAAAAGGAAAAAAGTCGTAGCACCCTCTGCCTCTAATACATTGGTAGGCAGAAGAGGCACATTGTATGGTATAATTTCGCATTATTGTACTTGGCAATGGAAAAATTATCCAAAAAGAAGTGTAAAAAATTAAACCATTGGTAAATGAGGTATTCGAATTTCGAAAATGTTGACTTTGTAAGCAGAGACGACAATTCGGCTGCAGATACCGAATGGTGGGCCCACAGGGGAGGAGGTGAACACCTGGTGGTAGCATTCTTTCACGCGCAACACAACACAATTTACAAAACAACGCTATAGGGGTAAAGATGTGCATGCTTTTTATGGGTCAGGTAAAGGTAAAAGACGTGTATATTCTCTTTTGTTGTTGTTGTTGTTGTTGCTGCTGCTGCTGCCGATGGTACTGAATCTCTGAGTCTGAATCTGTTTCCATGTATAGAAAATTATGTAAGCGAGCCATCGCATCGATCTGCGTATATAGTGAAGTATTTCCCTTCTTTTTTTCCTCTCTTTTTCATCTTCACGTACGCACATAAAAAGATATACTTACACCTGTCAGCGTGCAAATATACACCGAAATTAATTTCCTCGCGTGGTTTTCCTTTTTATCTCTGTTTTTTTTCTTCTTTTTTTCTTCTTCTTACGAGTATTGTTTGTTCCATAGAACGTACGTAGTGTTGGGAGTAATTAATTACGATGGGTTTTTTCTACTTTTTTTGTTCGAATCAAGGTTTCAATTAAAGTGTAACGATTTTTAATGAATTTATACGTCCAGGTATGTGTTGTTATACGTGGTATTTGTTTCGAGTTTCGGAGGCCTACTACGTTGCTCGTGTCGTTCGATGGTGAGATTTTACCTATTAGTTGGTTTGGGCTTTGGAGAAATAAAATATGCGGTGGGTTCGGATGAATTGATACTAGGGTGGCCCTTATTTTTCGAATTTTGGAAATGTTGTCGGGACGGGGGGTCAATTGGTGACATATTGGTAGAAAATAATTCCCTATTTTTTATTTTTCCTCTAACTGAATTTTAAGCCGTTTCTTAGGGGCCCCCAAATTTGAAAAAATCAAAAAAATAGAAAAAATAGAGCATTTTGAAAATTTTTGAAAATTTTTAGCAAAATGGTCATAGGGATGGTATTTCTATAAGACAAGACCATTTTCGATGATTTCTCATCTTTACCCCCCCTTTTCATGGGACATAAAAAAAACGTCATTTTTTACGTTTTTTAAAAAATTTGAAAAAAATGACTAAAAATTAAAGAAACATTTTTTTTTTGAATAAAATGCTTTTAGCATACATGTTATCACCCAAAAAGGTCATTTACGGCGATTTTTCATCCTTACCTTCATTTTTGGGAACCTCATTTTTTTCAATTTTTGAAAAATTCTCACTGATACGGCAGTGGTGAAAAATCACCGTAAATTACCTTTTTGGGTGATAACATGTATGTTGAAACCATTTTATTACATTTTTTTTTTTTTTAAATTTGTAGCCATTTTTTTCAAATTTTTTAAAAAACGTAGAAAATGACGTTTTTTCATGTCCCATGAAAAGGGGGGGGGTAAAGATAAGAAATCATCGAAAATGGTCTTGTCTTATAGAAATACCATCCCTATGACCATTTTGCTAAAAATTTTCAAAAATTTTCAAAATGTTCTATTTTTTCTATTTTTTTGATTTTTTCAAATTTCGGGGCCCCTGAGAAACGGCTTAAAATTCAGTTAGAGGAAAAATAAAAAATAGGGAATTATTTTCTACCATTATGTCACCAATTGACCCCCCGGTCCCGACAAAATTTCTAAAATTCAAAAAATAAGGGCCACCCTAATTGATACTCCTAGAAGTGTTTTTGAGTGACGATGTGTTAAATGGGCTGTCTAGATACAGGAGGGCGATTAAAGGCTCTACAGATAGTGGTTCCTGTGTAATTTTGTGACACCCCGGTTCCCCCTCTCGAAAACAATGAGACGTATTTTTTAATCGTTTCTTTGAGGCAATTTTTTTTCGATTCTCAAAAAGAGGTCACAATGTGGAAAAAAATGAGTAGGTAAAAAAAAATAAAAATTTGAAAATTTAAAATTTAAAAAAAAAATGAAAATTGAAATTAACTTTTGAATTTACAAAATACAAAACATTGGGAAAATTGAAATAAAAAAAACCAAGTAGGTAAGAAAAAATTGAAAATAGGTTTAAAATGTGTGAGAATTAAAATTCGAAAAAATTAACTGAAATGATGAAAAAAAATTAAATAACATATAGGCACACAAACAGGTATACTCGAAAAGATTTAGGGAAGTGATTCAAAGTTTAAAAATTCAGAACTTTCAAAAATTAAAAAAATTGAAAACATTAAAATGTGAACATTTTTGTGATAACTTTATCTAAAACCCACGATAATCTCATCCCAAATTCGAAGTAGCCTTATCAAAAAGTTATGATCATTTCATTTCAATTTTTGTGATAATGATAATCGTATCACATGTGCTCACTTAATCCAAAATTATGTGAAAAACATATTCAGAACATTATGCAAAATTAATCCAAAATTTTGAGTTAACCTTATTTAAATTTTGTGACAACGTTATCCCAAATTTTGTGATAAGCTCATCTCAAATTTTGTGATAACTTTATCCCAAAGGGTATAGCCGGGTAAGATAGGGTGATTTGGCCCCCGAGCGAATTTTGAAACCAACTTGTGGAAGTTGGTCCTTATGGTCTAAAACCTCCGTGACTAAATTTTTAGGTCGCTACCTCACCCCCGCCCCCTCCTTGGGCGAAAAATGTGATTTTTCGATTATAATTTTTGATTTTGACAGTTTTCAACCGAATTTTTTCAAACTCGAGTAGATGTTAGGTATACTCAAGGGTCATCAATGGAAATTTTTTCAACATTTTTCGAACCTATCTTCATCGTGAAATGCGCGTTTTGAGTTTTCTAACGGTCATTTCGACAAGTTTTTTCAGAGGTGCAATAATGAAAAAAATATATATTGTACACTTAGTCTGGATGTACAACATATATTTTTTTCAGAATTTTTTATATAGGTGGAAGACCTTCAAAAATGCAAAAAACTGATTTTTTTCATCATTTTTCGCGCGAAAAACAGTAATTTTTGGTCAAAAAAATTTTTCGTTGTAGTATATCACTAAATATGTAGTTATACACCATCAACCCAAATTTGGATGAAATTCGTTGATTTTTTCTATTTTTTTAAATTTTCATTTAAATCAACTCAGTGACGCCATTTTGGGAACCCCCAGTGTCCCTCGAGGTGTCTGGAGGGCCTAAAATTCATGTTTGGACATGTCTCAAGTCAATATTTGTCATAAACAGAAATTTTTGCAAAATTGAGAAAATTTGATTTTTTGCTCACATACATAAAATTACACTTTTGACTTCGGAAAATAAATTGTTCTCACAATCTCTCATACCTGATGGTTGAAAAAATGGAATTTTCTCAACTTCACGAAAATTTCTGTTTATGACAAATATCGACTTGAAACATGTCCAAACATGACTTTTAGGCCCTCCAGACAACTCGAGGCCCACTGGGGGTTCCCAAAATGGCGCCACTCAGTTGATTTAAATGAAAATTTAAAAAAATAGAAAAAATCAACGAATTTCATCCAAATTTGGGTTGATGGTGTATAACTACGTATTTAGTGATATACTACGACGACAATTTTTTTCGACCAAAAATGACTGTTTTTCGCGCGAAAAATGATGAAAAAAATCAGTTTTTTGAATTTTTGAAGGTCTTCCACCTGTATAAAAAAATCTGAAAAAAATATATGTTGTACATCCAGACTAGGTGTACAATACATATTTTTTTCATTATTGCACCTCTGAAAGAACTTGTCGAAATGGCCGTTAGTAAACTTAAAACGCGCATTTTCACGATGAAGATAGGTTCGAAAAATGTTGAAAAAATTTCCATGGATGACCCCTTGAGTATACCTAACATCTACTCGAGTTTGAAAAAAATTCGGTTGAAAACTGTCAAAATCAAAAATTATAATCGAAAAATCACATTTTTCGCCCTAGGAGGGGGTGTGGGTGAGGTAGCGACCTAAAAATTTAGTCACGGGGGTTTTAGACCATAAGGACCAACTTCCACAAGTTGGTTTCAAAATTCGCTCTGGGGGCCAAATCACCCTATCTTACCCGGCTATACCCTTTTGTGACATCCTCATTCCAAATTTTGAGATGAGCATATTTCAAATTTTGTGATAACATTATTCCAAATTTTGTGATAAGCTAATCTCAAATTTTGTGGCAACCATATCTCAAACTTTGTGATAACTAGGTACCTATATCCTAAATTTTGTGACATCCTTATTCCAAATTTTGTGATAAGCTTATCAAATTTTGTGATAACATTATCCCAGATTTTGTGATACCCTTATATCAATGCGAAATCCTGCTCGACCAATTTTTGAAAAATTTTGAAATCATCAATAATTATAAAAAAATTTAATTTTTAGTAAATTCAGAAAAATTGTCAAATTGCATTTAACCAATGAAAAAAGCTACCCTAAATATTAATGCAAAATCCTTCTCCGACCAACTTTTAAAAAATTTTGAAATCATCAATTATGTGAACATTTTAATTTTCAGACTTTCAGTTAATTCAGAAAAATTGCTAAATTGAATTTAAAAAAATTATTAGGTACTGAAAAAATGATAAATTAGGATTGTACCTACAACATCTTGAAAATATAGTTTCAAGCAAAATTTTGAAAATTCAGGGTTGGAAAATTTTTAAATTTCAAGATTCCAGGACTTAGCATTTTGAACAAAATTTGAAAAAAAAAAAATTTTTGGGGCCAATTTAAAAAATATACAAATCAATGTTTTTTAATTGTTTAAAATAATTTTGTTTTGAAAATACTAAAAAAATCTGATTTTGTGTTATACCCAATTCAGTTTTCCAACTTTACAAAAATCGTCTGATGTTTCAAAAAAAGTTGAAATTTTTTTGTTGAAAATATTCAAGCTGTGAAAAATATTTTTTTGATGTTTTTACGTAAAATTTAGACTGTATAAATTTTTGTGCAACGTTTTCCATGCATTTTGAAAAAATTTCCAGAATGTTGAAAAACAGGTGCAGGTGCAGTGCAAATCATTTGGGACAACCCTCGTATCTTATGTATAAAAATTTTATTCATTTTTTGTTGAAGATTCATCCATTGGAATTTTTCGAAAAATGGACTGATCCACCACCTCATAACTCGAAATAGGGAGTTAAAAAGGTAGCATCTCTTACCTTAAACCCGAATGTGGAGCCCGAGGTTACGAACTTGGACATTCTATTCTCACCTTATTGATTCTAAATTTATAATCGACCCATCGATATACTCGAGAAAGAAAATAACAACAAAATTAATTCATTATTCATGTATTTTTTTTTTTTTCAAGACTCGATCTAGGAACCATTTTGGAAATCTTATATTTTTCACGCGAATGAAAACAAACCATATGGAAAAAATTATCGATACATATTTAAAATCGGAATATTTAATGGCAACAGAAAAAAAAAGGGACAAAGAAACTTCTTTATATTCGCCTCGCACTGGTAGGTAATATATTCCTCAAATGGGAAAAAAAGAAAAAGAAAAATCGAAATAAAACTTTCCATTAATTTATAAAGACTAAAAAATACCCTACAGGATGCCCTCGTGTAGTAATATTTTTATCGGCGGCGTAAAGGTTGCGTGTTGAATTACATCGTTTTGTTTTCGGAATAAGATTAACATTTTAATTCGAGCACGTACCATGTTCGCAACAATGTATCATTTACCTAGCATACGTATATAGCAGAAGCGTTCCTATAATTGTGAAACGATTTTTTTTTTCTTCTTTCTTCAAAATAGTGAAATTAACTGGCTCGTGGGTAGATAGGTTCAATTTCAGATTATTTTTTTCCCCATTTGCCCCACGCTTTGTTTATCCAAACCGGCCTAATATTATGGTAAGCGTCTTAATTGAAGGGTAGTACGTTAAAAATCCGCCGAAAATACAATTTTTCGGGCTTCGCTGGTCGCAAAATGCGGCGAAATTTTCATCAGGCACGTTTTTAATTTCCAACGTCGTACGCGAGAAGACGTTACAACTGCCTTGTTAACTGTTTAACGACCGTACCAAATTGCAAAGATTAATAAGTTCGGGCTCCTGTTTGGTTACGTACAAGCAACCGTTATAACATTTCAACCCCTAAGAACCGCCGTGCCAGAGTCGTTTATACCACATATCCTGCCCGCTAATTCTATCGCACGTTGCTGTGTGAGTGTCTTAAATGGCCATCCTGGTTAGGAGTAATTTTTTTAGATGAATTATTACCACCTTTATTGTATCTAAAAGTTGACCTCTGGGATGAGCTGGGGGAGAAGCTGCACGATGGACGTATAATATTATGTAATAAGTGATACGATGAGATGGGTTTTTCGTAAAATGACTTCTTCTATTAAAATTACTTTTCGTTAACTTATATTTTTTTCCATAAAGTTTTAATTTTTCTCGTGATATTTTGGTGATTTCTTCATAATTTTTCTGTGATATTTTCATTGAAAAATTTTTTTATTTCGAAAATTTTTCATTCAATTATAGTTATTCAAATTTTTTCTACCTTCTTAAAAGTGAAATTTTTCACTTTTAAAAATAATAGGTAGGTAGGTATATTTAAAAGATATTTTCATAATTTTTTCGCATAAAAACTTTCCAACATTTTATTGATGATTTTTTTTTTAAATCGTAAATTAAGGCAGGGCATTACGTGTAATAAAGTAAATTAATTTCTGTATTTTGTGTAAATTCAATAATTAATAAAATTTTAAAAATTGAAGAATTTTTTGGAATCAAATTTTTTAAATTTTTATTGCAATTGACAATTATTTTTGAAAACTTCAGAATCGTAGGTAAACCAAGAAGGGGCATGCTGGGTTTATTTTAGAACATTTCAGAATCATACGAAACCCCAGAGAGGGCATGGCATGCTGGGTTTATTTTTGAAAATTTGAAAATTGTAGGAAATCGTAAAAGGATATTGAAAATTTCAAAATCATAGAAAAACATAAAGGGGACATGCTAGGTTTAGCCTATTTATGAAAATTTCAAAATTTTAGGAAACCCTAGAAAGGGCACTCTGAGTTTATTCGTGAAAATTTCAGAATTGTATGGGAAAACTTGAACTGGGCGAGCTGTGTTCATTTTTAGAAAATTTCACCTACAAAATTTTTGTATGGATAAATTTTTAACTGTAATGATCGAAGACGTCTACCTAGACCTGAAACCTACTTAAGTAGGTATTGAAAAAATTGGGTAGAATCTTTCTCCAGAAAATTAAAAAATTTTCAATAAAAAAAATTGAGATATTTTGTTTTCCTCTAAAAAAAATTTGGATTTTTTTTCTAAAAAAAAGTGAAAGATTTTTTAATTCAAGATTTTGAAAAAAAATTCTCCAAGAACATTCAAACATTTTTTATTTCAAAACATTAAAAAATAGGGAGTTTTCTAATTTAAAAATTTTAGAGAAATTCCTTCAGAAAATTGAAATTTTACTTCCGACTAGGAGATTTCTTTTACTTCGTGAAATTGAAAAAAATTCTTTGAAAAAATTTAGAGGATTTCTACTTTAAAACATTGAAAAATTGAAAATAAAAATTTTAAATGAGAAATTTTTTTATCACAAAAGATTGAGATATTTTTTACTCCTGAAAAAATTGAGGAAAAAAATGAGTATCTTCCTCCAAAAAATTTAAAAATTTTTAATCCAAGAAATTGAGAGATGATTTCCTTTAAAAAATTAGGATTTTTTGGTCGTGAAAAAATTAAAGATTTCATTAATCCAAAAACTTGAAAAAATTTTCTCCAAGAAAATTCAAACATTTTTTATTTCAAAACATTAAAAAATTGGAAGTTTTCCAATTATTTAAAAAAAATGAGAAATTCCTGTAGAAAATTGAAATTTCATTTCCGTCAAAAAATTGAAATATTTTTTTGCTTCAAGAAATTGAAAATTTTTTGGGGGTTTTCTACTTAAAAACATTGAATAAACTAAAAAAAAAAAAAAAAAAAAAACTAAAAAAAAAAAAATTGAAACGAGAAATTTCTTCATCCCAAAAGATTGAGATATTTTTTACTCCTCTCCTAAAGAAATTGGGGGAAAAAATTGGAATCATACTCGAGAAAATTGAAAAATTTTCAGTAATTTTTCATTTCAAAATTTTGAAAAATTGAGATTTTTAAATTTGAAAAGAATTAAGGAAGTTTTGAATTTTAAAAAATGTGAGAAATTTTTTTCTCCAAAAATTTGAAGACTATTTCGACTAAAAAAGTTGAAGATGACCAATTTCACTTGATTTTTCGAAGTAGAAATTTTTCTAAAATTTTCGGGAAAAAAACTTTCAATCTTATGGAAATAATTTATTTTCAAGGTTTTTGAAGTGAAAATTCAAAAAGAAATTCCAAATTAATACCTACTTAATTTTGTTCATTTTTTTGAATAATTGATTCTCCTAATTTTTAGGGGAAAAAATCACTCAATTGAAAAAATGTCAACAGTTTTTCTACTATCAAAATATTTCAATATTTTAAAATAAAATTCTAATTAAAAAGTTTTTTCATTTTTTTCATTTTTTTTTTTTTTGTTGAAAAAAATCAATTTTTTAGTGTAGAAATATATATATATATATATATATTTTTAAATTCAAGGGAATTTTTTTTTTTTTTTATATATATCCACCTACCAGAAATAGGAGCTGGAGAAAATGGAGAGTTTTTAATACCTACAGTACAAAATAAGAAATCGTGGTCGTGCAGAGTTCGCGTGTAAACTTTTCCTAATTCAATTAACTATTTATAACGAAAAAATAACTTCTTATAGTACGATAAAGTGTAGAATGCTTTGCGTATTTGAGTATTCAAAACGCGAGCAATACACGCCGGTGTGAGGCGCTTTGCCACGTTAATTATTTAGGGAAGTCGAATAAAACAATAAAATTCATTCAATGATCAAGGCTGATGGTAATTGCGTTTTGTAATTATACACTACGACGCGTACAACCGAAAATTTAAGACCGCGTTGGTTTAGATATGTTTTTTTTTATTCCTCTCATATTTTTTTTTTTTGTAGGCGCATGAACCTACGAAACACGAGGGGAGAGCGTTCGCATAGGTGTATGATTAACGCGTCGAATTAAAAATCAAGAATGTAACAACGTAAAACGAGTACAACACAACAATGCCGCACAAAATCGTACTTGAATTAGAATATTATAAAGATCGAAGGTGAACGTTTGTGATCCTGATAGCAAATCTATACTCGTACATCCACGCTGAGATCACAACGGTTATTTGTTTTGTCATCGGCACGGCGGCGTTAAATTAGAAACAAAATAAATAACTAGAATAAATTTGTACGAGTACCATCTGAGGATAGGTACTTTATACCAACGAGGCAATGAGCAGCTTCAGGGGAGACGTGGACTGACCAGAAATAGAAAAGGGACACAGTCAGAGTATTGTTAACACATTACCTAATTGACAGTCGTTCGCCTGATAAATAATGCCCAGTTTAGTATTGTTTTACGTAGTCGTCCTACAACGTGACGGTAATAACCGTAAGAGTGACTACAGATAACCCCCCTCCCCCGGCCCAAGCACTACTCTTGTAAACGTACGAGGAACGCGATGAAATCGAAAGTAAGACGGAAATGACTGAGGTGATGGTCACTGGCGGCAAAAAAAAAAAAAAAAAAAAAAAACGTATTGTTCGTGTGCTCATGCTACAAATTGGGTTCAAAAATGTGCCCAGTAGAGATACAATGCACATTTTTGAATCAAAAATGCCTATTTCAGAAATAAATGAAATAAAATCTTAATAAATAAATAAAAAATAATAATTTGGTAGGTAGGTATTTTTAATAAAAATTTCAACTACGATCATAGATTTTCAATAGTTGTGAACATTTTTCAGTTTTGATTTTTGTTCAATTTTTAATCATTCTGAAATTTTTTGAATTCTTATACGAGTATCTATTAAAAGTTATTCCAATTTTTTGATTTTTCAAAAATTTCATAACATTAAATTTTTTTTTAAACGCCATGTACAGCAACAATTTTCTGAAAATTTTGCAGTTTTTAAACGTTTATCAATTTTTAAAAATTTCTAACATTCACTCCTCCCTCGCGACGTATACGAGTACAAAAGAGGTTTGCCCTTTTCAGAAAATTTTCAGCTCTGCTACTGAAAATGATTTTTCACAAAATTTCAATTAGATTTTTCCACTACCCAAAATTGAGAAAATCTCTTCTCCAAAAAATTTGACTATTCTTTTTCAAAAATTTTATGAAAAAAATACCCGAGCGGCACACTCGATCGATAATATCGGTAGATGTAACGTATCGATAAAAAATCGTTTGAAAATCTATAGATGTTCTCACGATATTATAAAGATTTATCGGTACAACTTCATAGGCAAAAAATCTGAAAACTATCGAATTCGATATTATTAAGATTTTATGACGATATTCGTCAACGATACTATCGACAAAGAATATTAAATTTATCGATACCGATTTTCCACCGATTTTGTGCAGATATTTGAAACTACATTATCGACAAAGAATATTAAATTTATCGAATTCGATTTTTTAACGATTTTGTAAAGATATTTAAAACTATATTATCGACAGATTATATGAAATTTCTCGACTTCGATATTTTACGGATTTTTTGACGACATTTGAAACTATATTATCGACAGATTATATTAAATTTATCGAATCCGATTTTTTACCGATTTTGTAAAGATATTTGAAACTATATTATCGACACATAATATGCAATTTCTCGAATTCGATTTTCTAACGATTGCGTGAAGATATTTGAAACTATATTATCGACACGTAATATGAAATTTCTCGATTTCGATTTTTTAACGATTTTGTGACGATATTTGAAACTATATTATCGACAAATAATCTGAAATTTCTCGAATTCGATTTTTTAACGATTTTGTGAAGATATTTAAAACTTTATTATCGACACGTAATCTGAAATTTCTCGAATTCGATTTTTCAACGATTTTATGACGATATTTGAAACTATATTATCGACTCGTAATATGAAATTCCTCGAATTCGATTTTTCAACGATTTTGTGGCGATATTTGAAACTACATTATCGACAAATAATCTGAAATTTGTCGAACGATTTTTCAACGATTTTGTGACGATATTTGAAATTGGTGAAAATTTTTCCAAGTCCAACACGTCTGGAAGTACTAAACTGCCTATTATAAGCGTTGTATTGCTAATTCCTCAACGATAAGGTATGGCATAGTGGTTAAGGAAGAGGATTACCATGCAGGAGGTAAATGGTTCAAGCCCCACGGGTGGCAGATTTTTTATAATTTTTTTTGACTTTTTCTGAAATGATCCTCTTACCGTAACATGAATAATGTGTTTAGGCATAGTTTAATGTATTAATTATGCTAATTAATGATTTTTAATTATAGAAAAAAGCTAGTAAAAGACGAAAAATCGGAATAAAAAATCGATAAAAAATCGGCAGAATATCGAATTCGATAAAGTGTCGCGAAAGTTCCGCCTAAATCGTGAAATTATCTTTCGATATTATAGATAGATTATCGATAAAATATCTTACTATAATCTCGAAATTTTTACTAACTATAATTCGTCGATAATCTATCTATATATCGAAAGATAATTTCACGATTTATGCGGAACTAACGCGACACTTTATCGAATTCGATATTCTGTCGATTTTTTATTTCGATAATTTGTCGATTGTGCTGCTCGGGTATGATTTTTTTCTCTCAAGAAAATTAAGACATGAATAGAGGATCTAGGCATTTCTCCAAAAATATAAACATTTTTTTTCATCTATAATAGAGATGTTTTCAAGAAACTGAGACGTTATTTTATGCTGACTCCAAACTAATGGAGTTTAATTTTTTTTTCTCAAAAAATTAGAAATTTCATTCTAAGAAAAAAAATCTTCAATTTGTTCCCACATCTTATTTTTTTTAAAGTGATTTTTTTCAAAAAATTAAATGTTCTACTTCAATTATTCCAAAGAAATTGAAAAAAAATTTCTCTAAAAAAATAGACGATTTTCTCTTGAAAAAAAAATTGTTTTTAGTTACTTACTTTTGGAAATGTTTTTAAAATTTTGAAATATTTTTATTTTAGAAAAAATGCTGATTTTTTTTGTAGATGAAGTGATTATTTTCCTAAAAATTGAAAGAATTCTTATTCAAAAATATTTATAGGTACCGGTAATAAAAAATAAAAAATAATAAAAAACTGATTACTCTGGAAAATTTTTAAAATTTTTCCATCAAAAAATCAAAAGGAAATTTTGCCATAAAATTGAAAGATTTTTTTTTCAAAAATTTTAGAAATTTTTTTTTTCAAAAAATAAAATTATCTAAAATGATTATTTTCTTCAAAAATTCGGAAAAAGTTTTGTTCTTAGATAGGTACTTAAAAAATAATAATAAAACTTCTTTCAAAAAAATTAAAATTTTTTTGCTCCACAAAAATATGAGATTTTTTTCTCCCAAAAAACAAAATTTTATTTTTGCATTTTTGGAGTTTTTTTCGGGTTAAGCTGACTTTTGCAATTTTGGGTGTTACTCGAACATTCGAGTAACCCTCCCTCTCCTCGAGTTGTCATACATTAGATATTTACTAGAACTGGCCAAATTAAAAAAATATATCTATAATTTAACATCTTCAAAAGTACCCAAATTTTGGATTTTATTTGAAATTTTTAAAATCATAAAAATCACAAAAAGCTTTTAAAATTGATCCAATTTTAAAAATAAACAAAAATTTAATAATAGGTAATCTAATTTTCAAGTTTCATCAAATTTTAAATTTTAAAATTTTGAATTTTGAGCAGTATGAAAAAATTTATCCATAAAATGTTTACTCAAATTTTAAAATATTGGCCTAATTTCCAAATGTTATATAAAATACCATCACTTAATTCACATATACTTACGAGTATATTAAATTTGAGCTCAATAGGGCAATCTGAACGGATCCTATACTCAAATGTTTTTCAATTTTTTTTTTGATGAAGAAATCTTTTAATTTTTATGCAGAAAAAAATTTGAGTTTTTCTAAAAATGAAAAAACTACATTTTCTGTAGAAAAAAAAAATCTCAATTTTCCTGATGAAGTAAAAGTATGTCTACTTATTTCTAAAATTTTTAGAGGAAAAAAATGGTGAAATAATATTCAATTTTTTTAGGGAAACCCTCTCTCTTGGAAAACGAAAAAACTCTGACGCATTAATGTGTTAGAAAAGCTGATTTTTTATTTTATTATTTTATCAATCAATAATAATTTACTAATAATTATTTTTTTCATTTCAAATACATAAATAATTTTTACCTAAAATATTTTATACTCACATTTTTTTTGGAAAGGAATTCCTTATTTAAAAAAAATCTCAAATTTGTGATCTTGATTATTATTTTTTTATTTTTTATTTTTTTTAATACAATTTCTTTTTAAATGATAAATTTTTCTCTCATTAGTAGGTACATTATATAGGTATGTATTAAAATTGATATTTATTTTTCAAATATTTCTTAAAATGAAAAACAACATTTTTTTCAAATATTTTTTTAAAACTAGTAAATACTGATTTAAATACATGTAAAAAATGTTTTTGAAAAATACATTCTGATTAATTTGAGACTTGAGAGGAAACTGCAGTTTTTGGAGATGAGGTCAATACCTATTTTAAAGAGAGAAACCAAATGTTTTATCAGTTTTTTTTGTTTCTCTGAAATTTTAAATGGAATCTTCAACTTTTTGGGAATGAAATCACCATTTTTTTTTTGGAAAAATTTCAAAATTTTTTATGAAAAAAAATTGAATTTTTTGTTTGAAAGTATCTCAAAGGTATTTTTTTCGGAGTGTTGTTTCTCAAATTTTTAGAGATTTATCATTTTATTCTTCGGAAATTTTTTTAAAAATTTTTTAGATGATGTTTAAATATAAAAAAAAAAGTTCAAACTTTTTTTAGGGGGCGGGGTGTGGGGACTGAAAGGGTGTAAAGCGAGTTTAGAGTTTATCTCATTAGTAGGTCATACATAGGATTGAGAGATTTTTTATGTAGGGGTACTGTGCTATTCTATTTTATTTTAAATTCAATTTAGATTTAAATCCAAAATACAGATTTAAGAAAGGGGCTTTTGGGAAAAGTTAACAAATTTCAGTTTTTTGAAAATATAAGATATATCTGGAAAAAATAAAAACTCATTTTTTCGAGTAAAAATCTATTATTTTTGTAGTATTTTTTGAAAAAAAAAATTAATTAAAAAAATCATGATATAATCGTAATCTCAATTTTGTAGGTATTATTTTTTCAAAATTCAGTTTCGCTGGAATCTGGAATGGAAAATTTCTCTCTTGTTAAATAATAAAAAAAAAAAAAAAAAATCATAAAATTAATTTTTGTCTTGTGGAAAAAATATTTCCCGGGAGTGCGGAGGGGGGGGGGGGTAGAAGAGGAATCCATAAATTTTTCGTGTTGAAAAGGCAACTTGATTTTCATTGAATTTTAAAAAAAGAAAATATTTCAATTTTTGAGACAATTTTTAAATACACAAAATTTCAGATTTTATTTTGGAATGGGAAAAGGGGGTGGAAGATAACGAGAGTTTATATTTTTGAAATTCATCAGTGGTGTTTCAATTAATTGATAATTTGAATTATTAATTTTTGTTTGTGGTTGGATTTATTTAGGGATCCTGTTTTTATTTTTTTATTATTATTTTAATATTTTTGGTGTTCATCTGGTACTGTTCTATTATAATAAAAGTATGTGGGGGAACTCTGGAGGGACATCACTAGTTTACTTCATTTTCTTAATTATTATAGATAAAGTACGTAAATTATTTCTTTATGGGCAACACTGATCAGCGTTTAGGTCGGGGCAAAACCACCTAGACACTACAAGCCATGAAGTTAAATTTGGCAACCTTGCGGTAGACGGCCGACTTGAGCAACTTGAATATGCATTTTCCAGGCAAACGAAGTGTTTTTCGCAAAAATTGATGAAAACCAAAATTGTAGAGCGAAAAATTAACTTTCGTTTAGTGTACACGGAATTTCGATTCGACGAATATTTCTCGAGTTACGGTCGAAAAACTGATTTGAAAATGGGCCGTCTACCAGATTTTCCCTATTTTCTCGATCAAAGAAGCGGTTTTTGTAAAAATTGATAAGAACAAAAATTGTAGAGCAAAAAATATACTTTCATCCTAAAATCGTTGAAATTTCGATTCGACGAAAATACCTCGATTCATTAGCAAAAACTGTTTTTTCAGATATGCAAATTTTCATTTTTTCATATTTCGCGGGCAAGCAAAGCGTTTTTCATGAAAATTGGTAGGAACTAAAATTATAGAGCATAAAAAATCCTTCAGTTTTAGTGCTTTTAAAATTTTTGATTCGACTAATTTCCTGAGTTATCGTCAAAAAACTATTTATTTTCTCATTTTCGAGGTCAACGACCCGTTTTTTGTGAAAATTGATGAAAACCAAAATTGTAGAATGAAAAATTTACTCTCGTTTGCTGCAGTCGGAATTTCGATTCGACGAATATTTCTTGAGTTATCATTGAAAAACTGATTTTGAAAATTGGCCGTCTATCAAAGTTTCCCATTTTCCCGGTCAACGAAGCAATTTTCGTGAAAATTGATAAGAACCAAAATTGTAGAGCAAAAAATGTCCTTTCATCCTAAAATCATTGAAATTTCGATTTGACGAAAATACCTCGATTTCTCAGCGTAAATTGTTTTCTTGGATATGCAAATTTTCACACATTCTCATTTTCAGTGTGAACAAAGTGTTTTTCGTGAAAATTGATCTGAACCAAAATTGTAGAGCAGAAAATTTCCTTTCGTTAATGTGTTGTCAGAATTTCGATTCGATGAATATTTCTCGAGTTATCGTCAAAAAACGGATTTGAAAGTCGGCCGTCTACTACTCAAAAATGCGACGTTGCCTTTCTACGTCCATGGCTTGTATTGTCTAGGTGGTTTTGGTCGGGTACATCGAGCTTATAAAATTTGATGCATTTTTTTCAAATGCCTAGCAAATGAAGCGACGTCGATGAAATTCTCTAACGCCACCTCGACCTTAATAAAAGAGGGGAGACAATTTTTATTTTCTTCAGTCTGAAATGGATAGTATTTGCCCAAATTCAATAGGGATCTATTCTACATGGCCCATGACCTCTCATTAAAATTTGAAGTAATTCGGTCCATTAGAACGAGACAGTTATACATACATAAATACATACATACATATCGCAAAAAATACCAAAAAAATCGGAAATCAAAACTAATAGTTGATTTTGAAAAAATCAGCTAAAACACTTTTTTTAATATTCCAAAAATTTTGAATTTTCTTGAAAAATTTTTTTTTTAGAATACATTCAAAATTAACAGAACTAAAAATAATAATAAAGTGATGATACTTGATAATAAAATAATTTTAATGGGAGAGTATAGCAGTTATCATTTGCACATAGGTACTTATTTGGGTATTTTGCGATCACCATTATTTTATATCAGATTGGAAACACCAACACGACCATATACAATTTGTGCAAAAGATGCGCCCTCACTTTGACAAAGAGAGGAGGGAAACCAAAGAAAGATAAATTCTCGGTACCCAGCCTGGCCCTGGCTGGGCATATTAGACCGCAGGCGACAAGGGGAGCTTTTTAGTTGGCGAAATCTCGTTTGGTTACAACAAATTGTACATATACGTATATTTTGTTTTTTATTTTAGCATTTTTTTTTTTTTATTTTGTAAAAAAGGGATCTTGGCGGGGTCTGTCCCTCTGCTTCTCTGCCCAACATCGTATAAAACGCGAAGAAGGAAAAAAAAGATAAAGAAAACATAAGTGGTGCGCCACGACGCTACGCCATCTACACTCGCACACAAATACACCATTAAAACGATATTCGGGAGGACGAAGTAGGCCGGGCGGGGGCAGCTCCAGCAACGAGATGAAAAGCAGGAGCTTGCGGCCGCTACCGTCGCGCACATATGAAGATCGGGCCAGGCCGGGCTAGGCAGGGCAGAGGCGGGCAGGGTGTGAGCATTTCGTATGCGGCATTTTAAATAGAAAAACGAACGCTAGGGAAACGAGGAAAAATATTACTTTAAACGTGATGCTTTTTTCATGTTTCTGTGACAGCTTTAGAGGAGAAAAGTAGTTCGTAGCCTGTACGCCGACTAAAACAATGCCGAAGATGGGGAAGGGATGAAGCAGGACAGGGATGACACCGCTAGCTTGCCCCCTGCCCCTGCCTCATCGACGAAGCGCACATTATGTATATTAAACTAGATAGCAAAAACGTATATATACTCGCGCCGCTTTCACACTCTCCAACCTGCCGCCCCATCCACCTATACACCTCACACGTACTCCACTCTATACCGCAGCTTCGTTTTATTTTTAACGTAAATATAGCCCGGGAATACACCTCCTCGCCTGCCTCTGCCACTGCCTCCTCCGAAGCCTCCTTTTTTACACTTTCCTTTTGTCAGATTTTATCTAAGGATTATTTTGAAGACAATTTTACGCAGTATATTTCTTCTTTACGCCTTGGCTGGCTCGGCTCGGCTCGGCAACGGCAAAAAAACCAACATGTATATTGAAGGATGTTACGATATTATAGAATATTGAAATTTAGGCTACGCTCTTTTTTAGCCGGATTTTCTTCATCTGTCGAATTTCTTCCGACAGGAAAATCCAGCTTGGAGGGATGAGGGCAGGAGGAAAATGTGTATGAGATAAGCGGCAAAATGTTGCGAAACTCTTTTCCATTATTTCCAACCGTGTCTGATATTTCGTTATTTGGTTGTTAACTATTTTGAACAAACATTTTTAAACTCCTGCGGTACGTTAGCTCAGTTTCAACTAAATAAGCTAAAATTCAGAGATTGAAGACATTATTTCGGATTGTTCAAAGGAATAGGAGTAGGGATGATCTTCGATCAAAACTCAACTATACATATCTGAAATTTTCGATGGAGGGGATGAGGAGCAGAAAACTGTATAAAAATATTTAGACTTCAGCAAATCAATAGGCCAACAAAAATTGCATAATATATCAAAAAATCAGTCCGGCCTCTATAGAGTAATTTAGATAGCACGGAATAAAATTGTCTTTTCCACATTTTGCAACGTTGAAAAGTCCCCTGCCACATCCAAATCCTTATCAGATTAACGTAGGAGACTGAAATTTTGAATGTAGATTAAGTAGGTGTCTCAGACAGAAGGTACTTAATGGAGGGTTCAGATGGGACAGTTGCCTCACCATCAGTTGCTTTTCAAATGAGGGGAGGGGGTTAAAAATCATCAAATGATAAAAATTTACCAAATAGAAAGTGGTACTGCCCAAGTGCCCATGCCCGAGACTCGAGTCTAGTTTGATAAATTTGTTTACAATTTTCAAACAAAAGTTGTTGCTTAAAGTGCTAGGAATAAATGTTGATACATATTACAAAAATTTCGATTGGACTTCTCCCTCCCCTCTAATTTTCAATATCAAATATCTAATTCTTTGAATTTAAAAAAATAAAATTCTATTCCCATTTTTTGTCAGTTCTCAATTTTTTACGAATTTTGATTTTTCAAAAAATTCTCAATTCTTTTCAAATTTTGATTTCTTGATAATTTTCAAGTAGTGAAGAAGTAGTGAATTTTGTCAAAATTTCAAAAGAAGTACTCAGTGAAAAAATTTAAAAAATTGAATCTCTTGATGTTTTGAAATTTTTTTCTGAAATAATTGTGAGTTTTAATTTTTTGAAAAAGAGAAGGATTTCTTAATTTTTGGTCAATTTGGGTGAATGGTTTTCTAAAAATTTTGTGAAAAGTACTGAAAAAAAAGAGTAATATACGTAATGAATTTTGAAACGAAAATTTAGGTAGATACCGATACCGTGTTCAAATATATTTTTCAATAATTAATTTTTTTCAATTCTCAATTTTTGATTTTTCTAAAATTCTTTTTCGAGATAAATACTCAATTTTTTACAAATTTTCATGTTTAATTTTTTTAATTTTAATTTTGTGAAGTAGGTACTGAATTTTTTAAAGATTTTATTTATTCTAATTCAAATTTTATTTTTACACCTACTTAATTTTTTTTTGAAAAATTTTTGTTTTTCATAATTCTTAGTTTTATTACCTACAAATTTTAATTTTTCAAAAAATTGAAATTATTTTCAAATTTTTATTTTAATTCTTATTTTAGTTTTTAGGATTTTTTTTTTTTTTTTTTTGAAAATCTCAATTTGAATGAAAGAATATTTTGATTTTTTTTTAATTTCTTATTTTTTGGAAAATTTTCTATTTTCTTACTTACGTTGAATTCTCAATTTATTAGCATCGTTTTTTTAAAAAAAATGAATTTTTAAAATTAATCTTGAATTTTTAAAAATCATCATTCATTAAAATAAAATAATTAGGTAGGTAAGTAGGTACATACCTAAATTACAAAAAAAAAAAAAAAAAAAAGTTTTAAAAAACGTAGCAAATCGCACAAAAATCAAAAATTTTATATGTACTTATCAAAAAATTGAGAATTAATAATTTAAAAAAATACTTTCAACAATTATAAATTTATGGATTTTTTTTTGAACAAAGCCTGAAAAAATTGTTTCCTGACCAAATTTGAAAAATTAATGGGTTGGAAATTTTTTAAATGATTGTTCTTTGATAAATATTTTTGAAACGTTGAAAAACGAGTTTTTATGATAGAACAGAATTGAAAAATAGATTTTTCAATCAATTTTGCGTTCTTGAAGAAATTTTGAAAGGTTTATGTTCGAAAAAATTACAAATAAGAGAAAAATGTTTGTGGCAAAAAATTGAAAAAGCAATAATAGGTATTATATTTTTTTTGCCTATTCCTAATACAAATAAGTACCTATTTCTCAACAAAATTTAGAAAAATTATTTCTGAATTTTTTTTTTGAAAATTCCAATTTAAAACAAAATTTAAACAAAAATGGTGTTTTTGAAATTTTCATTAAAAATGTTTTTCATTAAAATTTTTAACAAAATTCATGATCAAATGAAATTTTCAAAAACTTCACTTTTATCAAAACAAAAAGAAACAGTTTTCTTGAAAATAATTGTATCGAACTAAATTTTGATAAAAGTAGGTATGTTCAAAACTTCAAATAGAATCAGTTTTTTTCTTCAAAAAATTGAAAAAATTTCTATTCGAGTTAAAATTGAAAAAAAAAATTGTTTTAAATTACGTATTTCACTCGTTCATTTTCACCATAATTATTCCAGTTCGAGTAAAACTAGAATGCTCTCTTCTTGATGATCCCAAAGGTAAGATTTTAATTTATCAAATATATCCCTTATATGGTTATTTGACACGTGAGTATTCCCTGAAACCCCCAAGCCCCTAAAAGTTCACCATGCTTTAGCTTCAGGGCTAGAAGAGCCCACCAGCTATGCTATGCTATGCTATCTAGGGTGGAATGATTTTGACTTTTTTTCGAAAATCGAAACAGCCTACGGCACAAAAGTTGTGTTTTGGTGTCAAAATGACGTGGTAAAAATTTGAGCCCCCTCGGTCAATATTAACCCATGCTTCAGGGGGTCCAAAGTTTTCAAATTTCAGTAAAATTTCTCATATAATAAAAAATTAAAAAAAAAAATTAACAATTTTTCAGAGGTCTAGTCGATGGTAGGGGTCCTCTTGGTGACCCAGAACCCGGTCATCCATCAAAAAATTGCATAAAAGTATAAACAGGGGTTTCCAAAATATCCACATTTTTGCATAATTACACCAAAATCAAGAAATGCGCGAATATTTTTATTTTTTGAGATATGTTGCATATTTTGAGGTTTACATATTTGAAAATATCTTCAAAATGAAAGGGAAGTCCCATCACCACCACCCCTCCATAGAACATGAGACATTTTGCCATGAAAACTTTGTTTTTCCAAAACTGACCCCACTTTGAGGATCCCTAACGCCCTGCGCCTTTGAGGAAGGAGTCTAATATTCTGATGGGATGTTTTCAACACAAAATGAACCGCTCTCATGCATATAGTAATTAGAGTGATAATTTTTTCACTTTGCCCTAATACAAAGTAGGTAAAATGAGTAATTTCATTAAAAAACACAGGACAAAGTTTTCATAGCAAAATGTCCCATTTTCTATGGAGGGGTGGTGGTGATGGGACTTCCCTTTCATTTTGAAGATATTTTCAAATATCCCGAGCGGCACACTCGATCGATAATATCGGAAGATGTAACGTATCGATAAAAAATCGTTTGAAAATCTATAGATGTTCTCACGATATTATAAAGATTTATCGGTACAACTTCATAGGCAAAAAATCTAAAAACTATCGAATTCGATATTATTAAGATTTTATGACGATATTCGTCAACGATACTATCGACAAAGAATATTAAATTTATCGAATTCGATTTTTCACCGATTTTGTGCAGATATTTGAAACTACATTATCGACAAAGAATATTAAATTTATCGAATTCGATTTTTTAACGATTTTGTAAAGATATTTAAAACTATATTATCGACAGATTATATGAAATTTCTCGACTTCGATATTTTACCGATTTTTTGACGACATTTGAAACTATATTATCGACAGATTATATTAAATTTATCGAATCCGATTTTTTACCGATTTTGTAAAGATATTTGAAACTATATTATCGACAGATTATATGAAATTTCTCGAATTCGATTTTTTAACGATTTTGTGAAGATATTTAAAACTTTATTATCGACACGTAATCTGAAATTTCTCGAATTCGATTTTTCAACGATTTTATGACGATATTTGAAACTATATTATCGACACGTGATATGAAATTCCTCGAATTCGATTTTTCAACGATTTTGTGGCGATATTTGAAACTACATTATCGACAAATAATCTGAAATTTGTCGAACGATTTTTCAACGATTTGGTGACGATATTTGAAATTATTTCCAAATTGGTGAAAATTTTTCTAAGTCCAACACGTCTGGAAGTACTAAACTGCCTATTATAAGTGTTTTATTGCTAATTCCTCAACGATAAGGTATGGCATAGTGGTTAAGGAAGAGGATTACCATGCAGGAGGTAGATGGTTCAAGCCCCACGGGTGGCAGATTTTTTATAATTTTTTTTTACTTTTTCTGAAATGATCCTCTTACCGTAACATGAATAATGTGTTTAGGCATAGTTTAATGTATTAATTATACTAATTAATGATTTTTAATTATAGAAAGAAGCTAGTAAAAGACAAAAAATCGGAATAAAAAATCGATAAAAAATCGACAGAATATCGAATTCTATAAAGTGTCGCGAAAGTTCCGCCTAAATCGTGAAATTATCTTTCGATATTATAGATATATTATCGATAAAATATCTTACTATAATCTCGAAATTTTTGCTAACTATAATTCGTCGATAATCTATCTATATATCGAAAGATAATTTCACGATTTATGCGGAACTAACGCGACACTTTATCGAATTCGATATTCTGTCGATTTTTTATTTCGATAATTTGTCGAGTGTGCTGCTCGGGATGTAAACCTCAAAATATGCAACATATCTCAAAAAATAAAAATATTCGCGCATTTCTTGATTTTGGTGTAATTATGCAAAAATGTGGATATTTTGGAAACCCCTGTTTATACTTTTATGCAATTTTTTGATGGATGACCGGGTTCTGGGTCACCAAGAGGACCCCTACCATCGACTAAACCTCTGAAAAATTGTTAATTTTTTTTTTTAATTTTTTATTATATGAGAAATTTTACTGAAATTTGAAAACTTTGGACCCCCTGAAGCATGGGTTAATATTGACCGAGGGGGCTCAAATTTTTACCATGTTATTTTGACACCAAAACACAACTTTTGTGCCGTAGGCTGTTTCGATTTTCGAAAAAAAGTCAAAATCATTCCACCCTAAGCTATACTCGTACGTAATATACGTCGGCCTATGTATATTATTCACAAGCCAGAACGTCAACTAGCGTATAATAAACTGTAGTAATATCGCGCATATGTACACGTAAGATACATCGAAGCGTGAAATTGTTGAATCACGATACCGGACGAGCAATCGTATATACTCGAGCTTCACCTTGAAGGACTCGAAAGGGAGCAATAGCACTCTTACTCGTACTCGAGTAATATATGGTATATGCCCGAAGCTGGAAACTGGCACCTAAATGGTAAATGGTAAAACAGCGACACTTTTTCATATACAAATTAAACACATTACCCGATCGTGCTGGATCTGATTCTGAATTGGTATCAACCCTCGCTCGATTATCTCCATCGCATTTCAAGTTGAAGTTCATTACTCGAAATGACGAGTTCCCATACCGCACATTCGTGCTGAGGTGATGATGGCGATGGCGGCTTGGAAAATATTTCAAGACGCGGACGTGATCGAAATTACATTAATTGTTAATCCAGACGCCGAACCTGGAAAGGGGAAGGGGCGGGCGGGGTGAGAATTCGTAATAATAATTTTAATGTCGCCAAGCCATAAAACAAGAAGGTAAACGCCTGGTTAAGAGTTACTCGTAAGACTCTGCGGAGCTGGTAAATCGTACCCAGAGATACCTGTGGCTGTGGCTGTGGCTGTGGCCGCGCTCTGTGGTATGAATAAAGCAAACGAAATCGAATAATTATAGGACTGGGCCGAGTCGTCGAAATGTACAATTGCCTTTTGGCCGAGACGTGACGCCTAACAATGTTGTATTTCTAGGTTCAAAAATGTTCATTAACAACGATAATTATATCTGGAAATGTGCAGGACGCGGAGCATAAGGGATCTAGTACGGCGGAGACGCCGTTACGACGGGCACCTAACCTATCATTTGGTTACGACTGAAATTAAAGGTAATAGTAATAATAACCTAACCTAACCCAACCCAACCCAACTACCACGTCGCTCCACTCCTAGACTCTCGCTCGTCATCACCGGTACAAATTATCAAAGAACAATAATAACAAACCTTCATTATATCTAATACCATTCCTTCTGTTATCGTGCCTCTTTCCGCATCTAATTGCTTCGAAGACCATTAATGGATTAACACTATATCCAAAATATTAGGATTCGTTTAAAAAATACATCTCGCACCCTAGAGCCCAGTGCCAATGCCCGTGGTTGGGCCAAGTCCCCCACCGCCGCGCCGTGGCGTTCATTACACCTTGATCCTGATCAGCTTCCGCGATGAGGAATTGAGGAGACGTACAACTCTGAGACCAAATCGTCTAATGGAAATGTTAATTATTTGTTATTTCAGCGCCAGTCGAGCTAGGTAATGAAAAACGTGTAATTAGGAGGGGAAAAAATTAATTATAATTTTTTAAATTTAAAACAGCATTTCTTGGCTGTAAGAATTATTCTAATGGAATTTACTTTATGAGAGATTTCTTATTAATCTTTTTTTTTTTTTTTTTTTTTTGTAGAGTGTCAGTCGAAATTTGTGATACCTATAAAAAAATGAAATAATGTAAAACAAAATGTTGAAAAATCAGTCAAAAATATAAAATTTTGAATGCCATATTTGATGAGAAAATAAAAATATAGACGAACAAAGAGAAAGGAAATGGAAAAAGAGGAATCAAAGGAAAATAGAGAGAAATCAAGAGGAGGGCGGAGTCAAAAACAAAATATTGAAAAGTTGGATAAAATTTCATGTTTAAGTATATCTGTCCAAGTTTTCAATATTTTACGTACCTAAGTGGTTTTTTTTTGGAAAATTTTTGGATAAAACATATCTAGGTACTTTTTTAAGTTGCATTTCATAAACACAACTTTTCAAAATTTTAATTCAAGTATAGGTAATTTTTTAGGTTTTGTCCAAACTTCATTTGTTCAATATAGATTTTTCAATCTTTTATTATCTATAATAAATTTTAAAAAATAGAATTCTTCGAAATTACCTAACACAATTTTTAACAATTTTTGAAAATTTTGTTTAAGTTTTTGAAAAAAAAAATCATAGTAATTATGCATTTTTGAAAAACTTTGCGTAGAATACAATTTTTCAAGATTTCAATGAAACTGTTCAACTTTTTTAAATAATTGCAAATAAAAAAAATTATGAAAAATTGAAGATTTTTAGAATTAAATATTTCAAAACAATAACATTTTTTTTTAAATATTGAAAACTTCTAGAGAATGAATACTTGATAATAATGAGAATTTTTGAAAATAAAAACTTGTGAAAAATAGTTGAGGATATTGAAAAAATAAAATTTCGAAAAAGTTATGAATTTAAAAAAATAAGTAAATTGAGAATATTGGAAAAATAAAAAATTTTCAATAATGATTAGGTATTTATGAATTTAAAAAAAAATAAAAATGTGTAATAAATCAAGAATTTAAAAAGAGGAAAATTCAAAAAATGGAGATTTAAAAAAAAATGGAAATTTTGAGAAAAAATATGCGAAGCAATATGGGAAAAAGAACAATAGTTAGGTAATTAGATATGTCAATATTTAAGATTTTATACGTTTTTTTCTGTTTTTCTGTGTTTTTTTTTTTTTTGTTTTTTCTTTGGCGTGAAAAATGAAAATGTTATTCAATTAAAATCAATTTATCCAACAAAAAAAATCATTTTCTTTCAAATTTTTGGGAAAAACAGATTTTCTTTCAAAATGCTTCTTATTCTGTAAAATTTTATTTATAGCAGTGTTTCTCTGTTTCTAAAATGGTGGTTCATAATTATACTCCAACGGATACGCCAAGATTTCTCGGGGGACGGGGGTATATGACGATTATGGCAGCTTGCTAACTACATTTTACTTGAATTTGTATAGTTCAAAACGTATTTGAAAATTTTCACATTTCTCAGATTTTGTGAAGGGAAAATTTTCCAATTTTTCGAAATTAAAATTATTAAGTAGGTAGGTAAGTATTATTTTTTGAGATTTTTTTTTTCTCGAAATTTCTGAAGTAAAAATATTTTAAAATCTTTTTTCAGAAAAAAGTTTTTATTTTATTTTTTATTTTTTAATAAAAAATCTTCCAGTTTTCTGGATATTTTTTTCAAATTTTTTACAAGATGAAATTTCTAATTTTTTGGGAGTAGAAATATTTTTCATTAAAAAAAAATCATTTTTGGGGGCAGGGGGATTTCTCAATTTTTATGGAGTGAAAGTATGTGCATTTTTTTTTTTTTTTTGAGGAAAAATTGTTCGATGTTTTGGAATAGAACAATTTTTTATTTTTTAGTACCTAAGTACCTAAAAATTTTTTTTGAATAAAAAAATTTCCAAGTATTTACCTACCTAGGTAATAGGTGGTATTTTTCATTTATTAAAAAAATACCTTTTCTTTTCTTTTCTTTTTTTGAAATAGGTAAGAATTATTTCAACTTTTTAAATTGAAGAATATTTTTGAATTTTTGGAAAAAAATCTTTTTGTACCTAAAGTAAAAAAAAATTGAATTTTTTTCTGAAGTCAAAGTAAATTATTTCTCAATTTTTTAGAAAAAACATTTCTCTATTTTTTGGAAGTAAGAAATATTTCAATTTTTTTGATTTTTTATAATTCTTTTTCTAGAATGAAATTTCTCGTTTTTTGGGAGTAATTTTTTTGATGTCTCGAGTTTTTTTTTTTTTTTTTTGTGATAAAAAAATTTCTCAAATCATATTTAAAGGTGTTCTAATACCTACTTATGTATTTCTTGGAAAAAGGATTTTCAAGGGTGTTTTTTTGCATTTTTAAAAAAATTGCATGCAAAAAACACGATTTTTTTTATCCCAAGTAATAAAATTCTATTCTAAATTTTTATGGAGAATTTTTTTGGGTTTTTTTAAAAATAATATTTCCCTGTAAAATGATTCAATTTTTTAATGAAAAATGTGTTTTCAAAAAAAAAAAAAAAACTTTCAAAGGGTTGCAACCTCATAAAATAAGTGCAAGCGACCATGTTAATTTATCACTCAACCACTAATTTATTTTTGGGGGAAATAGGGTAGGTACGCGCAAAAAATTGTTTTTAAAAAGGGGCATAAGATCCTTTTCCCATGCTCCTTTACACACAGTTCCACATAAAAAATGAGAATTTCTAAAAAATAAAACTTTTCAAAGTGATTGAAAATTACGGTAGGTAAATAAAAAAAAAATTTGTGAAAAACTGATTTTTCGAGAAATCAATGATTTGGTCCCTCTTTCCATTTTTCGAAACTATAATAACTAACACAAATTACACACTAACCCTATCTCACATACGTCACACGATAATTCAACTTTTTCTTTTAAAATTTCCCTTTCAATCAGAGTACGCTTGAGATTTTAAAAAAAATATAAAAAATTTGAAAAAATTCAGAAATATCAAAAAAAAATTGAAAATTGAGAATTCTTTAAGAATAACAATTTTTCGAAACATTGCATATTTTGAAAAGAAAATAGATTTTTTAAAAATTTACAAATAATTTTTTTTTGAAAAGTTGATTAAAAATAAAGGGCAATTTTTGATAAAATAAAATTTGAACAGAGTAACTCAAACTAAAATTGGATATTTTTCAAAAAAAAAAATATCAAAATTGATACTTTCTGATTAAAATAGATCGAGTTAGATCTATTTTGATAGAGACAGTATTTTGATCTAATTAGATCACCGTTTTTCTGATCAATTTTGATCAAAGTACGCAATGAATTTCAAAAAAAATATAGGTTGGCATGTCCGAATCGAGTTTTCTTTCCACTTTTCATTTTATAGGGCATCACACCTTTCCATTTCAACCAAATCCTTCAACGAAAATTTCCCAGTCCATGTTCAGTCAGGATTCGATCCCACTACCTCCTGTTCCAGAATCCATGATCTTGACCACACAACCACTGCATTAAATGAAGTATAAATGCTCGTAGGTATAATATTGATTATAGTAAATTATGCAAACTGAAAAATACACTATTAAAGATGGAATTATGAAAGTTGGTAAATCAATTTTCTTGATTTTTTTAGGGAGAATGAAATCTATTTATGTAGGTACCAATTATTATTATTTTTTTTTTTGTTGAAAAAATCCTCATTTCTTGTAATGAAAAATAAATGAATGTTGTGAAATGAAAAAAAAAATGTTTATTTTGGTACAAAATTGTTTAAAAATTATTATGGAATAAAAAAATTTTCACACCACCCTTTGGGTATAGTTGCCGACTTGCCGGACAAAGCGTTTGAAAAAGTCTCTATTTTTTGGAGAAAAGATTCTCATTTTTTGGAATTATGTAGGAAAAAAATTGAAAACGAATTTCAGTGGTTCAAAATTTTTTAAAAATTATGGTTTTGGAATAAAAAAATATTATCTACTTACTCAACTTTTTTTTTGAAATAGAGAAATCTCAAATCTTCTAGAGTAGAAATTTTTCGGATGAAGAAATTTCAGGATTTTTTGGAATAAAAAAATATCCAAAAATCTTTTTTTTTAATTTTTTTTTTTTAAAGAAAAAATGTTATATAAAAAATATTAGAGGAATATGATGTGAACCTCTTTTTCCCAATGTGGATCACATAGAATATGACCCCTAAAAATCTGAAAAAATACTTACAATTTCAAAGTGTCAATTTTGTACTACAAAATTCAGATTGGACCCTCCTTTCATCCAATTTTGCATGATGAGTATATGAGTCAATGAAAATCATGTGTTTTCCCTATTTTCATACAAAGTGCACTACACTAAGTACTGTTGACGATATACTCCGTTTCAAATAAGAGTAAAAAAAAAACACTATAATCATCAATAACACCCTTTTGTGTAAGGAAATTCAAAATTAATCCAATAATAACATGGCCAACTATTGCTTGGAATTGTTTTGCTTGTCGAATTCTTATTAAGACATCATGAACATTACTCTGATCAAATTTGATAAATCTGCAAAAACCTTGATCTAACTTGATTGAATTCGTCAGTTAGATTTAAGGCACATCAAACAATATTTTGATCAAATTTAATGTCAACATGAAACGTTTGGTCAAAGTTGATCGAATTCCATCAGTTAGATCAAGGCACATCAATCAATACTTTCATCAAATTTAATCTAAACACAATACAGTTGATCAAAATTAATCGGATTTGATCAAAGCTGATCGAATTCCATCAGTTGGATCAATGCACATCAAACAATATTTAGATCAAATTTAATCTAAACACAAAACATTTGGTCAAAGTTGATCGAATTCTATCAGTTAGATCAAGGCACATAAAACAATACTTTGATCAAATTTAATCTAAACACGAAACATTTGATCAAAATTGATCGGATTCAATCAGTTAGATCAAGACATATCAAGCAATACTTGATCAAATTTGATGTAAACACAAAAAATTTGATCTAAATTGATCCAACACTACGTGTGTCAGTTTATCTAAGTTGATCTGATTTGATCGATTTTGTTAAAATTTGATCAATTTATATCATGATTTTAATCAAAACTAATCAATTTTGATCAAATCATTTTTTCCCGGGAGCTTCGACAAGAAATAGATTTTGAGGTAATAACTTCAACAAAAAATTATTCTGTCATAAAAATTCTGATTTAAAAAAATATTCCAACAAAAAAATGAATTCATCTTTCAACAAATTCTTGAAGAAATTATCTTCCAAAATTTCTTTCTAATTTAAAAGATCAAATTGCAATCATCTATAGGTGCCTCAACAACTCAAATCGCTCGAATCATCCTCATACAAGTTCATAAAACAACTCAATCTACCACGCACCTTATCAAATTCCCACCACTCACACCACCATCCTCCATCTTCCTCGTATACAGAAACCAACGACGCATCGGATCCAATTATGAAAATCTAGCTCTTGCTATTATGTGTACGTACATATCGATAACTCTATCCAATACATCTATTTGTACACTTGAGGAGTCACACAATATGCGAAACAACATGCACAACACCGGTCTCTAGGTGCAATTAAGCACACGAATATGGATCTCGTGCGCTCAACAACATCCCACACTCATCTGGTTCTGGTGCTAAGTTCATTCTCGTTTGTTTACATTTTATTATTAGCCTCATCACGTGGATATAAACAAGACTGACTCGGATCGGAGCCTGCCGCTGACAATATCAATTTCAACTACGATGCTTTTATTTTTATTTTCTTAATAGGCTTACATAGGTAGTATACTCTTTCGCTCATTTACCAATCTTAGGCCTATATAGATGAAATTTTTCTTCTAATGAATGACAGCGGCAGGTACCTATGTTCGTGAAGGGTTTTCTCGTGAGTTTGTGTGAGGTATAAGGTACCTCTTACCTACGCGTTATGCGGGAGTTATGTCAAACACCCCGCTACATACGTATGGAGAGTACGTGTGTAAGGTGTAACATTATACACAACCGTATGTATATAGACAATAGGGAACTTTTGTAGGGTTTTTAAAAGGACATCCGTTACTATGGTTACTAGACTAAAGAATATAACGGAAAAAACTTACTTTATACTTAAAAAAAAAAAAAAAAAACCGAATAAAAAGGGAGAGCGTCTTAACTTGACAGAAACGAGTGAGTTTCTTTAAATTGAAGTCTTCGAATGGTTCAGCGGGGGGACCGGGGGTGAGGGGGTTAAGGCAGGCGTGGAGTATCGCAGAGCCCCGCGAGGAGGTGTAGAAGGTCGTTAAAATGTATAACGTATCTCGTATTGATTTTTCCTACTGTTTCAACTCTACATATATTTAAAATATATTCGCTTCATTTGGCCCGCGCCATGCCACCTAATAACGTACCATGTACGTTTCTTCTCGCACTTCTCCTCTTTCTCCTTTCTCACTTTTTTTTCTTCGGGTTTTTTAATCTATCGCCCCTTCTTGTACCATCTCCTTATATATACGAAGAACGTACCAGTGCCAATCTATCCAGCTCTCTGCGTCTAATCTATGACGTAATATGTGTTCAGCATCATCATCATCAGTGGCAGTAAGGCAGGGGAGTGGCTAAATCCACAATAAGTAATCACATTGTAAGGGCGATGTCGTTCTTTTCCGTCTATCTTCTTTATTTTTGCACAAGTTTTTTTTTTCAAAGTTCAAACAAATTTTTTGCAAGCTGTTTTTCTCTGAAAACTTTGATGTTTTATTTAAAACAAAATAAATCTACATTCTTTCACAAAATTGTGTACTTAAAATGTTTTTCATTTTAGGTAAAATGCAGTATTTATCATTTTTTATGTTTTAATTGTTTAATTTTTTTTTCAACAAGTCAATGAGTAATTAAGTACTTACTCAATTTTGAATTTAGGTACTTGAAAAAACTAATTTAAAATTTCAGTAAATTTGAAGAAAAATAATTTTTTTTTAAAAAACCACGCTTTTATTTAAAGTTGGTCACTTTGTAAAATGTTATTCATAGGGAAAGAGTAATGCCTTAAAAAACAAAAAATAAAATTTACTTGAATACAAAAATGTGTCATGAAAATTTTTTTTTCAAAAATTTTAATGATGAAAAGCGTGGTGGGGTGTGCGAGGAGCAAACGAATACCTTTTCGATTAACGCCCCACCACGATTTTCATCATTAAAATTTTTGAAAAAAAAATTTCATGACACATTTTTGTATTTAAGTAAATTTTATTTTTTGTTTTTTAAGGCATTACTCTTTCCCTATGAATAACATTTTACAAAGTGACCAACTTTAAATAAAAGCGTGGTTTTTTAAAATTTTTTTACATTTTTATTTAACTCTTTTTGTCGTTGAAAATATTTTAATTTCATAGTTTTGAAATTTTCAAAATGGAACCCCCTCATAGGGGCTCAATTTGGGGTCAAGGGTAAATTTAAGTCCGAAAATCGAATTCAGCGACCTCGAAAACCTATACATTTCGATACCAATGTTGTGATTTTCTGAAATTTTCAAAATTGAACCCCCTCATGGGGGCTCAATTTGGGGTCGGGGGTAAATTTGAGTTTGAAAATCGAATTCAGCTACCTCGAAAACCAACATTTTGATATCAATGTTGTGAATTTTGAAATTTTCAAAATGGAACCCCCACATAGGGGCTCAATTTGGGGTCAACGGTAAATTCAAGTCCGAAAATCGAATTCAGCGACCTCGAAAACCTACATTTCGATACCAATGTTGTGATTTTCTGAAATTTTCAAAATTGAACCCCCTCATAGGGGCTCAATTTGGGGTCGGGGTAAATTTGAGTTCGAAAATCGAATTCAGCGACCTCGAAAACCCCTAATGTGAGCACTATGTTCTTTCAATTCCAGTAAAATATTAAATGAGAGAGGATTGGTCGAAAACATACATTTGGTTCCATGAGACAAACATACATACATACATACATACATACATACATACCAAGCTAATAAAAGCGTGGTAAAAATTGAAAAAAAAAATAGAAATTACTTAATTAGAAGACAAATGTTGATAAAAATTATTAGAAAAATTCGAATGAGAAGTTAAGTTACCAGTTGGGAGATGAAATAAGAACATTTTGATGGCCAATTTGAGAATGAAATCAATTGACAGTTTTATTGGAAAATGAGGTGGGGGGGGGGGGGGGGGGTGATAAACAATTATTTTCCTGAAAAAAAAATAGTAAAAAAGGTTGGAAAAAATTTAGATAAAAAACTCAGAAATAAACTGGATAAAAAATTTACTTGAGAAAAAAATTCAAAAGAAAAATTTGAAAAAATATGGTAGAGATTTAGAAGTATTATGATGAGAAAATTTTATGAAAAATCTTTAAAAATCCAAATGAAAATTTAAAAAATAAATTTAATTACAAAATTCATTTTAAAAATTTCAAAAAATGAATTTGAAAAATTATGATGATTAGTTGCATTTTGATGTAAAAATTATTGGAAAGTTTGAGTTTGAATGAAAAAATTGAAAAATTAAAAAAAAAGTTTCAACTTTTAAACGACAAACAGAAAAAAATTAATGAAAAATTTGTGGAAAAATAGGAATAAATTATTTGATGAATGATAAATAATTTTTTCAAGAATTTTTTTTTTCAAAAATTGAATGAAAATTGAAAATGGGGAAAAAATTAAAAATTAAAAAAAATAAAAAACCTGGAAATTTTTTAATATTTGTATTAAATTAAACTTGGTGGAAAAATCTCGATGAAAAATTTGAAAAAATCTTTTATGTAAAATTAGTAAAAAATTTGGATTAAAAATCAATTTCGACAAAGTCTACTTTGCAAATGACAAATCAAATACAACCACGACAAAGAGTTTTCAAAGAAACAAGAATATGAGATGAATTCTCGTTCGTTCATTTTCGTGATTACTTGTTGTGGATTTAGCCACTCCCGTAAGGCAGCATATTATCTGATGCACCATAATTCGACTTCGAGTACCTATTTGTTCATGTAGTACATAACGGTTCGCATGTTCTCATCGGAAATATCTACTCATCAATGAATGAATAAGGCTCGTAGAGAACCTAGGTACTAGGTAGACTAAAAAAACCTGTCCCTTGCCTCGCGCCTAAATTAATTTCGCGGGTGGATTTACAATACGTAAAATTTGTATCCATCTATGTACCTACTCAATGAATAAGCATAAGTTGCCTTCGGGTAGATGGCCATTCAACTTGGCCATCTATTACTCTCGTACGTAATTGTATGGTGGCTATTCATAAAATAACAACTATGCCTGCGTACTTACTCTGCCATGCCATAGCTTGGTCGTGTATTCTTGACTACAATATGCCACCTTTATTACATTATTGTATTATTTAATTAGTATTAGGTACTAGGTAGGCATACTCTAATTTCTCATATATGAGGCTCATTGCCCACGTGTGACGTCATTTTTGTGTGGTGTACGAAAAAGTGCATGCACGTATTGTGGGTGCCTAGAAATTGTTAGTACCTAATATATTTTGTAATTTGGATTTTCTGCATATAACGAGTAGGTATTAATTTTTCATGCATGAGAAGCTGAGGTAGGCCTATTTTTTCTTGAAAAATAAAAAAACAATTCCTCCCATATATTTTTATTTTTTGAAAAAATGTCAAAATTTTCAAAAATTTTCAATTTTTTGTACCTATGTAAGGAAACATGAAAAATGTGAATGATGATGAAAAATCATGTAAAGGTAAGTAGGACTTATTGGAATTCAATGATAAATTTGATAATTATCAAATGGAAAATGATCAATTAAAAAATCACCAAACGCCAATTTCTCGAAAATTTTCTATTTTTTTTTATTTCTCGAAAATAATTGGCAAACCTCTAAAATAACTGGGTAATCAAATTATCAGATTTTTGGAAATGCAATTTTACCCCTTCAATTATCAAAATTTCGAGAATTCAATTCTGTTCAGAATTAAAAATCTACTCAAAATTGAATTATTAACTTTATGAAGGAATTTGATTTTTTGATTTTACGACTTGTTTTTTTTTTAATTTTCAACTCGTTAAGCAGATATAGGATTTATTAATAAATTTTCAAAATTCTCGATTTTTCAATTCTTCGGAAATTTTTTATTTCTTAATAATTTATAGCTAATTATTCATTTGTTGAAAATAATCGAATGTTGAATTTTTCAAACGAAATATAAATTTTTCAAAAACTTTTAATAACTTGCAATTAAAATATCATACTTATTTTAAAAATTACCTACCTACCTACTAAATTTTTGAAAACTTTTTTTAAATTTTGAAAAAACCTTCATTTTTCTATAATTTTTCTATTTTGAAAATTACATAATTTATACTTTTCAAAAATTTTCATTTTCTCATATTCTTGATTGTTTTTAAAAATTTCCTTAAATTTCAATTCTTTTCAAAGTTCATGGCTTAAAACAAAAAATTCTCTTACAAAAATTTTCAATTTTTTGTTATTTTGTTTTCAGTTGAATATTTTTTAAATTTTGAATTTTTCAAAATTTCTACTCCAAATCCTCACCATGTTAGAATTTCAAACTCTAATTTCGAAATTTACATGTTTTAATAAATTTAAAATTTTCAACTATTTAGAATCCCCAACTTTCCAAGATTAAGAATTACTTTTTCTCTCTCTTAAAATTCTCAATTCCTCGAAAATATTTCACAGAGTCAAATTTTTCATGTTTTTTGAATTCTGTTTTTTTTTCTTCAAAGTTTTAAAATTTTTCAGAATCTTCAAAGTTTCCATTCTAAAAAACTTTTATTTACCTACCCAAATTTTTCATTTTTAAAAAATTATCTAGGTATGCCTATTATTTTTTAAATTATTTTTTAAAGAATTCTTGACTTTTCTGAATTCTTAATTTTTTTTAATTTCTCGACTCATGAAAAAATGTTATTTGTTCAAAATTCTCATATTTTTTTTTATTTTTCCAATTTTAATTTTTTTTATTCATTTCGTAGTTCTGTCTTATTTTTTGTTTTTAGGTTTAAATTTTTTCTGTAGGTATTATAAATTTTTTAAGAACCTTAATTTGACAAAATCTATTTTTTAAAGATTCTATTTTTTTTTTTAATTCACAAGGTAAGTACCTAGGTACTTCATGAAAAAATTATTTTTTCAGAATTTATAACTTCTTAGAATATTTAATTTTTCATAGTTCTGAACTTTCAGAAAAATTCAATTTTCCGAATTAGGTAGGTATACCTACATTCTTAATTTTAAAAATTAAAATTTTGATTTTTTTCTGAACTTTTACCTTTTTAAAAAACTCTAAATATTTTTAGCAGACTGTATATATTTTTAAAAAACCCAATTAGTTATGATTTTAATTTTTTGATTTTTTTTTTTTTTTTTTTTTTGGAGTGGTGGCGTGCTTGTGTAAACTAAGGCTAAGGTGGTCTAATCGGCATTTTTTACTATTCACTTCTAGATTTTTTTTTTTTAAATTCAATTTTTATGAAAACTTCTATTTTAACCATTATTTTAAAAATTTCATTTTTTCAGAATTTTTAATTGTCAAAGAAATTTTACTCATTCACATTATTATTTTTTTTAATTATTATTTTTTTTTAAATCGCATTTGTTAAAAATGCCAAACTTCCATAAATTTTTTAATCTTTTCAAAATTATTCTCAATTTTTTCAATTTTAGTTGTTTTCGAAATTCTGATATTTTTAAAATTTTAATTTTTTCGAGATCATATTTTTTTTGGAATTCTTGATTTTTCAAATTATCCATTTTCAAGTTCCATTTTTCCCAATGTCTCATTTTTTCAAAATTCGCAAGTTAATTTTTTTTCAATTTTCAATTTTTCAAAATTTTAAGTTTTTTCTCAATTCAGTTTTTCATCACTTTTAATTCTGGGCTTTTTTTAATGTCACAATTTTTAAAACATTATTAAATTTGTTAAAAATTATCAATTTTTTCATCATTGCTGGTACAAATTCTTGTCTTTGAAGAATGTAATTTTATTTGTTCTAAATAAAATTCTCAAATTAGGTAACAATTTTTTTAATTCTCTCGATTTTTTGATTTTTCAGATTCTCAAATTTTTCAAAAGTTTTATTTTTCAGAATTTTTATTATTACTTTTTTTTTTAAACAAGACTTTTAACAATTTTTCAGAATTGATAAAATATCAAAAATTTCTGAAAATCATGAATTTTTTGAGAATTATCAATTTTTAGAATTTCGTTTGAATTTCTCAATAGGTATATTTAAATTTATTATTTGAATATTTCTCCTTCTCTGAAAATCTTTTTTTTCAATTGAAGAGATATTAATTTTTTTCAAACTTCTACCTTTTCGAATTTTCAATTACAAATTTTTTCAAGAATAAAATTGTCAATTATTTAAAAAAAAAATAGGTAGGTACAATTCAGAAAAAAAATCATTACTTGGATGGTTTATTTGATCATTTTTTCAAAATGATCAATTGGTTCTCTTTTCAAAAAGTAACTAATGGATTTGCATTAGTCCAAGATGAAGAAGTTATGAATTTCACCTCATTTCGACCTTTTGACAAAATTGGTGACATTTGAAATACGTATAATTAAAATCATTTTCGAAACCTTGCTTCCTGTTTCTGCTTATCTGCTTTCCTGACTATCCAAAAATCAATTATAAGTATATAGAATGCCTAAAAACCTAAATATACGAATCGAATTCCGTATCATTACAACACCTATCGCATCCCTTCACCTAAACTACATTTCAATTGTATCTCAAGGCGGTCAATAAAATAGCACCTTATTAATTAATTATTAAATTTCACATTAAAACTCGTTACTGAAATTCTAAATTGGCCGATAAAACCGTTAATTTCGTATCGACGCAACCGGTTCACTTCGCGTCGCGTCGCACTTAAAAGTAAGAGAGGAAAAAAATCACTTGTTTAAATTACCCACAAATGTCCGATTCAGATTCTGCGATTCTCGTAGCACACCCGAGCCACCTATATACCCACGTATTACCTAACGCTTAAATTAAATTAATTGTATAATCTTGTAAGTAAGTACACATACGAATAAGCGCGCATTTCTTTATGCCTCGCAGAATAAACATCGTTAAAACAACTAGTCGAGTTGCCATTTTCTATCATATACTTTAATGTAGCCAGGCAATGGCACATTTCGTGTGAAATTGATTTCTCAACTTAATTAAATCTATACCTACAAATGTACGTGTGCGATAATTGACGCACGTAGAAAGCTCAAAAAATTTCACATTTAAAAACCAGATTTTTTTCACACTTTATATAAGTTCAGGTTGGTCTTTCTCTAGGTACGTGTGCCTCTTTTATTAAATTTTTTAATCCACAGAGAGACAGAGGGCCATGCAGATGGCACAGATAGCATTAACAAGGTCGCCAATTTCTGATTGGCTTTCATGTACGTAGATATACGATTAGTACCGGAGATAAAAAGTCAAACGTATCCGAAATGTTTTGCTTAATAATGCGGAGTTAATTAATCAATTATTTCGTCCAATCTTATCGCCATCGTCGTGGTGTACGAAGGACGTGGGTGCGGTTACCAGCACCTATCTAAGTATCTACGAGTACATTTGCCATTTGGCAAATTAACTCGTGCGATCTCCTTGACAATTAAATACGCCAAATGGTTCGAAATCATCGAGTAATTTCATAATGTGCTAGTTAATTTAATACCACCACCGCACGTTGATTAAATTTCATAACTGAAAATCCACTTACCTCGATTATACAAACGTCGTCTCCATCGTCGTCATCATCTGCAGCTCGAAGCACAATCATCTAAAAATACCATCTATATACCGTCGTAGAGATCAATTAATCGTGATTTTCATAACATTACCTGAAATTTGATAAAAAATCGTATAAGAGCAAATTCATCATTTAGCATTTCGATACCACCACCAGCAAATATCTAAATACCCAAGCTGCTCCCCATGCAAACAACAACCCCCTTCGAAAAATTAAATTTTATCATCCTGATGAATATGATAGATGAAGAAATAAACGAGGTTGAGTAATTTTTCACATACTATCCTTTATTAGGTCATATACATTGCTTACCACGTTAATACAGTTTCAATATTCCAATAAAGTAAAGAAGGTAAAATAATAGTATATCGGTTCAACTCTTCTTAAATACGTAAAACATAAAAAGGGGAAAGAAAATAAGAAGCTAAATATAGATAGCAAAAAAAAATGTACTAAAAAAGCCAAAATAATACATACATATTTACATAACGAAAGAAACGAATCACAATAATAAAAAAAAAAAATCATAAGTTTACATAAAAAGCATTTTTATACAAGGTAATGAAAATACGAGGTTGAAAAAATTAATAAAAAAATAATAATAGAACTAAATAAATAGTTAAACGCGATAAAATTTCAAATACACGAATCACAAATGCGAAATAATAATAAGAAAAAGTTTCATTGTCATGTTAACGCTCTCACTCAGTATAAGAACAACATAACTTAAATAAAAAATTAAAATATTAAGGGAAAAAGCTTACAAAAACAAAAAATAGGCTTAATAAAAAGCGAAATTCAACTCAAAAATGGCGATATGGTGAAAGATAATGAAAAGCTTATTAAACTGGCGAAAATAGCGATTATTGGTGCGAAAAAGAGATTAGAATACCCCCTGGTCGTGTTCTAATCATTTTTGGAATGTTTTCAAATTATTATTCGTTCTTAAAACGTGGCAACATTGCATTGCTTCTTTAGTAAAACATTTGAAAAATTATTAAGCGACGTTGTCAAAATTACATTTTAGGCATAAAATGCTCAAATAAGAAGCAATTCACTAAAAAGAAAGTTATTTTGATGCTTCATTTATTTTTAATTTGAAAAATCTAAGTTTGGCAACACTGGAAATTGAACAGCTGCTAATTATCGATTCTGAATCACCTTCGTATATGAAAAAAATCACGATATGAAATGATTAATTTGGATTCAAAACTTGACAACACATCATCATTTTGTAACTGCCATTTACCAAAATACAGTATTGGCAACATCGCAATCCAGTCAATGATGAAGAAAACTAACAATGGAATGTTGACAAATCAATATTTAAAACTTAGACATGAATTCGATAAATTTTGCATCAGCGTGTACGTGCTGAATGAAAATGTACTTATGGCAACGTCGTAATTTTTTCAAATGATTCGTCAAAATACAGTATTGGCAACATCTCAATCCAGTCACTGATGGAAAAAATTAATGCAATGTTGCCAAATCAATAGGTAAGTATATTGAATTTAGAACTTGACTTGAATGCAATAAATTTCGAGTTATTGGCAACGTTGCATATTTCAAAATTTTAAAAAGACTCCCAGGGCCCAGTGTTGCCAAATTTACAATTTATGTTTAAAATGTATTTTAAAAATTCAAACCAAAGAAATGGAAAAATCACAATGCTGCCCAGTTTCAAAAAAAATCTTTCAAACAAAAAAACAAATGAAAAATTCAAACCCTAAAAAGAGGCTGATGCTAGAAAAATCTGTTCAAAATGTACTATTGGCAACGTCGCAAATTTTAAAATAAAAAAGGATCCCACAGAGTTGCCAAAGTTAACAATTCATACTAAAACAGTGAAAAAATTCAACCCCAAAAATGGACGATTCCTGAGAAATCTGTTCAAAATGAATTATTGACAACGTCGCAAATTTTTTAATGATAAAAATAACCCCCACAGTGTTGCCAAACCAATAATCCATACTATAATATACAAAAGAAATTAAATTCCCCAAAAAAGTTCAATTTCTGCAAAATCCTATTCAAAATGCATTATTGGCAACACCGCCCAACTAAGAAAAAAAATGAAAAATCACAAAAACAAGGCCACGAAAAAAAAATCAACGTTAAATCGCAATAGAAAAAAAAACCAGACAAGCGCGATAAAGAGTTGACACACGATCACCACCTTCGATTCTGTGGCACCACAACCCTACTAGACCCCGAAATAAAAACACCAACAATGCACACGACTATCCATATAATTAAATTAATACAATAATAAATTTATTATAATAATTATAATAGAAAAAAGCATATTTTTAAAACAGGAACTTAGTTATGTCAGCTAATAAATAGGAACCTTGGGTGCTGGGGAGATGTTTACCGTGACTTGTTTAGCCACAAACTTTTTTTGTTATTTTTCAATAAAATATGTATTATCAAGTCGAACATTTTGATTCTATTACGTTATTGCCTTTCTTCCAATCGAATGGATTAAAATATTATAAACGAAAAGAAAATTAAAATACATCAAACAAAACACGGTACTGATATGTATAGAAATATAGTATCATTATATTCTCTATATTTAGAAGAAAAAAAAAGATAGAAGATAAAAGAAAAAGAATAAGATGATGAAATAAAAACTTTGAATTTTGATGAATTTTTCATAATATTATGTAACTTTCTAGAAAAAAATTCTCATTTTAGATCTGTATTTTTTGTACTTGAAGACTCGCGTTAGCCCCAGCATCTAATTACGAGCCTGAGGATCGAGATTCCGGCGTTTTTAATAATGCCAATTACACTAAAAACAGCGAAATCAAGATCACGTGAAGTTTTCCCCTCGAAACGAAAAAAAAGGAAAAAAATTAAATAAAAAAATCTACTAATTATGGTAAAATTAAAATCAAAAACACATATCTACTTCTAAATTTTGATGACAAAAACAAAATCAAGAAAAAAAGGGGAATGAAATAAAAATTTAAAAAACAAAAAAAAAGACAATCCTCTTCGATAAATATCATCGAATTAAAAAAAATAAAATAAAAATCGCTCTAAAACGAAAAAACAGAGAAAAAACTCAACAACAAATTGAAAAAAAAGGAAAATAAAATTTCTCGATTTTTCCTCTTTTAAAATAAAATTTTCTCAAGAAACAAAAACAAAAAAAATATGTAACCGATATATAAAGTAATATATACCATTGTAACGTTTAAATTGCTAATTAAAATTACAGCACATAAAATAGCGAGGTGTTGGTTTCAATTTGTATCTACATTTAAATAAAATTTTCAAAAAAAATTAATTTAACCAATCGTTAGTTTAAATAAATTAAAAAATATAACTATAACTTATAATAATAAGTGATTTTTCCACAATTTTTTTTTTGTAATTTGTAATATTCTCTTTTTCACGTCAAAAAATAAATAAATTTCAAAAATCGATCTCGAATCGGTTTCATGTTTTCTTCGTTACTTTTTTTTCACTTTATCTAAATAAGTTCTTATATACAATATAATATTCGTATTATTTCGAATATATTTTTTAAAATTTTTAAATTTTATCTTTTAATTCTCAATTTATTAACGCGCGTAAAAATATAAATTTAAATCGACAGGAACTTTGAAAATTTTTCGTTTCTATTCACAATTAAACGAAATTATCGAAGGAACTTAATTTTACAATTTTTTTTAAAAATATGTAACAAAATTATTTTTATAAAATAACCTCTTTTTCGGCTTTTGATATCCGTTACTTTGAACAAGGAAAAAAATAGTTAAATCGTTACGTGGCTGCGCACGTATGAACTCACACACGGATACCGTACACTCCTTTTTTAAAAACTTTCAAAAGGAACAAAAAAAAAGAAAAAAAATTACATATAATAAATAACCGTTACAAGGAAGAATAAATATCGTCGCCGTAAGTTTGCGTCGTCTTCGTATAATATCGAGATAATAATTATGTTATCAATTAACATAACAATTATATAAAATATCGAACTTTAAACGGTAAATAGGAACTATTTTAAATGGTTGGTAGAAATTAAATTATAATATATAATTTATACATTCTGGCAAATTCGAGTGTTATAATTTAAAAAAAAAGAACAAAAACAAGGGAAAAAAACTTAATAATGTATATACATAAAAATTAATATGGCTTCGAGATTATATAGAGAAACATGGACATACTACACCACAATGGGGGGCACAGGGTGAAGTCTTCACAATTGAAGGGGTTACAAAGGAACATTAGGACCCCCGGTACGTATTGAACAATGAAAAATAATAATATTTAAAATTGACGAATCGTAATACCAACGAGTACACATGAAGAGAGAGGATATGATGTTTGTGACGCAATCAGGAGATGAGATCTGACCCTCAATGGGGTCTTGATACATACACTTGCCCATTTCAAGGAAGGTGAGAAGATGTTAATAGTCATTTTCAGGAAAGTCAGCTAGATGGAGCTGAAAAAGTCGTATAATCAGTGAGGACAGTATTGCCCCACACAGTATTGGATATTAAGTTATTTAGCTAGGACTGCCCCACTAGTTTATTCGGGAGGGAAAGCAGTCCAACACTACGTTTGATATTACATTATCTACAAAAAATCAGGGTAAATAAAAGGAGGCCATCGAAGGAATTAGCCAAATTCAATGGCCTCCGGTAGGGGCAGCGATATTATTAGGTACAGCAAAGAGTTTGGATTTCTTGGTGACGTCAGCGGGTTGACGGAATATATTCCCATTGGAATCCTGACCATCAGTGGCACCCTGAGTGACAGCGGCAAACAATTTAGATTTCTTGGCCACATCCCCAGGCTGGCAGAACAAATTCCCATTAGAATCCTCAGCACTGTTGGCAGCGGCCGCTTTGGCAGCAGCCAAGGCAGTAATCTGATTGACAACGTTTTCCATCTCATCGGCCAGAGGGGATGTGCACCTAGGATGTTTGTGTTCGAAATGGCGTTGAATGTCTTGGATGCTATTGAACTGGTAATCGTCGTTGCACATCTTACAACCGTAAACGTATTGCTTGATGCGTAACATTCCGCAGCAGGCAGTTTTACTTTGGTGGCTACGAAGGGCCGGCTCGTTGGGGAAGACTAGCTTGCACCTTTTGCAGATGAAGCCGATGTCTAGCTCTTTGTGGGCGCATGCCAAAGGCATCTGTTGGCCGTTGAGTTCACCTTTGTTGACCACAATGGCCGAGTCGACCGACGACGACATTCCACTACCGTCACCTATTGCTTCCATTATGGATTGCAGGGTGGATTGCTGCGCTTGCAGGATTTTCTCTTTCATGGAACGTTCGTCGTCGCTCGACCATTCCTCCTCGGCTGGTTGGCGAGCCGTGGCCGGTTTCGCATCCTATACCAGAACAGAAAAACAAAACCAGTTCCAACAGCTGTCTCGCAGAAATCAGATCGCTTATAGTGATACTTTTCGTAAATTAAAGGGTGCAAAGGCGAACTCTCACTGAATTGCTGGTCTAAGCAAGAAGCGATTGGGGCAGAGGATCGGGATCTGGCTCAAATTGAAAGCCATCGATTCTCAAGTGGTTGGAATTGCAATATTCGATAAAAATCTTGGAATAGAAGTTGTAGAGTGTCAAAATTTGATCATTTTTCATCTGAAAACTTTTTCTCTATCTTTCTCAGGAGACGATTTATGGCTCGAGAAAGAAACCAGTTTTAGAAACTTTCTCGGGCTATAACTAGAAACTTTCTCAAGCTATAGCTCAATTTCAGAGCCAGATAGGAAAAAAATTTCAGAACAAAAATGAACCATTTTTTCAAGTTCTACAACTTTGATTCCATGCCTTTTTTTCGTATTTCCAATTTTCAGCCAATTACTGCAACTTTCATCAAACCCCAAGTAACTCTTCACAGTCTTCACCCATCAAATCAAAAGCTCATCTCCGAAAATTCAATCCACATCTCACCATTCCATAACTTCATTCATCAGTACACCTAATTCATTCTCTGGACCATATTACAAAGGTTTCACTCCAGTGTAACTCTGTTGGGGAAGGGGGAGACCCAGGCACGTATAATTAGCTCCCTGCTTTACCCGGACCAAAACATTAAATCGCTTTAATTGTGTAATCGCCACGCCACTCTGATGGAAAAAACTACTACATAAACGCGTTTAATATAATTCCGTCTCCCCGTCCGTAATTATCGCGTATTTTTCCGAACTCTCGGCCGAGCCACTCTTAGCGCCTTCGCAATCTCGCCTGGCGATTGCCAAAGAACAACGGAATACAGTGTACCGACATCAACCAGCAGCAACAACAACCTAAATTAACGCGCACCAAGTATCGCGTACTTACGATTGCCCCGGTCATAAGAGCTAATTACCTATAATAATCCTATCTCGCCTCGCCGACGCCCCCACCCCACCACACCGCGCACGAAATTAACGTCGATATTCACCGCTTCGTCTGTCTAAGATGTTTACATAGTCGAGTCATTAAGATAGGCGCGAAAAAATCCCAACTCGATAGGTTATCGCATCGATGAAAGTTTTAGTAGGTAGCCAATGAGATTCATTGGGAAGAAGTCATCGAGTACAGTCGAGTTTTGTTTCACTATAATTACGTAGTTACTTTTCTTGTATTAAGTTATCTCAATTGATTGATAGAATTTGATCAGTTTTAATTTCAAAAGGTGCACCTCAAAATTTCTGATGGGGTGTCATGATTTCAGGAATATTCCAATAGGTAATACTCCAGAATACATTAGAATTTTGAGAATCCAATGTTTTTAGGAAAATCCAACCATTTCAAAAATTATTTCACTAGTGTCAAGCTTTTGATAAATTGCCTTTTTAGTTTGGGCAATTTTTGGGGAATCATTACCTTAAAATACTTCACTATTTTCAAGAAGTAGCCAAAATTTTTGGAATATTTCATCATTTTAAAAGACTATAACATGAGTTTTGGGAGTTTATCAAGATTTCGGGGACATTTGATCATTTTGGGAATTATCCAACTATTTTCAAGAAACGGTCCAAATATTGAGAGAATTTTACCATTATCTTAGAAATAGAACTCAATTTTTTTAAGGATATCTCAAAATTTCTAGAATATCCCACTATTTTCAAGAACATGACGCTTATGACGATTTCCTATGAACAGAACGAATTAAAACATCTTTTGTATGGCAATGTTACTCGCTATTGACGCTAACGTGACACACCATGTAATGATCACCAGAAAATGCGGCTTAGTGTCAGTGTTCAACCCTATTGCCCAACAGATTTTAGTTTCCAGGATAAGCGTCATGGACATTAATACACAGTTTCTCGTGACACCTCACATTATTGAGGGTGTCACTTCAAAAAGGGGTTATACTGGCTATAACCCCTTTTTGAGGCGACAAAAGATTCGTATTCTCTCAGCATTCCTCTTCAAAATGAGACTTTACCCAACTCTTTGCCTTCAAAACTCACGAAAATAACACGATTTTTTCAATTTTTACTAATGTTCCAGTTTCTCAAAATTTGCAAAATTTTGAATATTTAAGAATTTGCGGGTTCTAATCCTTTCAATTTTTTTAAAAATAATTTTACAAATTTTACAATTTTTTTTACTTTTTATCAGTTTGAAAAAAAAATTTAGTTAATGCCTCAAAATCCGATGGTTTTTCAAAATTTTCACTTGAAATTCTTGATAACTTTTTAGTTCTCCAAAATTTTATGGTCATCAAAATTAGCTAATTTTTGAAAATTGGCCAATATTTCAAATTCTTGAAAATGTTGCGGTTTTTCAAAATTTTCTAGTTTTAGGTACGAATTCGTCATATTTTCCCATTTAGTGCGTGGGAGAAGTGACATGGATATTACTCAAAATAGATTATCTCGAGGAACTGCGTATTTTTCAAAGTCATTCTGCGCGACACAACAATCACCAATCACACACTGCTTATTGCGTCGCGACAATCCGAATTTGTGGTAATTAACAAACACATTGAAGAGAAGGTGGCGGGGGGGGGGGAGGAGAGCTAGAGAGAGATACCCTGACCAGGCCATCCTTATACAAAAGGAAGAGGAAGCCGAGAGCATACACCGTACAAACGGCGGAGTAATTTAAAGGGAGCTTCATTTATCACAATCCGAGCGGATTGAACGATTTAATTGGATCAATTAACGGTACACAGAGCGTAGAGTTTTTCCCATGGATACGCGGTAATGCTCGCTTTGGTTCTCAACAATCATCTAACGCGGACTCGGTAACCCCCTGCGCGCCTTGGCCGCTTTAGCTCTTCGCTATGCAGTAAATTAGTCGATTAGAGAATTAGCTTTTAGCGCGAATACAAGGAAATAGGACACGGAATTCATTGGCGCGCGAGCACAGAAGAGACACGATAAAGGAAAAATAAGTTTAATTACGATTAATTTAATAGCCGGCGAATTAGATTTTATATAGCAAGAATTAGGTTAACGATACCGAGAGATTTCCATTTCGGTATTGTATGTATTATAATGTCGTGCTTTTTAAATAACCGATTGTATTACTCGATTGCCCTCACCCCGCTCTCTGCCCCCTTCGGAGACCTCATAATGGCTTCCCAAACTTCGATCTAAGGTAAGCTGGATGGGCTGCGATTTGGTTGTTGGGTGTGCGTGGGTTACACGGGCACATTGGTTATCTTAATTATAGGTAGGGAACCTCGTGGAAAAAAGTTTTCTCGCCCGCATAAAATTACGCGACGGACGCGACGCGACGAGACGCGCGAAGAGGCGATTACGATAATATAATTAGCACGTTACCGAGCTTATCTTACGACGATATCTGACCATAGATTGTGTAAAAATTAAATGCCGAGTCATGCGTGCGCAAAACGACCATGCGTTTAAGTGTAATCTAAGTAAGGTACCCAAACCGAGGCACGAACACGCGAAAAATGCATTTTATCGTAGGCCTAGGCAGAGCTTTAGCTAAAATATTTTTTTTATATATCGTATTGTAACGTAGGTATCAAAAACGAGTCGAATATACGCACACAATGCAACAACGTTCGTCTCGGTTCGTTGAATTTTCGATGTACTGTGCCCTGCCCTGCCCTGCCCTGCCCTGCCCTGCCCTGCCCTGCCCTGCCCTGCCCTGCCTGCAGTGTTCTTCAAAATATCTGTGTAGATTTTTTTTCTCTTTTTTTTACCTTTATCCGTGTGTAAATGTGTTGTCTTAAGAAAGTATATAAGGGAGTGCAATGGGATGGCATGACAGTTGCAATGCGAGCGAGGGGATTCAGTAGTGCGTTGTAATTAAATAATTACACGGCTTAGTTCTCCTGTGATGGGTTCGGATGTGTAAGCAAGGCGTATTGTTTGTATTTCAGATGTACTACCGAGTCTAGGCATGATATAAAACGCACTGCACATATCCTTTCCTGTTCGACAGGTTTACCTAAGTATGAACGATGTGGAGAAAATGATGGCATAAGAGGGATATCGAGTGATGAGAAATTCAAGGTGGATGATTAAAGCTGCCAAACTCGATTTTAACTTTGATTAGGTTCGAATTGGGCTGTAAAATGCACAATATTTCAATTTAAGGTTCTCATCACGAAGACAAGTTGAACAAGATTCAAGATGGTCTGAAAATGACTTTATTCCCAAAAATGAAATATTCCCAAAAATAGTGCATATATTCCTAAAATCATGCACCAATTCTAATGGAGCAAAATCTTGGAAAAAATTTAACGTGTTTTCCAAAAACAAGTTCAAAATATTCTCAAAATAGTCTGATACTTCAAAAACCTATCATGTAGGTATCTCAAAAATGGCAGAACATTATCCAAAGTGGTAAAATACGATTTCCTTATGCAAGAAACATCCGAAAGATATCAAAATGGTGAAATAATCCTAAATTGGTAGAATTGAATCCAAATTGGACTTACAGTTCCAAAAATGTTGAAATATTTCCAAAATTATTGAATATTCATTAGAATATGAAATAAAATTGCGAACATCGAAATTGGCAAATTTTTGGAAAATGTGATTTCAAGTCGATAAAAACTGAAGAAATCTGCAAATTTTGAAGGAATAATTTTTTTTTAAATAATGGAGCTAATAAAATTGGAAAAAATTTAAATAATTTGAAAAAGTGATAAATTTTTAAAAATTATAAAATTATAAAATGCTGAAAAATTGATGAAAATTTTTAAAAATTTTCAACTTTGAAAATACAAATAAATTTTAAGAACTGGGATTTTTAAAAAAAATTGAAAATCAATGAAATTAAAAAAAATTAGACCAATTGACAAATTTTGGAAAACTATGAACATTTTGAAGGGAATAGAACTCACGAATCAAATTCTTAGGTACATATTAAAAATTTTGCCAATGATGGAAAATTAGTTGAAATTGAAAAAACATTGTTAACTTCGAAAAAATACCAAATTTTTAGAAGTGAGAATTCAAAAAAAAAAAACTAGAAAATCAGTGAAATTTAAAAAAAAAATTAAAAATTGACAAATTTTGGAAAACTGAAAATTCAAACTGATAAAAACTGAGGATATTTGAAAAACTAGAAAAATTTTGAAAGCGGTAGAATTTTGCAAACGTTGAGGAAATGGCAAATTTTGAGAAACTGGAAAATTTTGAAATACTGGAAAATTAGTAAAAATGTTCAAAAAGTGTCAAGTTCGAAAAAATGGCAAATTTTGAAGAACTAAGAATTTAAAAAAAAAATAGAAAATTAGTAAAATTTGAAAAAAAAAAATAATACGAGCTTAAAATTGACAAATTTTGAGAAACTGAAAATTCAAAATTGATAGAAACTGAAGATATTTGAAAAACTAAAAAAATTTTGAAAGCAGTAGAACTCACTAATAAAATTCTTGAATATTCAAAATTTTGCAAACGTTGAGGAAATGGCAAATTTTGAGAAACTGGAAAATTTTGAAATGCTGGAAAATTAGTAAAAATGTTCAAAAAGTGTGAAGTTCGAAAAAATGGCAAATTTTGAAGAACTGAGAATTTAAAAAAAAAATAGAAAATTAGTAAAATTTGGAAAAAAATAATACGAGCTTAAAATTGACAAATTTTGAGAAACTGAAAATTCAAAATTGATAGAAACTGAAGATATTTGAAAAACTAAAAAAATTTTGAAATCAGTAGAACTCACTAATAAAATTCTTGAATATTCAAAATTTTGCAAACGTTGAGGAAATGGCAAATTTTGAGAAACTGGAAAATTTTGAAATACTGGAAAATTAGTAAAAATGTTCAAAAAGTGTCAAGTTCGAAAAAATGGCAAATTTTGAAGAATTGAGAATTTAAAAAAAAATAGAAAATTAGTAAAATTTGAAAAAAAAATAATACGAGCTTAAAATTGACAAATTTTGAGAAACTGAAAATTCAAAATTGATAGAAACTGAAGATATTTGAAAAACTAAAAAAATTTTGAAATCAGTAGAACTCACTAATAAAATTCTTGAATATTCAAAATTTTGCAAACGTTGAGGAAATGGCAAATTTTGAGAAACTGGAAAATTTTGAAATACTGGAAAATTAGTAAAAATGTTCAAAAAGTGTCAAGTTCGAAAAAATGGCAAATTTTGAAGAACTGAGAATTTAAAAAAAAAATAGAAAATTAGTAAAATTTGAAAAAAAAATAATACGAGCTTAAAATTGACAAATTTTGAGAAACTGAAAATTCAAAATTGATAGAAACTGAAGATATTTGAAAAACTAAAAAAATTTTGAAAGCAGTCGAACTCACTAATAAAATTCTTGAATATTCAAAATTTTGCAAACGTTGAGGAAATGGCAAATTTTGAGAAACTGGAAAATTTTGAAATGCTGGAAAATTAGTAAAAATGTTCAAAAAGTGTGAAGTTCGAAAAAATGGCAAATTTTGAAGAACTGAGAATTTAAAAAAAAATAGAAAATTAGTAAAATTTGGAAAAAAATAATACGAGCTTAAAATTGACAAATTTTGAGAAACTGAAAATTCAAAATTGATAGAAACTGAAGATATTTGAAAAACTAAAAAAATTTTGAAAGCAGTAGAACTCACTAATAAAATTCTTGAATATTCAAAATTTTGCAAACGTTGAGGAAATGGCAAATTTTGAGAAACTGGAAAATTTTGAAATGCTGGAAAATTAGTAAAAATGTTCAAAAAGTGTGAAGTTCGAAAAAATGGCAAATTTTGAAGAACTGAGAATTTAAAAAAAAATAGAAAATTAGTAAAATTTGGAAAAAAATAATACGAGCTTAAAATTGACAAATTTTGAGAAACTGAAAATTCAAAATTGATAGAAACTGAAGATATTTGAAAAACTAGAAAAATTTTGAAAGCAGTAGAACTCACTAATAAAATTCTTGAATATTCAAAATTTTGCAAACGTTGAGGAAATGGCAAATTTTGAGAAACTGGAAAATTTTGAAATACTGGAAAATTAGTAAAAATGTTCAAAAAGTGTCAAGTTCGAAAAAATGGCAAATTTTGAAGAACTGAGAATTTAAAAAAAAAATAGAAAATTAGTAAAATTTGAAAAAAAAATAATACGAGCTTAAAATTGACAAATTTTGAGAAACTGAAAATTCAAAATTGATAGAAACTGAAGATATTTGAAAAACTAAAAAAATTTTGAAAGCAGTAGAACTCACTAATAAAATTCTTGAATATTCAAAATTTTGCAAACGTTGAGGAAATGGCAAATTTTGAGAAACTGGAAAATTTTGAAATGCTGGAAAATTAGTAAAAATGTTCAAAAAGTGTGAAGTTCGAAAAAGTGGCAAATTTTGAAGAACTGAGAATTTAAAAAAAAATAGAAAATTAGTAAAATTTGGAAAAAAATAATACGAGCTTAAAATTGACAAATTTTGAGAAACTGAAAATTCAAAATTGATAGAAACTGAAGATATTTGAAAAACTAAAAAAATTTTGAAAGCAGTAGAACTCACTAATAAAATTCTTGAATATTCAAAATTTTGCAAACGTTGAGGAAATGGCAAATTTTGAGAAACTGGAAAATTTTGAAATGCTGGAAAATTAGTAAAAATGTTCAAAAAGTGTGAAGTTCGAAAAAATGGCAAATTTTGAAGAACTGAGAATTTAAAAAAAAATAGAAAATTAGTAAAATTTGGAAAAAAATAATACGAGCTTAAAATTGACAAATTTTGAGAAACTGAAAATTCAAAATTGATAGAAACTGAAGATATTTGAAAAACTAAAAAAATTTTGAAAGCAGTAGAACTCACTAATAAAATTCTTGAATATTCAAAATTTTGCAAACGTTGAGGAAATGGCAAATTTTGAGAAACTGGAAAATTTTGAAATGCTGGAAAATTAGTAAAAATGTTCAAAAAGTGTGAAGTTCGAAAAAATGGCAAATTTTGAAGAACTGAGAATTTAAAAAAAAATAGAAAATTAGTAAAATTTGGAAAAAAATAATACGAGCTTAAAATTGACAAATTTTGAGAAACTGAAAATTCAAAATTGATAGAAACTGAAGATATTTGAAAAACTAGAAAAATTTTGAAAGCAGTAGAACTCACTAATAAAATTCTTGAATATTCAAAATTTTGCAAACGTTGAGGAAATGGCAAATTTTGAGAAACTGGAAAATTTTGAAATGCTGGAAAATTAGTAAAAATGTTCAAAAAGTGTCAAGTTCGAAAAAATGGCAAATTTTGAAGAATTGAGAATTTAAAAAAAAATAGAAAATTAGTAAAATTTGAAAAAAAATAATACGAGCTTAAAATTGACAAATTTTGAGAAACTGAAAATTCAAAATTGATAGAAACTGAAGAAATATACAAAATTCGAACAACTAGATAATTTTAATGACAATAGAACTTTCTGATAAAATTCTTAAATATTTAAAATTTTGCAAACTTTGTAAAAGAGGCAATTTGGAAAACTGGAAAATTTTAAAATTATAATGGAATATTGGTAAAAATCAAAAAAAATACCAACTTGAAAAATTGGCAAATTTCGAGGAACTAAAAGTTCCAAAATACTTTGCTAATTTTGAAAAATTAAGAAATTTTCAAAATTTCAAATTTCTGAAAAGTTTTGAAGAAGTATAATATTATTTTGAGCAATTGTAAATTTTGGGAAATTTAAAAATTTGTACAATTTATAAAATTAGAAAATTTTCAAAAAATGGAAAATAAGGTATTTAAAAATTTCAAGATATTGACAAAAACAGAAAAATTATAGAAACTTTGAAAACCCAAGAAATTGTAAAATGTGAAAAAAAGTGAAAATTTGAAAAATTGACAAAAAAAAACAATCAAATATTGACACCAGCTAAACAAAAGTTCAAAAATTACTTCCACAAAGAGCAATATTGAATTCTAAATTACTCGAATCCCAAAAAAATCAGCCCATCCCTGGCTACAAATTATACCAATCTATCTCTGTCTCACATTACGTGTTCTATAGCGAGTATAGACGTAGCAAATCTCGCGGAAGACGTGCATTTACACCGTTTAAAATTACAAATAGTCGTACTAGCGTGAAAAGAATAACGCAACGCGACTATGACGAGAGAGAGACGCGATCCGGAAAACACTCATTAAGCTTGGCACACATATTAATTATCGCCGCTCTGCTCGCACTTAGTATAGCCATAGAGACGTACTCGTGTATAGTTACATGAGACCTCTACGTACACGTGTAATTAGCTATGTACACAATAACATTACATATTTATTAACAGCTCGTCGAAAAAAAACCAAAGAAGAAAAAAAAAACAACACACTCTTTTGGTAATCCCTGATTCGGTTGCTGTAACCGTGAACGCCCACAATACTCTGTACAGAGGCTGCTTGTGCTTACACCACCTTCTTCTCTATGGAAAAAGCCGTTTATTTATCGGAAAAAATCCTCGTTTACACCGGGCTGCTTGAAATGCGCTTTGCCACCTTAGACACCGTTATACGAGGGGGCTTCCTTCTTTTTTTTCACCTCTTGTTATACCCAGTACACAGCCGAGGTATTTTTCTGTATAAGTTGGCTAGGTACCTACTTATTAATACATAAGGTATTTAATTAACGCCTCGACTGCGTAAGAGTCGCGTAGGTATAACAATAGTCTATGGTAGAGAAGCGAGTAATATGAAATTACTCAGTCAGAGAGCGAGAGAATCGATTCTTATCGATATATCGCGTCGTCTACGAGTATGCTCGTTTTACGTTTTGATAATTTGATTCGTATAAACCGTGGCGCGAAATGAGCGGCCGAAAACCAACAATAAAATAAAATTGCCCAGTACCTTTGATAGGATACTGCAGCGGTGCGGAAATAATTACCTATTTCGAGGTTCAAAGTAGTCCTCGGTCCTCCCCCGTATACTGTTAATCTATACGTCTATGTACAAATATAGTGTGTATCGGTCGATGTAGTTTAATCTGTATTATGCATCGGAATTATATTATTACGTAGTTTCGTTTCTCACACCATCTTTTTGCGCGCTCGAATTACCATTACGATGCTCGAATTACTACTAATTGGGCTATAATTAAATGAAATGCCATCGAGGAAGAGAGAATAACACCTACGCTGGCTCAATAAATGGGAGGGCTTTTCTAGAAAAGGTGAAGTTACGTATAATTTTGATTGATGAAATATTCCTCAAGGACTTGATGAGGAAATCTTGGAAAATTCCTAAAAATTTTATGATATTCCCAGAATCTTGACACGTTCTTAAAAATATTCGTAGGTATAGTTGAAAATTCCCAGAATAGCAAAATATTCCAAAAATCTTGACACATTTTTAAAAATAATTAGAAATTTCCAAAAGACGAAATATTTCTAAAATCTTGACAAATTCTTAAAATATCTCGAATCTTTATGAGCAGTTCTTAAAAACAGGTAGAAATTCCAAAATGGCCAAAATCTTGACATGTTCTTAGAAGCAGTTGGAAATTCCAAAATTCTTAAATATTCCCTAAATCTTAACAATTTCTAAAAAATAATTTTCTAGATTTTTTTTTAATTTTAATTTTTTCAAAATTTATCAGTTTTTTGAAGTTAACAATTTTTTCGATTTTTACAAATTTTCCGGCATTCAAGAATTTTTTAGTTTCTCAAAATTTGTACTTTGAATTTCACAATTTCCTAGTTTTTCAAATTGTGTAAATTTCTTTAGTTTTCACCAGTTGAAGTTTCCCAAAATTTGTCTTTTTTCAATTTTTTTTTTTTTTTTTTTTTTTTTTTTTTTTTTTACAAATTTTGCTAATTTTCTATTTTTTTCAGTTCTCAGTCTTTAAGAATTTGACAGTTTTTCAAAGTTGACAATTATTTTCAATTTTTACTAATATTTTCCGGCATTTAAGAATTTTCTAGTTTCTCATAATTGGTCACTTTTTCAAAGTTTGCATTTTGAATTTCAAAATTTTTTAGTTTTTCAAAAAATAATTGTGTAAATCTCATTATTTTTCATCAGTTGAATTTTCAGTTTCCCAAATTTGTCAATTTTACATTTTTTTTTTAATTTTGCTAATTTTCTATTTTTATTTTTTTTTTAAATTCTCAGTTGACAATTCTTTCATTTTTTACTAATTTTCCAGAATTTCAAAATTTTCTGGATTCTCAAAATTGAATTTAATAAGCTCCATATTTCCATTATTTAAAAAAAAATTTATTCCTTCAAAATTTGCAGATTTGTTCAGTTTTATCGACTTGATTACATTTTTCCTAAATTTGAAAAATTTTTAACGTTTGCAATTATTTTTGTTTCAACTTTTACTGGTTCTCCAGTTTTCTAAAATTAGATATAAGTAATATTTTTTTTTAAATTTCCCACCTTTTCAAAGTTGCCACAATTTTGAATTTTTGAAAATTTTATTAGGCCTAGTTCTATTATGTTTTTCAAATTTTCTAGCTCCTCAAAATTTCCATTTTTTTTTTAGAATTTTTATTGATTTAATTTTTTAGTTTTACAAAATTTGTCAATTTTTCGAAGTTTGCATTTTTTTTTTCAAATTATAATTATAGTAATTTACTTTATAGTTTTTTAAAAATTTCAGTTCTTCAAAATTTGCTAATATTCCAATTTTTGCCATTTAAACTTTTTTTTTTTTAAAATCAATATTTCAATTTTTCAAATTTTACAGTTTCACAAAATTTATTATCTTTTCAGATAAATTGTCAATTTTTTTCAATTCTTGAAATTTTATAAATCTTTAAAAGTTTTTAAGTAGGTACTTATTTCAGGCTTTACCGATTTTCAATTTTTTCAAAATTAGCAAACTTTCTATATTTTGATAGAATTTTCATTTTTTCAACAACTATTTCTTCAAAATTTGCTAATTTTCCGAAGTTTGCAATTATTTTTTTAAATTTTACTTCCTAGCATTAGTTCATTTTTAAGTATTTGCCAATAAGTAGGTGTTCAGATTTTTTCAAAATTCATAAATTTTCAATATTTTTCAATTTTTTGAACGTTTTGAAATTTAATCAGTTTTCATCAAATTTCAAGTTTTTCAAAAGCTGGGAAATACGTATCTCAAAATATTTTTTAAAATGCTGAATTTTCCCAAAAAATTTAAAATACGATCAAGAACCCTCTTTAATCATTGCAAATCGTGATAATTTTCCAAACTTATTTTCAAAAAAATAAGAAATACGAATAATAAAAATATACTTTAAAAAATTCTCGAACAATTCCCTCAAAATTTCGTGCTCTTGAAAAGTAATCCAGAATTTCCGATTGGAAATAATCTGTAGAATTTTGCACGCAGTTTGCTCGCATAAAAACGACTCGAAATTGCCTCTGAAAATTAATGGTTTTGAAAATTCTGCCATTTTTTCGACACGTAACAAAACAAACTCGAACATTATTCGAAATTACATGGCTTTTTTTCTTGACAGGGTGAAGTTTTTTTTTCGCTTTTCAAGGGATAGCAGATTATACCAGTTTCAGCTTCGGGGGATGTGGAATTCTCGTTTCGAGGGTCGTGACAACGATATCTTAGAGTAGAGTTCTCTCTTCTTCCTCCTTTTTTTTTTTGCATATATGACTAAAACGAGGGGAGGTATAGTACTTGAGGGAGATTTTTTCAAAGAATTTGGAAAGTGTAGACCTATCGTTGGGTTGCTGTGCGAGAGAAGAGTGCAGCTGCAGGATTTTTTATTTTTTATACGATGTTGGCGAAGAAGTGAAAAAAAACCTACGTTAATTAAGATCCGAGAGTAAGAGGGTGGGGAGCCCAGGAGTCGAATTTCCGTTCATGGATAAAACTCGGCGTTAGGCCATGGTCGAAGTTGGCCTTAGTATGGATGGAGCTGTAGAGAAAGAGAGAGAGAGAGAGAGAGAGAAGGAGAAGGGTAAAGAAAATGTTAACAGAATATCAATCATGTTCTTTGACGCATTTGGTAATCTTCAAAGTAAGGGGGTAAATCTTATTACATTACAAAAAGGCTCGGTAATAATCTCGCATTTCTTTTAAGCCGCGTCGCGTCGCGCTTTTTATATTTTTTTTAACCCTTATTATTTCGCCAAAATAAGGAAACAATATAGTTTTATTTGAAAGGGGTGAACGGATGGGCAGCGGGTGGAATGCACCACGTATCTCTATACAGAGGGCAGTTTTTCTTAGATTATTAAAAACTGAAAAAAAATAAGCGAATTTAGGGCTTTCCCCGGTAAAGCAGCCACAGGGTGTTGGGTAAATTCGACTCGAAGGTTGGCCAACTCCTCGGGGATCGAACCGTATAAATTTTACAAAACCAGCCATATATTTCGAGAAATTGGTAACCACTTACCCTTTTCCCTTATTAAACACCTCGACTGTAGTGCGAACAGCGTAAAAAAAAATATTCCTCCGCAAAATAAATATCGCAATTAAAACTCTCTCGGTTTTCTTTATTTGAAATTCACCCTCGGTTTTCTCTCCTTTAATTTGGTTAGTTCGCCGCGTGTTTTATTCTTTCTGCTGCTTTTTTTCAACGTATTTTCTTAATATTCACATATTTCCTTAGCTCGTTCGCGTCTTTGAACGAGAAAAGAATTCGACGGTGGAAAAAAAAACACGAGGGAAGCGTAATATACCCGATTTGGCGATTTTTTTGGCGTATATTTTGTCGAGATTGTGCGAGGATTTTAATGAGGGTTCATTAGATAGGTAGAGAGTGGCGAGGCGAGGCATTCCGAATGTAAATACGGGGACTAGGAAACCTCTACTCGAATGAATGCCACCATTACTTATAGAGAGGAGTACGAAGCATGGACGAGGCAAGAGGGCATCATTAGAGGTTCTTTATTTTGGCCCGGTTGCCAATAATTCTTGTGGAAGTACTGCGGTAATTTGTGCCGTGCTAATTGTACCCGCCACGGTTTCGAAAGCGTTTTTCTCCCTGCTCGCCCTCTTATGGCCACGTCACAATCGCAAAAGGGTATATTTTGAAATATTGCCATATTTTTATTGCGTCACACCGATTTACCTTCGGGATATCGGATCGGATAGAAGAAAAGGTAAGCGAGGGTTTATTGTTCGATGAGTTAATGTAACCAGACGACCAGGCCAAGATTCGTCAAGTGATTAATTCTTCGGTGCAGGGTTGAGCTGCAGTGCGAGCGCGCCAAACCGAATTAAAAAGGATTTGGGAACGAGTGAATGTTAGAAAATTTCCAATCGAACAATGCCCAACTTGGTCACGGATAATTGTTATCGATGTCGAAGAGTTTGATCACCGAGAGTTTGCCATTTGGTCTAATACGCTAGGTACACATGTATGTACCAAGTGTTTTCCTTGTCACGATGTAGGGGTTGAGGGCTGCTGCAGCGCTGGCAACAGTAATGCAGGCAAAAAAATAATGTATCAGTTGGAAATTATAACATTTTTGAGCTTTAGGCGATCGCGACTTATGCAGATATTGGACCAAATCACAATCTGGACAAAAGCCAAGCTGGGTTGGTGATTTTCCTGCATAGCAACTTTGTCGATTTCATTTTTTGGGAATATTTCGTCATTTTGAAAATACCTCGTGATTTTAAAGAACATTCATGATTTCAGGAATATTTTATCGTCTTGGAAATGTGAAACATTTTTTTAAAAATTTTATAGGTCTTGAAAATATTTTGCAATTTTGAAGAATTCGATCAGATTTTGGATTGGGAATACATCTAGAAAATATAAAACAATTTTCAGGAATTTTTCAAAATCATGAGAATGTTTCGGTTATTTTGGGAATAATTACTTATTCAACTATTTTCGATAACAAAAAGTTCAAAATTTTGGAAAACTGGCAAATTTTAAAAGCAAAAAAATTAAAAACATTGAAAAATTATGAAAAAAAATTACAAATTTTCAAAAACTAGAAAATGTTTGATAACCAGCGAACATTGAAAATGTAAGTGGAATTTTTGGGAATACGATGAAATATTTTGCAATTGGGAAATATTTCGAAACTTTTCACAATTTATTGGAAATTTTAATTCAACCATTTTTGAAAATGTTTTATTTCCTGTTTGTGGAATGATGCGATCTCTGGAGGAGGGTGCAACTTAATGAAAATATATTCAAAGCCTGGGAATATTTGGGAATAATACACGATTTGTAGGCAATAATTCCTAACCAAATTTTGGGAATAAATTTTTTTTTTTTTGAAAAAGTGCAACTTCCGGAAATTTGCAATGCAAATTCATCTATGAAAAAATTTGGGATTACAAATTTGAAAACTTTTCACCATTGGAAATATTTATTCGGCCATTCCTGAAAATATTTAATTTCTGGAAATTCGGGGAATTTCAATGAAAATATTTTAAAATTGAGGAATATTTGGGGAAAATGCATAAACAATTTCTAGGAATATTTCATAGTTTGTAGGACGATGAGATTTCCAGGAATATGAAGCAATTTGATGACAACGTGCAACATTTGAAAAAAATATTTCAGAATTTTTGAGAAGATCTAATTTTTGGGAATATAATACAATTTTATTACATTAGCTTTTTGTTTGGGGGGGGGGGGGAGGGGGGAGTTGAAGAATACGAACGAGTCAATTTCAAAAATATATTTCACGATTTTATTTCGTTGAGGAATTAACTCCGGATTTATCTGAAATTGGAAATTAAATTTTTCAACTCCTTTTCATCTCCAATAGAGTGCGTTTCCAACTATGATTCTCAAATTTTTGCAGTAAAAAAAAATCGCTCAATTTTTTTTGAAAAAATCTCAACTTCTTATCTCGAAAATCTTTCAATTTTTCATACGTATCATTAAAATTAAGAAATTCTCAAATTTTTAAAAATCGTTCATTTTTTCAAAGAAAACCATTCACTATTTAAAAATAAAAATATTATTGTCTTAAATTTTTGAAAAAGGGCTCTAAATTTTTTTGCAAAAACTGAATGTTTATCAAAATTATTGGAAAATACTTTTTCCATTTTTTTTTTTTTTTTTGAAAAAAGTTGAAATTTTTGGAATCAAAAATGTTTTCATTTCCTTGGAACAATAAAATATAAAATTCTTTTCAGTTTTTTTTTTTTTTTTTTTTTTATTAAAAAAATTATTTGGAAGCGATTTTTCCCATTTTTTTCAAATTAAGTAATTTTTTGTGAAAAAATATTTTTGGAAAAAAATTATTCTGAATTTTCACAAATAGGTAGGTATTCTAATTTGTTTAGAGAAAAATATTTCTTAAATTTTTGGAGGAAAAAAATCTTTGAAATTTTTGGAATCAAGAATGATATTTTCTTGGAACAATAGAATTTTTCAATTCTTTTCTAAATACCTATTTTTCTTTATTTTATTTTTGGAATAAAAAAATTTCAATTTTTTGAGCTCAGTTTTTTTTTCATTTTTTTGCAAAAAAAAATTTCTAATTGAATAATTTTTTGGGAAAAAATGAAAAATTATTCTAAATTTTCATTGAAATTAAAAAATACTTATGTGGCTCAATTATTTTGAAAAAAAGATTCTAATTTTTTTAGAGAAAAATATTTCTCAAATTTTCGTAGGAAAAAAACTTTAAATTTTTTCATTTTCTTATGTAGCAATAAAATTTCGCAGTGTTTTTCAAAATAAATTTTTTACACTTTTTTGGGGGAGGGGGTATTTTTTCAGTTTTTTAGAGTAAAAAAAATCGTTTCGACTTTTTGAAGCATAATCTCAATTTTTTGTCCTCCTTTTTCAGGAAAATGAGTAGGAGTTTGAGCACACACTTTTTTAGCCGGAGTTTGCCCAGTCCTTTTCACACGATACGTATTGTTTAAATGCTTTTAAAAAAATACAAACTCCGCTGAGGAGAATTAACGAGCCAAAAATAACTCGATGACTGATACCTACGGATTAAAAAAAAAAAAAAAAACACAAACGGAAAATTCCTCCAACTATATAAGGTCACACCTAGGCACACTTGGAAGGACTCTTAATCGCCGATAATAAGATTAAAGGATATGTTAACCGGGTGTACACTAATTAATGCTATAAATACGCTGCTTTAATTACATTACAACGACGACAAGTAGAGTTTCATTGTCAGCTATTGTCGTCCTGTCGACTTTCGACACCATCAACACCACATACCGCAGCTCGTCCACATGCCAACACTAATTTCCAACCCGTAACCCTTTCCCTATTCTCTTTTTTTTTCGCTCATTCGGCCGCCGTTATAATCAAATAAAAGCTAATCCACATCCGAGCAGAGCCGGACTTGTGGCACACGAAGACCAACAGGTACATCGTATCGTACAAATAGGTCGTTTTAACAGATGCAAAACGTCCTAATTATCGAACAAAACGTATTCATCGAGTACGAGTAGACCGAAGTAAAAAAAAAAAGGGTTGTTTTGGTGAAAGACAAAAGCTCTTTTAGAGGGGGAGATCATTCATTAGGTATCTCGAGTACCTGGCTTCTCGCGACTCGCGACTTCATGCTGCACCTACAACGAAAGGAAAAAAAGGGGAGATCTCAATAGATGTAATCTTAAGACGCTTAATTGTCGACATACCCTAATCCTTTTATAATTGAGTAATTAATACAGCTCTCACGAAACCTGACGATGCAGCAGGAGGTACCCCAAGCTCTCACTTCGGCAAACTTGTTGCCTCCTCGCGTTCTGGTATTTCACTCTTTTCTCTTCCACCAATTTCCAAGTCTCGTCTTGGGAGAGCTCTTCGTACGAGGGCGTTTTATCAATAATAATACGAACGCGGGCACCGGGGCGCGTATATACGCACACACTACGCACAGTTTATACATTTAATGGGCCAAGTCATTAATATTTATAACGTTATATTACGTTATACGACGTCTCCGTACTCACACAACAACACCACCTCACGTTTAATCGAACCTCACACGTATTACAGCGCCCAGCTCGGCAGCGAAATAATAAAAAATAAAAAACCAATAACGTCCTCGTTTTTATAAAAAAACAGCCGAGTCGCCATTTTGAATAAAAAAAAATAAAAATAAAGCAAAAATAATATAGTAATGATTTCTTTTCCTCTCTTGCACCCCTCCTCTTCTTGCTCCTTTTTCCAACTCTACGCCATCTCCTCTCTTATTTATATCGAGTTCGTGTGTCACCTTCCCTCGTATTTCTCCCACCCCCTTCTTGCCATTCATTCAAAAGCCCTCCATATACTCTCTTTTTTTTGGAATCTTTCTCTTTCGTTATCTCAAGGCGAATTTTCCCTCGTTTACCTAAGTATAAGAGTTTAGGTTTAGTATAAACGGTTTTTTTATTTCTTTCTTTCCTCCCTCCCCCGCATCTCCAAGCCCACATCAGTTCCCTTATACTTATTCGTTTCGAGATGGGTTTAAATTGACGACGAGATTCGTTTTACTTATGATGCGTGTATTTTTTCTGCTTTTTTGAAAAAAATAAAAAAGAAGAACACGGTGAGAGCTTTTTTTCTCCTTTGTCGTCATTTTTCTTCGTTCTTTTTTTTTTTTTTTTTTGCATAGAAGTAGGGAATTATTTCACGCGGAATCGGCAGCTTTTCAAGGTAGAATATCAAAAAAAAGGTACCAGTTTCATTTGGTAATTGCGTTTTGTGCGGAGATTTTTTCCACCTTTGAGCTGCCCGAAGTCGGATTCTGGAGGTTTAGAAATTAGAAGGTTCCGAGAATCAATTTACTGATGGGTGTGAAAGTTGTTGGAAAATATTTAGGCAAGAAAATCAACAGAATATTAAATTGAATTGCTGCATCTGGTAGCATGAGTCATCAGACTAGGGCTCAAATTCATATATTTTTTCCTAACAAATTTCCAAGAGAATTCTCCGATAGAAAGCTCGCCTATTTTAAACAAAAATTTGAAAAATATTTCTTTTTGCAAATATCTTCTAGAAAAAATTTTGGACCGAAATTTTTTTAGAACATATTTGTCTTTATCCTTCAGAAAAAAAAAAAAAAAAAAAAAAAAAAACAGAATTTTTTGAAAAGGAACAACGAATTTTTAGTGGGATTTTAAATTCATTTCAGGAAAAATTTATCAATGTTTCAATTCTGTAATTTTCTTACCAGGAGAATTTTTTCTTAAAAAATACCTTGTTTTTAATTTTATGATGATGTTCTACTCAAAAAAAAAGGTGAAAAAATTTTGATGGGATTTTTAAATTTTCTTCAAAGAATTTTGTCAAATGAATTTTTTTCCTTTTGAAAATTTATTTTCAAAATAATTTCTCAATCACCTTTTGAGAGAACTAGACAATTTTTCAAATTAAAAAAATTTAGAAAAGTTACCTACCTCGGCTTTTTTTGTTCAATTTTTGAAATTTTTTTTGAGCAATTTTGTTTGAAAATATTTTGATAAGGTTTTTGATTTTTTTTTAAATTTTGAATTCTTTTATTTTGAGAATTTTTTTCGAAGGTGATATGATGGAAGCAAAACACATTTTTTAATGATTTTTTAAAATAATTTTTGAATTTTTTCCTAGGGAAAAAATTTCAAAATGGTAGGTAGTTAGTTTGGCAGTCAAAAAAAAAATTGGTAGAATTTTTGAATATTTTTCAAAAGAATTTTTCAATTTTTTCAGAATTTTTTCAAGTTTATTTTAATTTTATTTTTTTTAATGGTGAAAAGGAAAAACTGAAGGAAGAGAATTAATTGGTAAATAAAAAAAACTCCTTTTCTTTAAAAGTTTATTTTTGGCCAAAGTTTTTCAAGCTCCAAGTGCTCATCATCATGTCCAACTGATGAACACTTTGCTCAAAAATAAACGTATTAAAGAAGAAGAGTTTTTCTGATTTATTCGTTTTGTATTTTTTGTTCAATTTTTAAAATTTTTATCAAGAAAAAAAATATAGAATTTTTAGTTTAAAAAAATGTTTTGACAATCTTTTGATCAAATTTTTGAATTTTCTTCAAATTTATAAAAAAAAAATACTTCCTTTCTGAGAATTTCCTTTGAAAATATTTTTCATAGTTTCCACACATTAGTAAGTATTTGATTTTTTTTTTTTTTTGATTTTTTCTTTGTAAGAAAAATGTAGGTATAATTTTTTTTTGATAAGCATCAGGTATGCACTTCGATTTTTTTTAAAAGCAATTTTTTCACTTAATATTTTTTTCGCATATTTCTGTTTCAGAGAATTTTTTGAAAAAAAATTAAGCATGCGTCATCCTTTTTTTAAATTAAAAAAATTTATATTGATTTGTTTCATCATGAAAAATTTATTGTAATAGTTTTTTCTCCAAATTCCTTTCCTAGATAATTTAATATTTTCATTTTTTAAATATAGGATTTTTAAATTTTTCTTCAGGAAAATTTTTCAATTACTTCCTCTTGCTTTTTGATAATTTCTTTTCAAGAGAACTTCTAATGCCCGAAAATATTTTTAAAATAATTTTTAAAGATTTTTTTTTCTTTAATTAAGAATCATTTTTAGGATGCAATTTTTTCACTTGAAATGATTTTTTAAACGTTTTTTACTTCAAAAAACAAATGAAAACAATTTTCAAGTAAGTGTTATTTTATCTAAAAAAATAATTTTAAATAGGTTGGTAAGTACTTAATTTTATTTTTGCGAATTTTTTTTTTTTTTTTTTGAGAAATGAATTTTTTTCTTGACATTTTTTCAAGGGCTTGGGTAAAATTTTTGAAAATTCTGTCAAAATTCTTCTAAAATATGTATTGTTTTAAAAAAAAACAAATTCTCTGATTTTTTTTTTTGAAAAAATATCTTGGAAAATCGTTATGAAAGGAACTTGCATGATTCATGCTGTTACATTTGCCTATTTCTGACATTTCAGGAGCTATCAGCTTTATTGGGGATGCATTTTCTTGAATTTTTCAAGGGACAGAAATTAACAAACCATCATTCATGCCCCTACAAAGTAAATACCATATCACAGAATGATCAGAGACCTCGATTTATGCCCCCAGCTGGACGCCAATTTCAAACTTTCGATCAATGTAGGTAGTTAGCTAGTTCATAAATAATGCCCATGTCAAAACCTCCAAAAAAATGTAAGCTACACTCTTCTCTAATTACAAGGTGGTTTAATCCTCCCCTCCCCCTCCCCGGAACCCTATCGCCATCTCAAAACGTGCTAAATACCATTCATCGAACATTGAAAAAATACACCTCATTAAACCTTTAAATAAAATAATAGCAAAAATACAACCCGGTCTGTACGAATTACCGGATGCGTCACCCGAAATGAAAAAAAATCAATCAACATTTTCACAACCTCATCCTCATGGGCCGGCATTAATAGTACAAAAAAAAGGTCCAATTGCAACAATACACCAGTAAATAGTCTCACATTACGAACCAAAACCATCGTTAATACTTGATCTTTGAACAAAAAGAGCGAAAAAAGAACACTACGAAAGATATAAAATGATAAAGATTACACGAAGGGTCTATAAGGTTTGACGCGCACGTACCCCCTCGTGGAGCAAAAAAAGAAAGAAAAAAAAACACATATACCGCAACCCTGTGTTGTGTGCACCCCCTTGGCTGATCTATAGCTGAGCTATAGTTCCGCAACATTAAGACCTGATGTAGAAACAATGTTTCCTTTTGGTATAGTTTTCGTCATTGTTGGGTTAAATCAATCAATCCTTCGCGAGGTCTATATGGTTTCCTGTTACCGCTCGTTTATTTTTTCGACTCTTATACTTTGGTGACAAAAAAAAAGAGAAAAAAAACAATGTAAAAAGATGGATGATATTTTTACACGGCTTAAATCGAGCACATTTATTAAATAAAATGCAGTAAACGTTGTTTTGGAAACTGTCCAAAAACAGCTCGCTTTGTGGATATCTCGTCCTTAAAATCCTTTTTTTTTACGCCGCTCGGTACGAATAGCTCTATAGGTACCTACAATGTAACTGGCCTAATTGAAAATTACCATTTCGATTATAAATATACTAAAGGTGCTCGTACATACATTACTCACGCGCACACCTTTCCTCGCCTCCACCCCACACATGGGAAAATTATTCCGTATGAAAGCGCAAACATTAATAACTCGATATCACGCTACATTGTATTTATCATTAACGAATATTTGGCTTTCGAAGATAATTTTTTTTCCAACGTTGACTGCGTAAAAGGTCATTTATATGGTGTATTTAAAATAGTCGAGGAAAAAAACACGTACTAAATAACGAATGAAAAGCTCGAATTGGGCGATTCGTCGAATGATGGCCGAATTTCCATCTCGAGGTGAGGAAAATCTACGAGAGAGGGGGAGGGGATGAAAAGTTGATCATGTTGATGGTTTCATTAAACAGAATGTCAAAAGAGTCGTGATTTTGACCAAAAAAGTCAGAAAAAGTGTCACAATTTTGATTCAAAAATCAGAGTAAGTACCTGATTTTTGCAACCAGGTCGCAAAAGTAATGATCTTGACACAAAAGTTCAGGATTTTATGAAATAAGTCAGACAAAGTGTCGAGATTTTGAATCAAAAATTCGTGATTTGGCAAAAAAGTCACAAAGGTGAATATTTTGTTAAGAAAGTCAAAATAAAATCATGATTTTCACAAAAAGTCATGAACTCATGATTTTGACCTCAGAATTACAATTTTGGCAACAATCAAGGTTTTTATTCATAAATTCGTGACTTTTTTCAAGAAAGTCACAGAAGTGACGATTTTGTTAAGGAAGCCAGAATAAAATCAAGATTTCCCAAAAAAAAAGTTGAGGTTTTGATTTAAAAAATCACGATTTTGGCGAAATCATGATATTGATTTAAAATTCACAATTTAAAAAAAAATTACGAACGTTGCTCTAAAACCATGATCTTTACAAAAGTCCATGGCTTCGATATCAAAATCATGATTTTGATCCAAAATTCATAACTTTTGCAAGAAAAATATAAAAGTCGCAATATTTCGTAAAGAAAATCCAAATACAATCATGATTTTTTTTAAATCGTCATTTTGATCTCAAAAATATGTTTGTGACAAAAAATTCACGAATTTTGAAAGAAAATCATGAAAGTTACGATTATATGAAAAAAGTCAGCATGAAATCGAAATCACGATTGACAACATTATTTAGATTTTTGATTTAATGATTTTCACTGATTCCAAGAGACTCAAGATTTTTGTATGAAAACTTTAATTCTAAATTCGTGATTTTTCCAGGAAAGTTATGAAAGTCACAATTTTGTAAATAAAGTCAGAGTAAAAATCAAGATTTAAAAAAAGTCATTGCTTCAATAATCTTGAAATCACAATTTTGACATAATTACAAATTTGTCCAAAAAATCAGTAAAAAAAAAATCAATTAAAAATTCATGATTTTTACAATAAAGTCACAGCAATCAAGATTTTGTAAATAAAGTCAAAGTAAAATCATGATTCATACAGAAAGGTCATTGTTTTTTATTATTATTTTAAAATCATGATTTTGGAAAAATATATTTGATGTTTTGATTCAAATATCATTATTTTCACTAATGCCACAAAATTCATGATTTTGATTTTAAAATATCAAAGATTCTGGCAAAAAAAAAGTCAGACAAAGTATCATCTTCTTATAAAATAAAAAAAAGTCACACAAAGTTTAAAAAGTGTAATTCAAAATTCACAATTTTTATAGAAAGTAACGAAACGAAAGTGAAAGTCACAATTTTGTAAAGTAAGTCACAATACAATCATGATTTTTTTTAAAAACAAAAAGTCATTGCTTCGATCTCGAAATCACAGTTGTGACATACTTAATATTACAATTATGAGTCAAAAACTCGATAATTTTGCCCAAAATGGTCCGCCAATAGAACAACATTTTCAACGCAATATTTGTGACTTTTTCAAAAAAGCCATGAAATTCAAAATAAAATCATGATTTTGCACAGAAAGTCATGATAAAATCATGATTTTGTATTTAAAAAAAGTCATAATAAAATCATGATTTTGTGAAAAAATTCATGATAAAAATAATGATTTTGTGGGGGGGGAGTCATGATGAACTCATGATTTTGTGAAAAAAGTAATGATAAAATCATGATTTTGTGAAAAAAAGGTCACGATAAAATCACGATTTTGCGAGAGAAAACAGGCATGATAAAATCATGATTTTGTGAAAAAAGTCATAATTGAATCATGATTTTTGTGAGGAAAATCATAATTAAGTGAATCATTATTTTCACAAAAATTTATTGTTTTGACCTCGAAAATTTTTTCAATATTTCCCCCTCCACTGATATTTTCAGTCTTCCATTTTCTACCCAAAAATGAGCGAATTTCCATAAATTTCAGGGATTCTCAAACTACGGGAAAATCTTATAATCTATCACAACGAAAACACTTTTCTCTACATTCTGGAGGAAAATTCGCCCAAAATTAGAGTAGACGGGGAAAAGCGAGCCGCGTACAGGAATAGATTAGTGTGCTCCGGTCCTAATTGGCATAATAGACTAAATAACGCTGAACGTTTTCGCTGCTTTGACACGCTATATTTCAATTGATAATAATTAGGTATTACCAACTGTACTTAACGTTTTATCGATCGCAAATTACTTTTGTCGGTATAATTCGATTGAACAACGACCAAATTATTATGAAGGAAATGTCAAATACGGTCTAATTACGATTTTATAGCGTATATCATTCGTTCTAATCCGACTACCTTTTCCTCTCTTCTCCTCTACTTGCCACGATTGCTCGCAAAAAAACATTATTGTACCTGGAAAAATTTTCTTAATTTTTTTTTTTCTAGAGTTGAAGTAGTTCTTCCTCCTTGTGAGGCTAATTTCTTCTGGTATATTTTTGTTAAATTATGACTCGTTATTAAATTACGTATTTATTGTTTTGATACGCGACATATTTCCGCATTTGGATCCTCTTGGAGTTGGACGCGATATACTCCGGACTGAGTGATATAGAGTGGCTCCTCTCATCATCTCAAATTAACCCTAGCTGACGTGGCTCCTCGCGTACTTATATTTCGCATCATTTTTTGTATTTTTCAACCAAATTTCGCCCATTTAGCCTTTAGGCTTCGCTGCGAGATCAATTACGAAAAAATATGACGGCATATTAAGGGTTTAGCCACCGATACCGGGCCTTTTCCAACAATTACCACTAGCTCGAGGTACAATCCGCCTATATTTTTGTTAATTAACCGACCACCGATTAGAGTAATTAGGAGTTTTGCCTTTTTTCCAGAAAAAAATCGCCTTTTTGTACGCCGATAAATTGCAACCTGTAATTATATAACTTGGAAGGTACGGAAACGCGAACGTGGTATAGCGCCTTCCGTCTGTGCTGGCGTTTTTTTCTCTTCTTTTTTTACACGAAACGGGCGCCAATTGAGGTGTTTTTTCTAATCGGGCCTGACAACTGGTCGTTGTCAGAGATAACGAGGATGTGTATCTAGGTTTTTTCAGAAAATGAATTATGACACGTCATTGGAATTAATACACAAAGGAGGGAGGGGGGTTGAAATTTTGAGAATAATTTTGAAATTTGATAATTTTGAGTCTGATATTCAGTTTCTTAAAAAATTTGATCATAAATTTTTGAAAAATTCGATTATCGACTTGAAAAAATTAAATGGACTATTGAAAAATTCAACCAACAATTTTTATCGATATTTTTCGAAAAATTATTTGAAAAAATTTTTGCTATAAATTTGAAAATTGGATTGTCAATTTTTGAAAAATCCTTTTATCGAATTTCGAATTATTTTTTGAAAAACTTGATTGTCAATTTTTTTGAAAAATCCAATTTTCGATATTTGGTTAAGAAAAAAATTCGACTGCCGATATTTTTTGAAAAATTCAATTGTCGACATTTTTTGAAAAATTATTCCATTGTTGATAGGTATTTTTGAAAAATTTGATTACCGATTTTGGAAAAATTAGACTGTAGCTTAGGTCGATTTTTTTTCTCGAAAAATTAAATGATCAATTTCGAAAAAAAAAAATCAAATAGCTAATCAAGTAATCATTAAATCTTGAAAAATTCTGTTATTGATGTTTTTTGAAAAACTCGATTGCCAATTTTTGAAAAATTCGATTATCGATATTTTTTGAAACATTCGATTATCGATATTTTTTGAAAAATTTGATTGTCAATTTTGAAAAAAGTAAATCAATACCTATTTTTGAAAATTTATGGAAAAATTGAATTGTCAATTTTTAAGAAATTCCATCAAGTGTCGATTTTCAAAAATTTCGATTGTCGATTTTTGAAAAATTTTATGCTCGATTTTTTAAAGAATTTCATTATCAAATTATGATTATCAATTTTTGAGAAATTTGATCATCATTTTTTGACGAATTTCTCGAAACAATTTTCGAAAAATTCAATTATCAATTTTTGAAAAATTTCGATGCTCGATTTTTTACAAAATTCAATTATTAATCATTTCCAAAATTTGATTATCAAGTCATCAAGAAATTCGATTATCAAATTTTGACTAATGCTTTTTTTGTGCGAAGAATTTGCGATTTTTTTGAAAAGTCAACAATAAATTTTGATCTTAGGTATAAAAAAAATGAAATTTTTTGAAAAAATCCTATACAATCCTAAATGTTACCTTGACAACAGATGAATTCCTTCATTCCTCCCCCAGCCAGATTTTTTTAAATTGTAAATTTTTCAAATTCCCACACACGTCTCGACAAACATTAACCAAACTAGCCAGTGTCGAAAACAAAACAACGAAAAAAGTCACTCACCGTATCAAATTCCAATCAAATAAGAAATACCCTTCGAAAAAAGAAAAGAGAAACAGAACAAATCAAAACAAAGAATACCACCAAAGTCAAAACAATAAACATCTCAATACGCGGTCAATTGACGAGATTTCATCGCCACAGAAATTCCAACCTGCCTCACCCCTTATACTATAATAAACTGTTGGAATAATAATGATAGAAAAAAAACGGCCACTCGACACAATATAACACCTACAAAAGCCTTTACACCTGTACTACCCAATCCTCATCCAAAAGCAAAAAAAAAAGGCAAAAAAAATCCACCCCAATGTAAACAAACGTCCAAAAAAAAAGGACACCTCCGCCACAACACGCATTCAAATTATCAAAACAAAACCGTAACGTCGCTAAGAGAAAAAAAAAGGACACCGTGACTGAGCCTGGAACGCAGGCGAAAAAAACCACTACAAAAAATCGCCCCAGGATACATTAGTCTAATTATTTACCTTAATTAAAACCAATAGTTGTTGGGTAAATGAATGCAGAGATCTCGTGTGCCTGTGCCTTTTATTCAATTTGTAAGGGATACGATGATTTTTTGCTGGTATTTTTTTTTTCATCTCGGTCGGTTCTCGATACCGAACCCAGCCGGTGAGAGTATCCGTTACTTGAGAGTAAAGTGATAAGTCGTCGTGCTGTGGCTGTGACGACCTTCGGATCGAATTAACATACGCGATACGTAGGGTAATTTTTATGGGGTGGATAAGAGGAGCGACCCCTGGTGCAGGTAGGATTTTTTTTTCACGTGTATGCAAATCGATGGTGTAATTAAAAAGGGATCTTTCGACCCCTGCGATGGACAAATCGCCTCGCTTTTGTCGTGTTTTGATGTGAATATTTAGATTTACCCTCGATGATGGTTTCATTTCAAGTGTGTTTGGATGTGGAGTTTTCAGATAGTCGTGTAATCTATTTTGATTCGGTTTTTTTTTGTACAAGTGGTTGAGTGATTGATTGATCTGGTTCAAGGTTTGGGGTTTTTTGTAGTTTTATTGACGGGTACCTGTTTCAGGAGTAAAAGGTAGGGGAGAATTTCCCTAAATATTTGTATTTTGGACATTGAGAAGTAAAGTGGAATGTTTAGATTGTTTCAGATCAATTTTCGTTGAAATTTCAAGCCCCAAAATTTTTTTTCAAAAAATAATTTTATGAAGGGAAAAATTTTACGAGTGTTTTTTGGCACCATCAAAAGTTTGCTGAGCTCAAATACTACTTAGATACTTGATATTCAAAATTGGAGGAGAGGGAGGGGTCCAATCGAAATTTTCATAATAACCAAAATTATTCCTAGGACTTCAAGCTAAAACTTGTGCTTGAAAATTTTTTCAATTGGACCCCTCTCTCCCCAACAATTTTGCATAACACTCAGAAAATACTAATTAAAAATTAGAGGAGTGAGGGAGGAAGGGGCCAATTGAAAAAATTTATTGACGGGTACCTGCTTGAGAAGTAAAGTGGAATATTTAGATTGTTTCAGATCAATTTTCATTGAAATTTCAAGCTCCAAAAATTAAATTTAAAAAATAATTCTAAGAGAGGAAAAATTTTCACGAGTGTTTTTTGGTATCATCGAAAATTTACCTAGTCCAATACTACATTGATACTTGATGTTCAAAATTGGAGGAGAGGGAGGGGACCAATCAAAATTTTTGTAATAACCAAAATTATTCCTAGGACTTTAAGCTACAACTTTTGTTTGAAAATTTTTTCAATTGTACCCCTCCCTCCCCAACAATTCTGCATAACACTCAAAAAATACTAAATAAAAATTGTAGGAGTGAGAGGGAAAGGTCCAATTGAAAAATTTTTCAAATAAAAGTGTAGATCAAGATCCCAATAATAATTTTGGTTATTATAAAAATTTTGATTGGATCCCTCCCTCTCCTCCAATTTCACATAAAATCAGGTGGATACTTTTTCAAAAGTGGGGGAGGAGTCCAATTGAAAAATTTCTCAAACAAAAGTTGTAGATTGAGGTCCTAGAAATAATTTTGGTTAATAACAAAAATTGCGATTGGACCCCTCCCTCTCTCTCAATTTTGCATAACACTCAGAAGATACTAATTCTAATTAAAAATTATAGAGGAATGAGGGGGGAAGGGTCCAATTGAAAAAATTTCAGATAAAGATCCTAAAAATAATTTTGGTTATTATAAAATTTTTGATCGGACCCCTCCCTCTCTTCCAATTTCACATAACATTAAATATTTTTTCAAAATTGGGGGAGGAGTCCGATTGAAAAATTTTTCAAACAAAAGCTGTAGCTTGAAGCCTTGGAAATAATTTTGGTTACCACAAAAATTGCGATTGGACCCCTTCCTCCCCTACAATTTTGCATAATCTGACATAAATATATATTTTTTTTAAAAACTGGTGAAGATAGGGCTCCAATTGAAAAAATTTTCAAACAAAAGTTGTAGCTTGAAGCCTTAGAAATAATTTTGGTCACCACAAAAATTTCGATTGGACCCCTCCCTCCCCTACAATTTTGAATATCAAGTATCTACGTAGTATTGGACTTGATAAATTTTCGATTGTGCCAAAAAAAAGTCTAAAATTTTCCACATAAAAGATAGGTAAGATATCTATTTTATTCTATTCTATAAAATAAAATGACACTCGAAAAAAATCAATTATAATTAAAAATCCATACCCACGACAAAGTTAATTCAATTAAAGATAGAAATTCCACTCGCACTAAATTCAAACACTCATTAACCTCTCCTCACAGCACCCAGCTACCTTCTTTGGGAGAGGACTAGCAGGGAATTCAATGTACACAGTACCTTCGTCCAACTCCACCGTACCAATGGTTATAATATTATTTCGAAATAAGTCTACGTAATAATAATCACTGCCAGGAAGCAGTGAAAGGGTAAAGGGGGCTCAGCCGGCATCGTACAAAAAGAGAAAATAATTAATGGGCGAGTAAGTTAAATCTTAGAGCTCGATCTCGATTTACGATTACGCGTCCAACAACGTGGCGATAATTGACATTTTTCGGTAGCTCGGACGACGTGCGATTTCCACCAGCTAGATCGAGCCCCCTCGCCTCACCTGCCCACTTCTCCAGCACCTTGTACTCGCCCAGTACATATTAATCAAAACGTAATCAACTCGATAAACGTAAAAAGGACCTCGGTACGTGGTAATTTAAGGCAAATATTGCCAATATCTTCGACTCTTCATCCAAGCCTGGGTGTCTCCCCTGTCCCCTGACCCCTGCGAATGCTCATTAGGGCGGCGTATTTGGTCGTTTGTGGCTCGTATAATTATACGACGATGTACAATGTACTGTTGTCGTCTCCCCACCTCCCTCCATGACGTTCAATTAAACATCAAATAAATAGTAAATACAGGTACGTGAACCCGAATATAGGTAAAATTTACTCTAATCGATTTATTAACACCCTAAGGCATGGTGGAATTTTTTCAGGTCTAGCTACGACGTCGACAAAGTATACTAAATCCTTTAAGCAACCCCCCCCCCATCTGCCCCCTCACCCTATTTACTACTTCCTGCGTGTAATATTACAGTTGAAAATGTACAGAAAATAAGCAAAGGTGTTACCTTGCTTCGTCGTTCTCGCCATTTCCAATACTAAAACGTAATTATTTTCCAATCGATAAACGGAGGGCGTTAGTGAATAAAGTAAGAAATTTAATAATGCAAAAAAAATCGTCTGCAACGCATTGTATAATACTTGGAAATAAAATATAAATGAAAAAAAATCCTAATAACAAGGCGAGAAATACGAACCCTTTGAAAAAGTCACTTCGATGTGGCGAAAATAACACATTATAACAAACGTATCATTAACGAGTAGAATTTTTTAGTGTTTTTTTGCCACCATTACTCAGACTCCCGCGGTAATAACGACGTCTGGTGCCTTTTTTTTCTTCTTTTTATTAATCAAATCAAAAAATATGTATTAGTTTGTCGCCTAGTTGTACCTACGACGTGAAATTTGAATGGCGAGAAAACCATGCAACGACGTAATACGAGTTGAGCAAAGGGTGACTTTGTATCACATCGATAATGTATTGATTGGGTATCGAAATGGGGTATCGATATATGGGTGGATAACGTCATTTTTTACTTAATGAGAACGCCCCCTTGGAGCTGAGAATACCACTAGGGGGGTAGTTTGGCCCAGAAATTTGATTATCAAAGTCGAATAATGGATTTTATTTTTTATAAGGTGTGAATATACTCACACAATATAATTATGTATAAAGTAATGTGAAGAGAGAAGACAATGTATAACGAATTTCTGCTGTTAATACGACGATGACTTTGACCTTTATTATAGTAGAACGAATGACACTCGACAACGACGATGACGACGACGACAAATTATCTCTTCGAAATCGTACCGTAGTGTAGTAATTATTACATAGGCTACGGTTCGTATTTTAGCTATGACCTTTGAAATTAATTCAATCAATACCATATTAATGTACGTGTATTTAGGCGGTCGAGTGGCGAGCTCGGCAACGGACGATGGTGTCCGAGTAAAGCATTCAAATCGGACCTTGAAGTGTGGCCAGGCTTGTTAAATATAGGTGGAAGAGTTAAGTTATTTGAAATAGATATCCAGTCGATAAGCAGGTTTGGCGAATGGATGCGGTGATTTACGAGATGTGGTGATATTGGCAGTTTTCGAGAGGTTTATAGTGAGAGGTTCCTTGTTGTGCAGGCGAAAAGTGAAGTGCCCAGGTAGGGAGGGGGTATTTCGAAGCGAAGGGTAAGGAAGAAATATTTTGGAATTAAGATGGATAAATAAATTTTCAAATTTTTTCTTATAAAGAAAATTCAACTGATTCCGAAAAATTTACAAAACTGCAGTTCGATGGTTGATCCTCAGTTCTGATAATGTCTGCCAAAAAGGTCTCTTGTGAAGTTTGCCTATCATAAATATTTCAGGCGCCACGGAATTCAAAATAATCGTAACTCTTTAAAATTTTTAAATTATGAATTTTTTTTAAATTAGAAATTTTTATGAAACAATTTTAGATACCCTTTTTTTACCTATTTATTTTATTGAATCCTTATAGAACAATTCGAAAAAACTAATTTGTAATCGAATTGATAATAGAATAGTCGATAAGTCGAATTCAATCAAAATAATTTATAAAAAAAGATCACCAATGCAATCGTCAAAATTCTTTAGAAAGTGAAAATAGAATTTTCCAAAAATGGAATAACTTTTCAAAAATTCAAAAAAATCTCAAATGAAAAATTTAATTTTTCAAAAATTGATCGTTCGACAAATCGATTTCCAAATTTAACGTACAATCGATAATCGAATTTTCCTAAAATCGATAGTCCAATATAGTCGAAAAATCCATCTGAAATTCACAATTTTAATGTTTTTAATTTTTTAAATTTAAAAAAAAAACAATTGAACTAAAAAAAATCAATCATCGCAAAATTTTTTTAAGAATTGATGATCTAATTTTCAAAAAATCAATAGGTAATGGAATTCTTCAAAAATTGAATTTTTCAAAAAAATTTAAGAATAAAAATAAATGATAATTCAATGATATAAAATTTCAAAAATGAATTATTTTTGGCAAATAAAATTTTTTAATTTCACGAATAGTTTCAAAAAGTCAATACCAACTTCAAAAATTTTATTAGCAAAAATTCTAAAAAAAAAAAAAAAAAAAAAAAAAAACAGGAATAAAAAGTGATATTTAAAATCTATAATAAAATTTTTCAAAAACTCATCTTTTCATAAGTTAAGTTAATTTTTTAATTAAATCTGTCATTTTGATATCGAATTGTCAAAAATTCAATGGTGGATCGAAAGTAATGCTTTTTTTTTTATTTTTATTAAATGTAAGCTCAGTTTTGAGGAGAAAAATCTCCATCAAATCCTTCAGAAATCAATAATCGATCATTTACAAAAATTGATAATCGATAGTTTAAAAAAATTGATAATTGAATTCTTAAAAAATTACAATATCCATTTTTTCTGATAAGTAGGTAATTAATCTTGTGATCTTTTTTAAAAATTATTTAAATTTTTTTTTTTGTGACCATGTCGATTTTCAAATTTTTACAAAAAGTCGAGAGCCGAATATTTCTGGGATTTGGGTGGAAGGGCTAGGGGGTTAAAACTTTTAAAAACTCAACAATTGAATTTTTCAAAAGAACGATTGTCAAAATTTCTCCAAAAATCAATAACTTACTGATTTTTCAAAACGATCGATAATCGAATTCTTCAAAAATTAGAAACTCAATTTTTTCTAATAATTAACCTTGTGATATTTTTTTAAAAATTAATTTTTCAATTTTCTTTTGGGACCTTAGTCGATTTTCAAATTTTCGCGAACAGTTGAGAGTCAACATTTCTGGGATTTGGAGGGGGGGGGGGGGGGGGTTGAAACGTTTAAAAACTCGACAAATGAATTTTTTGAAAAAACAGTAATAATACTGTCAAAATTTCTCCAAAAATCAGTAACTGATTTTTCAAAACGATCGATAATCGAATTCTGCAAAAATTCTAACAACAAAAAATTCAAAATAATATGAGTTTGCATTTTTCAAAAATTAATCGTTTGATAGATCAATTTTTAAAAGTCGATAATTGAATTTGCCATTTTTTTAAAATGTAAGCTCAGTTTTGAGGAGCAAAATCTCCGAATATAATCATCATAACTTAATTTAGAAAACGAAAATTGAATCAAAAAAATTGATAGTCGAATTAGTAGAAGTGAAAAACAGTTGAAAAACTCCACTGTTGAATTTCTCGAAAAATACAATTTTCAAAACTCCTCCAAAAATTGATGACTGATTTTTCAAAATAATCGATAATCGAATTCTTCAAAAAATCGATAATCAAATACTTGAAAAATTCTAATTTCTCCAGAGAAATCAATTATCAATTGAATTTTCAAAAAAAAAAAAAAAAAAAAAAATCGACGATGATCGAATTCCTTGAGAATTAAAAAATCGCTAAAAATGTCTTCCGAAATCAATAATCGAATTTACAAAAAATTGACTATCAAATTTTCAAAAAATTGATTATTTCATCGAATTTCTAAAAAATTCCGAAAAATAACTTTCTTAACAAATCCGAAATCAAAAATATTAAAAATCGAAATCAATTTTTTTTTAAATTATTCGTTCGACAATTAAGATTTCCAAATTTCTCGAATAATCGATAACTGAAAATCGATCGTTTCATCCATAAGTCAAATTTTCTCAAAATTATGAATGTTAAAAATCGAATTTTCAAAAAGTTGAGCTCTCCAAATCGTTGAATTGGAATTTTTCACGTAAAAAAATCAAATTACGAATCAACCACCTCTCAACTTGAGAAACCCTCTAATCCAACTCCAACTTACCTCGCCCTAGCAAAAAACCCGATTCGACGTAAATTTTTCCACATCCTCTCTCCCCTCCCCCGCATCATCCACGTCCCACTTCGTCGACTTCTATATAATTCAACCCAAATTTCTTATCAAATCACCGCCAACAAAAAACACATGCACAAATTACTTTATCACCTCAACTCGAGAATTTCACGAAGCCCCAATTTATTATAATAATTTTTCCACACCCTTATGACCGAGTATACCTAATGGGTATTTCACACCACACTCACGCGATACCAATCGCCTGTAAAAATAAAAAATAAAAATAAAAAGCCCACTACGGACCTACGGTGCAGCGGCTGAAGTGTAATTATTTACATAGCGGTGTTCTCTCATAAGTATAATATAGGATAAGAATAGGTAGTTGGTAATACGATGTATAAGACCTACATACAAATATCTACAGTGGTTTTATTAACGCTTCGGCTTCGGGTCGACTCGACTCGCGGAGAGCTTATCTGATACATATATCGAAAATATTCCCATTTCCGGTCGTATTGTTTCGACTTATACTTATATTTTCCTATATAACCTCTTCGATTCGTATGGTCGTCGTCGTCATCGTCTCGTAAAATACTTACAAAGTTTTTTTTTTGTTTCTTTTTCGAGTACACTGTTACGTGCCCTTTCGCCATATTCATATGGTAATAGTGATATTATAAGCTCGAATTTAAATATGTAATATTTTTATTATGTAAATCGCGCCCCCGAAACCGTTGATCACTCTTCCTCCATCTCTCCGTACTCCTTCCTTTCTTTTTACACAAATTTCAACTCAACTTTTCATCGAAAGCTGCTAACTTTGCAACATGGACTCGGACTCGTTTCATAATTTGTATATTATAATAAAAGGTTGTGTGTGTGTGTAGCTTTCAATCGGGTGCATTGGTAGAAAGGGAAAAAAAAGTAGGTAATAATAAAAAGAAGCTCGTATTAGCCGCGCGTGTATTATTTGCTTTTTCGATCGCGTGAATATGTAGTATTTTAAAGACTGTAATACCTACACAATCATAATGTACCTCTAAATCGATTATATAGTAAAAATAAAGGCGCGCGTGTGTATTACAATCATAGCGTTTTAGCATCAGCGTATAATATGTAGGTACTTTAATAATTCCGCACCTAATTTCGATAGGTACCTAGCTCTATATGTAGGTAATAGGTAGATACACCTATTTGTATAAATTCGTATATCCTATAAGATTTCTACTGCGTATATTTCACTGACCTTTAATATTTATAAATTTTATTTTTTGTTCAAAACGGGACATCAACGATAACTGTTCATCCATTTTTTCATCAACTGAAAATATACGAGTAAATTATTAGATATGCGGAAATAATGCGGACTTATTTACGAGTAGATAGGTATTAAACGTTCCAAATTTTAGTATACTGTACACAAAAAACAACAAAAACAACAAAAAACAACGTACACATTACATTATGCATATAAGATTTCACTTAATGCTAATCGGCGACGAACCACCAAGTTATTTTTCCTTTTTTTTTTTTTATTCTCTGTACAGCGTCTTTAAAGGGTGATCCTGGCTTCGGTGCCCTTCCAACCCCCCCCCCCCCCCCTCCCTCCACGATATCCTATCACGTCTCAGGTGACATCGTCGCGACGCTGATTTGTCGCGATTACACCACAGTCGATATATGGTTACGGTTACGACCAGAATGCGTGACGGGAGGCGAAGAGGGGAGGTAAAATTCACGAGTAACGTCGTCGTCGAAGGCACGAAGTTTTTAAACCTGTAGGATAACTGATAAGTAGGCCTCTGTGTGGTAATAGTAGTCGTTGAAATTCGATGCTTATAGGATTTTATAATTACTCGAGTTAATTCTTACAGCTCGTCGTGAGAAGTAATATAGAATAGGTGAGAGGGCAAAGAGGGCATACTTATTGGTCTGAAAATTGAAAAATTTTATTTTGAAAAAAAAAAAAATAATAATATGGAATAAAGTTTGTAAAAGATCCTTTGGTTAAAATGACTGGTACTCGTATTTTGACCTAGACGAGAAGTTCAAATTCGCTGTTTCAAAAATTCAAAAAATTATCCTCATGTCTTTAATAACTCAAAAAAAAAAAAAAAAATTGACAAATTACTCAACTTGTAATAAATATTGCAAATATTTTGAAAAAATTCGAAAAAATCGTTCACAGGGAAACTAGAAGATGTTTCTACACGAACTACGATTTTATATTTTACTAACGTGTTCCCCTCACCTCTCGAAGAAGTACAGAAATAGAAATTCTTACTAATAAAAAAATCTACCAATAATAAAAATAATTTTAAAATTCGGAAAAAAATTATTGACCATCAAAAAAAAAAATCTTTTTAAAATCACGTCATAAAATTAAATAAAATTCTTGAAAAATCGAAATTTCAAAAAAGTTAAAAATTGAAATGCATCAAAACTCAAAAAAAAAAAAATTAAATGATGCAATTTTTAAAAATTTTTTAATTAGAAAAAATACACCCAAGCAAAAAGGAAAAATGAATTTTTGAAAAATTGAATAATAAAATTTAAAACGATAGAATTTAAAACAAATGACTATAAAAAAATTATAAAAAATATGAAAATTTTCAAAACGAGTACTTAAGTACTTAGGTATTTTTGGAAAAGTTACAGTTGAAAAAAAATACCTACTGGAAAAATACAATTAAAAAAATCTAGGCTTATTGCCAATTAGAAAAATTTTGAAAATTCAAAAAAGAAAAACGTAAATGAAGCTGGATCAAAATAGTGTAAAATTCTCAAAATTCTTGAATTGAAAAAAAAAAATGAAATAAAATGTTAAAATCACAAAAAAGTGAGTTTCGAAAAATATGGTTTGAAAAAACGTATAAAATTATATAGAAACTAAAAAAAAATAGAACCTATGGTTTTGTCAAAATTTACAATTACGTAAAACATAGATTTTTTCAACAAAAAAAAAATCAAATTCAGCTAAATCAGAAATCTGAAAAAATTAGCAATTTTATTGAATGAAAACAAAAATTAAATGATTGAAAATTGTCGAAAATCAAGAATTGAAAAAAAAAGTCTCAATGACAAAAAAAAAAAATTGAGTGAACTGAAACAATAATATACTTGGGTCAAATTTTGGAGTTCAATGCAAAAAAAAAAAAAAAGGAATAGACGAAAGAAACTGGAAATAAAAGAATTTTTGAAACGTTTTCTAAATTTTTCAAATAAGAAAAATAAAAACATTAAAAAAATAAAAAATAAAAAAATCAAGCTGAATCAAAAACAAAAACAAAAAAATTAATTAAAAATGTTCTATAATCAAAAACTAAAAAAAATAACAATTTGAAAAAACGACGTCCCTGCCAATTATTTATTAACACCCCACCTCTCCCTCTACATCAAAAAATAAGTAGTTATCTGAATTTTTTTTTTCATTTCTAAAATTTACAATCACGAAAAATTGAAAAAAAAAAATGTTTTATATTTGAATTGTGTTGAAATCAAAAATTTGAAAGAAATTAAAATCCAAAGAAAAAATAGGTGTTTTCCCCATTTTCAAGGATTCATTTGTCTTTTTTTTTTTTTTTTTTTTTTTTTTCAAGTGAATACCTAATTATTTAATTTTTTGAAATATACCTACCTACCTACCAAATTTCAACTTCGAAAATTTTTAATTATTAATTTTGGCCAATTTTCAGTAATTTTCCATTTTATTTTGATTTTTTTCAATTTTTGACTCAGCCTAATTTGAATTTTTTTTTTTTCATTTTTTTTTCAATTTTCTTAATAGGACTTCTTCAACGTCAAAAAAAATGTAGAGATTTTTGAAATTTTGAACTGTCATTTTCTAAAATTTTAAGTACTGTTAAATTTTAATTCAGTTTTCAATTTTGTTTAAATTTGAAGTACCTACCTATTCCAGGTTTTTTTTATTCTTTCAATTTTTCAACTTTTACAAAAAATTAAAAAAATCTTCATTTTCTAATTTTTACCTAGTTATACACTATTTATTGCATTTTTAATAAAAAAGGAAAAATTATTCATTTATTTTTAAGAAATTCATACTTGAAATCAACTATAGATTCATTTCGACAATTTTAATAATTTTCGATTTTATTAAGTATATTTTTTCCAGTTTTTGATTTTCCCCTACTTGAATTTTTATTTTTCTACTTTTTCAATTCATGTGAATTTTTAAAATTAAAATTAAATGTTGAGTTTTTTTTTTAAATTTTGAAACTGCTCTTTCCTAAAATTTTCAATAATTTTACATTTCGTTTTATTCACATTTTTTCAGTTTCTTATATACCTACCCCCAGTAGAATTTTATTCAAAAACTTACGAAAAACCCCCTTTTTTCAAAAAATCCCATCCACAAAAATTTTTCACCCCCAAACAACCTCATCTCGCCCCACACGAAACGATCGCTCTTCAACAGGGCCGGTACGTTAACCTTCGCCCATACTAATCTGTACAACGGCGGTTGGTCAGAGAAGCAAAAAGAAAAACTACCTCACCTCAGTGTTATTTTATTGGGCCAGTTGGAACCGTCTACAGAGCAGGACCATCCCCCTACATCGTTTCGTACTGGACGACAGCCGAAGAAAAGTTGGCCAGTCGCATTTTACAGGCCACTTGTCGACCCTTTTCCAAAGCTATACATTGTCTCTGCGTCTGTGCGCGTAGGTACCCTAATCCTCTTTCTTGTTTATGCGTATTTTGGTCAAGAATAGGGTACCCAACTGTACCCAAATCGAAGCCACAACCACCCAGACTAAATCCTTGTTTTGTTGTTGTATAATTAAAAGCTGAAATATTTACTATTGCACTTGGATAAATTAAACGAATAATTTATACCAGAGTCCAGTAGGTACCTATTTGTAGCATCGGTTCGATTGAATTTTTTCCAACTTTAAATTCATCCAAGGTTGGTTTCCACTTTGTTAGAATTCAATTTGGAGAATTGTCAAAGAGACGTGTTTTTAGTATATTTATTAGTCGCTCGAGGGCAATAAGCTCGCAGCGATCGAACTGGGTCTTATATATATATTTTTTTCTTCTACCTCTGTGTCTATTTGCAGAGCTATGTTAGAGCTAGAGAGGGTTTTAATCTTTCTCAGAATAAGTTCTCCCGCAGGTAAGAGAGTAGAATTTTGTCAGTAGATGGATGTGACATTTCCTGAGACTGGGATTAATTTGCCAATAAGAGCTCTACCTACCATCAAAAGGTGAGAGAATCATTAAGCTAGGATCTGGCAATGACTATGCGAGAGAGAACCGACCACGACCATGGACTCGAGAGGGTGGAAAGTGACGAAGATTTTACTTTTGATTTTATATAAACGTTTTTAATGAATAGGAATCGATACATCATAAGGTTAAATAGAGAGAATTTCCTCCACCTTGGTACGATACGATATTCATACCACCTGCGGTAGTATTTCCTATATTGACCTATGATCCTGCCTCTCGTACCCTACTGCAGCCCAAAATCAGGCCTATTTAGTATCCACCTCTCACCTCTCACTCTTTACTGGGCCTAGGTGCTCAACCCATCACACCAGGTGGCTTTTTATATGAGGTAAGGATGGCGTGCGAGGGTGTGCGAATACCACCACTGTACTGAATGACGATCCTTTCTCGACCCCAGCCCCCCCCCCCCGCCTCCTCCCAAGGTGTTCTTTAGGTGGCCAACGCAATCATTCATTCGGACGGTGACAGATGTGCTACGTATATTACTAATTTTATATGTGTTTTGTTGACTCGTTATTCTCTCTTACTCTGATTCGGTTCCCAATCGAGCTCTAGCTCTGCTCGCCGGATTATTTTTACCTTTAGCTCGAACCATCAAAGCCACCCGCGGGTTTTATATTGTTATAATTTCAAAACGTACGCATTCCTTTGGCACGACCCGAGCTTTAAAATAAATTGCGATTGTGACAAAACTTCATGAAAAAAGAAAAAATAATCGTAAGACAGGGAGAAGAAGTAGAGAAGACATTTACTCTTGCGTGATTTTTAGCTTTCTTTTCGTCGTATACTTGTACAAAGAATAAATGTAATTCGGTGTTTACTCGTGTTGTTGTGTATGTGGCTTTAGCTTTGTAATATCTCTAAGTAAAACGCCATATAGTTAAATCAATAATGAGATATAATAAAGTCGAAGAATCGCATCGCATCGCAGTTAGCTTTCAAGTGTCTCGTTTGATATTTGATTGTTTATTAGCAGGGTGTCAGCTGGTACCTAGCTAAAGTCATGATGGCAAACTACAAATTTCCGTGCATTTAAAGATAGCATTCGCGTGTTACTCGACTATCATTCTAATCGTCTCTGCTCACTGTCTCACCCTGTGTGCAGCCGCCCCCAAGCCCCCCTAGTCCCTTCATCGCGACAAACCGTCCATTTAATACGAGCAGATCGAGCTATAAAGGTAGATATTATAAGGTGGTTTTTTTTATTTTCCTGTTCGACTTGCCGCGATGATCCAGAGTAAGTTGAAGAGACGAAGAGAGAAAGATGGAGGAAAAAATAAGTACACTAAATTAATACAAATACGCAGACAAGTTGTGCACGTGCCATGATGTAATCGTGTTTTTCACTTGGCTTATCTGTTCGATTCGATGCGACTCTACGTATATACGAGCACACGTACGTTAAATGATGTACGAGCCGGAATTTGCATATTTGACGTATCGCTGCGATTATACGTAAAATGTTTCCTGAACTGGGAAGTCTCTCTGAGGAAGGCCTGGAGGAGTGGAGGAGGCCGAGTTGCTGTATTTATGAATGTTGTGTCTGTCTGTGTTCGATGGAAGAGGGAATATTTAAATATGGATTTTTTCGTGTATTGGGGTTTGATTTTTTAGGCAAATACGAGTATTTCGCGAACAAATTAGTTGGTTACTATTTTTTATTCATTTTGAGGGAGAAAGGATTTATGGCCCCTACTTCTGTTTAAAGACCCTAATTATTGAAAATGTACTTTTTCTCATGTTTACCTACTCATTTATTAAAATAAAATCATTAGTAGAAAAATTCGTTACAATATGATTGATGATATTAAAAATTAATCGATTCATCGAAACCGAAATTAAAATTTTTTTCGATGCTTGAATCAAAATTCAAAAACTTACTTATTGAATCAAATCATCAAAACAAAAAAAAAAACAAAAAAAAAAAAAACAACATCATCAAGTGCAAAAACTGACAAAAAAATTATTCAAATTTAAAAATGTAATCAATTGATCGAAATTTAAAACTCCCTGACTCGTCAGAATCGAAAGACAGATGAATTGAAAAACGTGAAAAATCTGCTAAATTGAACAAAAATTGAAGAATTGATAAAAAAAATTGGTCGATTCATCGAAATTCAAAAATTTCGAGAAATGATAAAATTGAAAAATTGATGAAAAAATTCATCGATTAATCAAAATCGGAAAATTGACCGAATATGATCGAAATTGAAAATTTCATCAAAATAAAAAATTGTAGAATTAAATTAATTACAATCAAGTAACTGGTTCATTCGTCAATTTCTAAAATAATTGATCAATTAATCAAAATTTAAAAATTTTATCGAAACCAAAAAATGGCTGATTCGTCTAAATTTGAAAATTATCTGAACTGATATATCTAATCAAAATTGATAATTAGCCGATTTATCGTACTTCAAAAAAATTTCAAATTGATAACAATGGGGAATTTATGAAAAAATTCATCGATTGATGAAGATCAAAAACTTGAACGATCAATAGAAACAGAAAATTAGTTGATTTTTCATGGAATGCGAATCGACTATTAAACATCGAAAAATTATTGTATTGGTCGAAATTGAAAATTTATCGATTCATCAAAATCGAAAAATTGAATCGATTGATCAAAATCAGAAAATTGACCGAATCATCGAAATTGAAAATTTCATCATTTAAAAAAAGTGTAGCATTAAAAAAAACATTGAACTGATAAAATTGAAAAATTGATGAAAAAATTCATCGACTGATCAAAATTGGAAAATCAATCGAATGATCAAAATTGAAAATTTTATCAAATTAAAAAATTTTAGCATTGCAAAAAAAAAACTAGATTAATTGCAATGAAACAGTTAACGGGTCGATTCGTCTATTCAAAAATTGAAAATTTTATCGAAACCAAAAAATTGGTTGTTTTATCAATATTTGAAAATTATTTGAATTAATAAAATCGAAATCAAAAATTAATTGACTAACTGACTTGAGTATCAAATTTAAAAAAATACATAAATTCGCAGAATTGGGGAATGGTTGAAAAGGTACATCAAAAATTAGTTCAGTTGATTGAAATTGAAAATTTTACTAAATTAATAAAATTGCAACTTTGACAAAAAAGAAATTAATTGCGGGAATCATCGAAAATTCAAAAATTTATGAGAATCCAAAAACTTATTGAATTCGAGAATTACTTAATCGATTAATCAAAATTGAAAATTCAATTACCATAAACTAAATACGAGTAGGTAAGCAATAAGATTGGAGAATTCATGGCTAAAAAAAATTCATGAATTCAACGAGACTACCAAATAATTAATAAATTTGGAGAATGATCTTAAAATCATTGATAAATTTACCACTTCAAAAAAAAAAAAAAAAAAAAAATGCTCTCCGATTTATTGAAATTCAAATATTACGTAGGTAATGAATGTAAAAACATTATTCAAAAAATAAAAATTAGTTAATTTGTCAAAACTCAAAAATTCATAAAATAAATTGATAAAACTCCAAATTAATGAAAAAATTTGCCGATTAATCAAAATCCAAAATTAATCTTTTCAACAAATTCAAAGTTCATCAGAACTGAAAAGTCAGTCAATTATTCGAAATTAAAAATTTGAATAAATTAAATTAAGCAATTAAGATTTGATAAAAAAAATTCTGAATTTATCAACAAAAAAAAAATGCGAAGATTTTTTGGATTATTAAGATTAGAGAATCAATAATTGCAAAATCAATCAATTGATAAAAATCGAAAATTTGTTGATTCATCGAAATTGAAACTATTAATTTGACAAAATTGAAAAAAAAAAAAATGATGAAAAAATCATCAATTGTTTGAAATAGGAAATTAGGTGAGTCATCAAAATCAAAAAAAAATTTCAATTCATCAAAATTCAAAATTTTATTAACTTTTGATAAATAGAAAGGAGAATTGATATAATCGATTAATGGAAATAGAAAATTAATCCATTTATTACAATCGAGAATAAATTGGTCGATTCGTCGAAATTCCGAATTCTATAAATTTGATAAAATTGAATAATTTAGGGGGTGGGGGGGGGGGAGTCGTCCATTAATCAAAAAATTGAAAATTGATCGATTTATCGAAATCAAAAAATAGGTCGATTATGTAGAATTCAAATATTAATTGAATTGATGGAATTGAAGAATCGATAAAAAAAGTGGTAAATTTATTAAAATCGAAAATAGTCATTGGACTTGAAGGAATAAAAACTACTTAATCAACCGATTCATAATTTTTTTTTTTTTTTTGAAAATAATTTTTGTCGAATTATCGATATTGAGAAAATCAATACATCGAAATCGAAAATTAATTGATGAATCGAAAAACAGACAAATTTAACGATTTTATTAATTCAAAAATTTTGTAAAAACTATTTTCCCACCTGACTCACCCTCTATGCTATTCCTTCTCAAAATTCTCTCAACATCTAAAGCAAAACCTGCCATCCCAGCACCTCAATCCTTTCAATCATTTTACCAACTATCACACCATAAGTAAGTACCTATTTATAACCACCTCATCATCATCATCACGATGGTATTACACGAAATTTATACCAACAACAAACGATCTAAATCGTAATTTCCGATTATCCGTTCTCATCCGCGTATAGCATCGATACGATTCCATTCGTAGGTATTTTTTTTGCTTCTCTCCGCGCTGTTCGCGAACCAAACCAGTGGCCTGGAAATGAATATATTTTTTTCCATCGAAGGCGGCTTTTTTGTACGGCTCGTTGTTTAACTATTAACGTGTGAAATTAAATATTGTTCGAGAAAACTGACGAAATGATCTCACTATTATGGTTTTTATAATAAAAACCAGCTTCTGCGGCCGCAGCTCGCTCTCGCATCGACGAGTTACAATTTAGAATTTTTTGGTTCGCGCCTTACCTACCATGCACCGCATTACTTTTTAAATATCATTGCTGGCTCGGCCATTGTATTTAATTATATTATTTTTAATGGTTTCACTGGTCTTTGTTACGGGTCGCTTTTGTCTGTAAACTGATACCATTTCAAACAATAGCGACGATGAGATATACACGGTGTGTAAGTATAGTATAGAATATAAAGATGACGACGACCGCGACCATAGTGTCGATGACGAGAGGGATGCTGGAGAGGTTCATAGAGAGGACGAGGAGACACATAGCTATAATACATTTATATACGTATCATCTCTCATCCTGCAGTGTTTCACTCTATGGGTTGAATGTGTGTGCGAGTTATAGTAAGTATGGGCAACTGGTTACGTCATAAATCGATGCCGGCCGATGCCGAAGAACAACGACGCGGCCAGTCCATTAGGTGTGAGTTCGATGATCGGTGTTAAATGGACGACATCGCACGCGATTTTCCATACTCTGCGAGGACGGGATGGGGCAAATTCGCGTTCGCCCATCTCGAGACTCCTCGGACGACACGTCGACGTCGTCGTATCCCCCACTGCGTTACATAATTTGCAAATTCCTAACACGCCGTTTATTAACCTTACAAAATCGCACCAATTACAGACATAAATAACGATCGGTATCGTTCTCTGGCGCAATGCAATGTCTTGTTTACTCGATGCCCCGGCACAACATACTCGAGTATATTCGCTCGCGCACCGCAAATAATTAATTACCACAATAAAACATCTCTAATACTTGTTCGGTTTCGAAGCTCGAACTCGAATCTATGCGTTGATATATCCAATACCAGGCCCCGCACCCCTCGGCCATCCAATACCCACCTATATAGACATAAAGGTATCTATATATTCTATATATCCATATATCCACACACCGACGACTGACCCGGTCGACCATGGAGATATCATAGTGTCTAATATACACAATCAGCGTGTTAGTTGCATTGCATTGCAAGCAATCCAGCCGGACGATATTTTTAACTCGATATTCGCATGCTGTACATGGATTACATAGGTGCATAGATATGAAGGAGAAAAAAAATCCCCCCGAGAATGCCCCACACCCATCAGGCTGTCTCGCTCGCACCGTGTTTATTACTCGTACGAGTACCCGCGAGATGCTGGAGCATTTACAGCGACGCGTTTGTTTGTCGTGAATTATGTCTTTATTTTGCCTGCCTCAGCCATATTATTGGTTATCTATCGCACCCACCAGACAAACAAAAACTCGACGCATTCCACTCTTGTGTTTTGCATGCACATTGCCATCGCATCTCTTTCTAGGTGATACAGGGTGTCCAGGGAATGGTGGACACCTTTTGAGAGATTAGCATGAAATCAACTCCAAATAACAGCAACCTTTACAAATGAATGGTTTGGAAAAAGGGTATTTTTGAAACTAAATCGATTGGCAACACTGTATTTGAGGAAATTGTCCACCCCTGCCAGTGGATAGTACTCGGAAAATACCAAAAAAAGTTCAAACAACATTGGAATGCCCCCAAAGGCATATCCATGAAATTCAAGAAGTTCCAGCTGTAAAGAAATTCTTGCCAGAAGTATTGCCCGACTAAATTTATCAAGGGACACTAAGGATATGTGAAAATTCGCCAATTATGTCACTTACACGAAATACATTTTTGAGAGTGGCAAAAAAAGTGATATGAAAAATTTGCCATCTTTGAAAATGAAGGAACTGCAGAGCTTTGAAAATTTCTATTTTCTAAGCAGAATCGATTGGCAACACACTGCAATGAAACATTTTCTCAACACCGTCAGTAGACAGTAAATTCAAAAACTCAAAAAAGTTCTGATCACATTTGAATGTCTATCCTTGAAACTAAATACGCAAGTTAACTGGAAAAAGAAAGTATTTTTGTCAAATTCAAGACGTGAAAATTTCGATTATCTAACAAAATGATGCATGAAACATGAGTAGTTTTGTAAGAGGAACCAAAAAAGTTATGAGAAGAATTTGTCCATCTCTGAAAATGAAAATGCTACAGAGTCTCAAACTTCAGAAAATGTCGTGTTTGTGCATAGAACATCGATTTTCAAAGCCTCTGTAACACGTTAATTATCCAAGATAACCAAGCTCTTCGCTCAACTTTTTTTGTTCCATGTTGACAACTGAACCCGTTTCATGTATTTTTTTGATGCAATTCTGAAATTTTTGTGAACCCTGCCCCTTCAAATTCGAGATAGGCACCTGCTGTACATGAAGTTTTTCAATAATGATACTCGGTCATACCGAATCTCAATTTTAACCTTCACTTCCAGAATACCATCTTTGAGAATGAAAGATCTACAGAGCTCTAAACTCAGAAAAAAAGCACAATTTGTGCGTAGAACATCGATTTTCAAAGCTCTGTAGCATCTTAATTTTCAAAGATGGACAAATTCTTTACATAACTTTTTTTGTTCCTCTTGAAAAACTACACCTATTCCATGTATTACTTGACTCCTTCTGAATTTTGACTAGTCATTGCCCCTTCAAAATCAAAGTAGGCACCTGGTGTACCGTGAGTTTTTTGTTGGTGGTAATCTCAAATTTTGACATTCATTTCCAGAACACCATCTTTGCAGATGAGGCCGCAACAGAGCTTCAAATTTCAAAAAATGTTGTGATTGTACGTAGCACATCGTTTTTCAAAGCACTGCAGCGCCTTAATTTTCAAAAATTGGCAAATTCTTCACAACACTTTTTCTGTTCCTCTCGAGGAATTACATCTGCTTCATGTATTATCTTGATGAATTCTGGAAATTTTGAGACACTGCCGCTTAAAAATTGGGACAGGCACCTGATGTAGGTCCATGAGGTTTCACATCCATGAGGTTTCACATGTAAATCTCAAATTTGGACATTAACTTCCAGGACAAAATCATTGAAAATGAAAGCACTAAAGAGCTTTGAACATGAAAAATGTAGTGGTTTATGCAAAGAACAATTATTTTCGAAGCTCTCTAGTGGCATCAATGTCAAAGATGTGCAAATTTTTCATATAACTTTTTTTGCTTTCCTGGAAAAACTACGCCGAGATCTCTGAAATTTTTGAGAGACAATTCCTCTTCAAAACCGAGATAAAAATCATCTGGTGCACACAGAGTTTTTTGTTGATGATAATCGGTCAAGTATAACCTAGGTAATCTCAAATTTTGACATTCATTTCCAGAACACCATCTTTGCAAATGAATCCGCTACAGAGTTTCAATCTTCAAAAAATGTCGTGGTTGTGCGTAGCACATCGTTTTTCAAAGCTCTGTACCTCCTTAATTTTCAAAGATAGACAAATTCTTAAAATAACTTTTTTTGTTCTTCATGAAAAACTACACCTATTTCATGTTTAATTTTGACGTTATTCTGAGATTTTGGCTAGTAATTGCCCCTTCAAAATTGATAAAGACACCTGGGGTACATGATGTTTTTTGTTGGTGATGATCGGCTACATCCTATCTTTGCAAATGGAGCCGTTACAGAACTTTACACTTGAAAAAATTTTGTGGCTACGTAGAACATCAATTTTCAAACCTCTGTAGCGCCTTAATTTTCAAAGATGGTCAAATTCTTCAGATAGCTTTTTTTGTTCCTCTTGAAAGATTAAACCTATTTTATGTATTATCTTGACAAAATTCAGAAATTTTTGTAAGCACTGTCCCTTCAAAATTGTGATAGGCAACTGGTATACATGATGTTTTTCGTTAGTGATATTCAGTTATATCCAAATCTCCAATTTTGATATTCACTTCCTGAACACAATCTTTGCAAACGAAAGTGCAACAGAGCTCCAAACTTCAAAAATGACGTGATTCTGTGTGAAACATAGGTTTTCAAAGCTCTTATAGCTGCTTAACTTCCAAAGATGAGCAAATTCTTAAAATAACTTCTTTTGTTCCTCTCATGAAACTACATCTATTTCATGTATTATCTTGACAGAATTTTTGTAAACCACGTCCCTTCAAAATTAATATATATAAGCATCAAGTCAGCAGTGCACAATCATAACATTTTTTGTTAGTTTAACCGGGTTAGTACATCTAAATCTCAAGTGTCCACCATCACTCTGGGGACACCCTGTATTGCATTTATCATACTATTTGGCTATATGGATACGAGGCAGCAACCAGTGTATGATTGCTTCGATTTATATGTACCTCATCTTCCTTCCTTCCTCCCTTCCTGACTACATGGTGTTGTGGTCAACCGACTCTACATAATATGTTAAAAAGTACTCCATGTCCTTATACTATATGTTCGATCTGTTAATCCGGTGATTTGTGGTATAACACACGTAGATAACACAAGTACGTATAACCTATACCATTGCGCAGGTGTGCAAATGAAGCGAATAAATACTCTTACAGAGATTGTGTATTTATTCGTTTCATCCTCCCTCCGCAACCAACACCAATATCTACAGGTTGTCTCCCCGAGTCTTTGTCTCCACGACATTCTGATTCTGGTGTAATTTTTAGAAAGTTATTGTAACCACGTAGCTAGGTCTAGGTATATTATGTTTAGCAGAAGTAAATCTCATATAGTTCAATTACCAATCTACTATGTGTGTATTGTTATACTACTTGCAGCCTATACTCGTTTTATGTGATTTTTTAGCCAGTTGTGTTCTTTCTTTCTTTCTTTCTTTCTTTCTTTCATCACATACACATTGATTTTTTTTTTTCTTTTAAGTATCTCCAATGTAAATTCAATTTAATATACTAAATCGAGTGATACGCTTCGTGTAATGATTTACATTCTTCTAGTTATATTATTATTATTATATACGATGGTAACTAGCTATCTGGGTACATGGTGAGATATGCGTAGTTAGTAAATTATATCCCGGATCATCGATCGATATAGAAGGTATCGAGATTTCACGCTTAATACTCTATTCTGAAATATTGTTAATAATAATAGTGCTCAGGTGTGTATGGCGAGAAATCGCGTTTAGAATGAAAAAAAATTCATTGTGGGTGAATAATCAGTTCGATAAGATAATCATTAGATGAATCTTTGCAAAGCAGAATGGTTTTAAAAGGTGTGGAAAATTGGTGAGAAGTAGCAAAACAAAGTTGTGATACCAGAAAAAAACATTGAATGAAAGAGGGTTCCATCAAATGGAACCATGATGTTTGGAGTGGCCAACTTTTCCATCACATTCCTAAACCTAACTTCTCTAAAATTTTGGTGACCCAAGTTTTGAGCTTGATGGATATTTAATTGCCTATTATTTTTTGAACTGTTCCAATTGGACATTTTTTGCCTACCTTTGAAAATGAAGGCGCAAGAGAGCTTTACACTTTGAAAAAACAGGGTTTTCAATTTTAAAAGCTCTGTAGGTCCTTCATTTTCAGAGATAGGCAAATTCATCACATAACTTTTTTTGCTTATCTCAAAGTGTTACAACTCTTTCATGTATCATCTTGACGAAATTTTGCAGTTTTTATGTCTCATTCGTACCTATTGATCATTTGATTTCCAAATTATCAGTGAACATCATTGGGAAATGAAAACTGCAAAATTTGTCAAGATGTTACATGAAAGAGGTGTAACTCTTTGAGATAAGCAAAAAAAGTTATGTGATGAATTTTCCTATCTCCGAAAATGAAGGAGCTACAGAGCTTTGAAAATTGAAAAACCTGAAAAATCGGTTTCTTCAAAGTTTGAAGCTCTCTTGCGCCTTCATTTTCAAAGATAGGCAAAAAATGTC